>BMAU01016869.1:0-59996 GCA_019973935.1 Trichonephila clavipes
TAATTGTAACCATTTGCTACTTTTTGATTTATTCCAGTGGAGGAACGTAAAATACAAGGTATCCACCCCTACCCTTCCTGTTGAGCTAGATCATACCACAACCGTTGTCAATAAACTTAATTCAGATATCCTTGCATACGTTTGGGCGAAAATGAATTACCACTCAATGTATGCCGTGTGACTAAGGATTCACACATAGAAGATCTGTAGCTATCTCTAACAAAAACAGGTGCTATATAATATCTTATATTGTTCATGATTTATAGCACATTTAAACTGTATATTTCTTTCGAAATCACCTTGTATATACGTGTGTATGTGTGGCAATTTCTGTATGATTTAATAATCTACTATGTAATCTTGATCTGGCTGTAATTTGTCGAAAGGATTGATGATACGTTTTTAACTTTTAACTCAACATTATTAAATTGTAACTGAACGTTTATTAAATCTTAACTGAACGAGTGTTTATTAAATTTTTACACATAAAACTATTAGCAACAATAAAAACAAGACAACATTAGATAGTACATAAAAGAGTTTTATTTTACGTCAGATTTTTATATTTTTCCTTAACCGAGAGCCATTAGAATCATTTGATTCCCTTAAGTGAATATCATAATTAGTCAGTATAAATGGATGATTCACTATTGCATCATCTTATTTTTTAATGAATGGCAGTGTTTGAGAAAATAAAGTTTTGGTTAAGAGGATAATTTCTGTTTGGATGATAAATAAACAAAAATAATTATCACGAGGTATTTTGAAGAAAGAGAGTTCGAGACCATCATAAAATAAATATAATTAAAAACATGAAATTTAAATGGGGAATTATTACACTCCCATATATTTATATCTATATTTTTTCCAGGACCTCATTTCATTCTGCTTTTTTAAGATTTACAGATTCATGATATGTATGTGTGCTTATTGTTAAAATGGACCAGTTTTAACATGCATAAGATTTTACTTGAGAGCTCATATTATCAATATTGCATAAAAGTGGTACAGAGGTACAAGAAATTCCATCGGAATTTCAATTGAACGTTTGATTTATAAAGTTCTAAAGGTTGCATCTCAAATATCCTTTCATTTATTTATTTATTTTGGAAAACTTAAAAAAATTATTATCAAGTATAGAAAGAAGAACCTAAAATTGTTTCACGAGTAAGAAAGCTAAGAGTGTAAACATATTCTCTCTTTCTCAAAATTATTTTAAACAATTGCATAATGAACTACCAAAAGATACTTATGTATACCTATCTCTCTCTCTCTATATATATATATTTACGTTTGTTTGCTTGCATCCATTTTTATCTCCCTAAACACTTATCTGTATAAATATCCATGTGCTTTATCACAAAATATACGATCCGCAGCTAGAGTACATTTCATTCAAATAACAAAATATCGCCCAACCCAAAAGTATACAAAGATATAATATAGATTTATTTCTTCCTTTGTTAATCATTACCATCAGTCATAGTCTTTTTGTTTTTGCTTTTACTTCTTGTGTAACTTATACCACTATTCGATAAAAATTATAGATCTTGTTCATCATTTTCGAACCAGCCTCTTCTACTTCGGGCAACATTTTTACAGATGTTTGAGATGGGATGATCTATGATAGAGCATTTATCTTTTCCTAAGGTTCTTTGGGGGATAGTGTACATATGAGAATCACCCAACTTCTTATTCCCAGATGGTGATGCCATGTTATCCTCTTATATCAATAATTTTTCTAATTTGTGAATTAGTTTTAAAATTTAAAACATTAAAATGTGAAAAATTCTTATATATAAATAGCTGAAATGGTATCAATTATTTTTATTATTTTTTAAAAATAAATATGTACATGAACCTATTAATTATTATTAAGAAATATTTTTTCATTTCTTATCCTCTTACCTTTACAAATGCTTCCAGCAAGTTATTCCAATATACAGTTGATTAAATAGATGTATAAATTCAAATATGTGCAATTCAAATTGAAAGTTTAATCCTCAAAAAAGAAATTAATACAGCGTAGCTCTTAACAAATAGATTAAAAATGTTTTAAACTTTTGATAATTATTTTATGTTTAAGTAGCTTTTTTTTAATCTGTTACGAAAGAGAATATAAAATAAAAATTTCATAGCTAATTTACAAGTATTGATACGATTTTAAAATTTAATTAAACTACTATATATAAGAAAATAAGTAACTTTAAGGTTCTTTTTAAATTATTTTAAAATACTTATATTTTTAAAATTACTCAATTGTGCTCATTACATATTAGAGAGAGAATTGTGTTATATATTAACAAAACTAATGTTAACGGAAAAATTTTGATTATTTTAAATAAACATATAATTATGCGTTGATTTACAAACTAGAATCATGCACTGTGAAGTAGTGCAATAGATAAAAATGTTTAACTAAATACCATAATGCTACTAAAATACTAGAATATTAATTGTTTTTAAATTTATACTTGATGAGGATTTATTATTTATAATATGAATGCAGTTAGGCTTTATTTTACACTATCTAAACTAAAAACAACGTTTTAAATATTATTCTGATTAAAAAAAAATATCTTAAAATACATTTGTATTTCTCTTAATGCTATTGTGACACCTGCTTTTATTAACAATAACACTTTAAATATCAAAATACGCTGAATAAGATCTCAAACTAAGAGTAATAATATATATCAAGGCAGAAATATTAATCAGACATGATAACTTCAAAAACGTATTATTTCTTGTTTAAATCTCAAAAGTTATCAAATGTTTCTGTTAAGCATGAAATTTAGTATTCGGAAAAATTTTATTGAAATGCAGCTGAAATTGCATTTTTGAAAAGTATACTTAGAGAAAAAAGAATGGAAATGTCATGAATTAATATTTAAATTTATTAAATGGTAAATTCATAGGTTTTTTAATCAGTTTATATTTAAATGTAATCAAATATTTTAATAATAACATTCACATTCCATCAATTTACATAAAAATAGTTACTTTCAATAAAATTCTTAATTTTATTTATTAGGTACGGCTTGTATATATTGAATAAATCCGCAATTCTGCATGCTTCCAAACTTTTTTTTTTCAAAAATACAAAAACATTTGTGTAAGTTAATAATTTCCACACATTCAAAAGCAATTAATAAAGGCTATTTATACCAATTTTTAGAGCTAATTTACTTCTTACTTTCAAAGATTATTTTAATTAACCTTTTAACTGTCATCACTCAGTTTATCTCGGTCATGCCATCCAAAATATCATGACGGAGTGTTAAACGAAATAATGTTTTGGGTAATATACCACAGGTGGGGTAGATTGCTGTTATTTGGAAATATCATTTCATCCAAGAATCTGAAAACGACAGGAAAAAATGTTTTAAAAATATATGTTTTCATTTATTAGACAAGGTGCTGTGGAACTCTTCTTTTTCTCTATAAAAATGTAGTTGAGAAATGTATTACATTTCTAGAATTTTGAATCCAAGTTGTAGAAGAGCTTTCATATAAATATGATGATACAACTTTTGTGTAAACAAAAGAATTCTGGCAGATCACCACCAATAGATAACTCTGCCCGTATTACTGAACTACGATTTATATCCCTCATTCGTCCTACTCCTACGAAACGTGAGCCAAAAAGACACTACAAAGTTTGTTGTATAAAAAAAGATGCAAATGGAAAAAAATGATAAGGAAGGAAACACGATTCTAGTGTAATAATTGCGGAGTTGCTCTGTGCTCAGAAAAGTGTTTCCAGTTACGCTACACAAAACTATATTATTGGACTGTTAAGAAATATTTATTTATTATTTATTTTAATTTTAATTTTATTTTTAGAAAATAATGCTCTACTAGAAAGATATATACCACTACCATACAGTGGAGCAGCCATTTCAAGTGAATATACAGTTACTATAAAACTTAAAAAAATATATTTGAAAGTATTTCAAGTATCAATTTTTAACTGCTAAATATATTTTATATTGTACTAAACATTTAATTTTTGCAATAAAAAATTTTGACAGTTTTTGTACACAAATCATCAAAATAACTTGATGGTTAAGGGGTTAGGTCTTATTTAATTTCATTAGTGCATTTTAAGACATGAAAAAAGCTACAGTTATTAGTCAAATATTCTTAGAATTTTAATTTTGTATTTTAATTCCAATAGTTGGTATGCATTTCGCGTTCCACCTACAACCATTTTGTACAATATTCACCAAATATTTATAAGCAGACTATCTTTTAAAGTACTGTATTTCTAAAAAGTTTTTTTCAGTATTAGATCATTAAACTAATTAAAATAAATTAAACTTTAGATAAATAGCACTGTAGAATGTTTTCCACAGTATCCTGAATAAAGATTGTAAGCCTAAATTACAAATACTAAAACGTTATTTTAAACATTTTTCTTTTTTTTGAATAGGCATATTATAATTTAAAGAAATAATTACTGGAATGTATTTTACATCATTGAAGTGTGCGTGATTTTCCGGACTCAATTTATGTATTAATTAAATGAAATAAAATGAGGATTCTATGCGTTGTTAAAGTTTGTGCTACATTTCATCATTATCTAAATTAAAATTCATTTTGATTAAATTCATTTTTATTCATAGATACATTGAATGCTTAAAGTATAATGTATTTGCTGAACAAAACTTTATTATTTAAGTATTAGAATATTAAAATTCATTTGATGAAAATTCACAACTCTTCATAAATTATTTATATTTCTGATTTTGAACAACATAATAAAACATTTAAGAAGTAATTAAAAAGAATTTATTAAAACTTGAAAGCATCACAGTCTTTCAGATTCTAATTTTGCAGATACCTAATTATTTGAGTGAATAAAAGGAAAAGAAAATGTGCATGTCATATATTATCAAATTAAAGATGGATAATTGACAAATAATAAAAACAATATGTAACATGATATATTTTAGCTTGTTCTGTAACTTACCTTGATTGATTCTTGAAATTTTAAACTATTTGATTACATTATTTTTAAAAGATTAAGTGTTTTCTTGCAAAATTTATTTTAAAATGATCGAATGAATATATGAGCATATGACATACAAGCCTGTCTGTGATCTGTGAGTTTGCAATTATATCTTTTGAGTCTAAATCAAGGAAAACTTGCATAACTTGTATTTTTAAATTTAGCTTATTCATTACATAATTCTGAAAAATTGTAAATTGTAATGCACATAAATTATGTTACAAAATTAAATTTAATAAAAAGGAAGAATTACTTAATACAATCTTAATAATATAAACTTTATTTTGAGACTCTAGATAGACTCCTTGTGTGCCGACAAGTATAACACAAGGCTTACAAACGTAAGTCAATACACAAGACAATAGAGAATACATGTAGAAGTATAAAGGCACAAATGGGAACCAAAAGGGGGGAATACAGAAACAACAAATACAGAATTAAATACAAGAATGCTCACATGCAGACGGAGAAAATCAATAATAAAATTATACAATGAGGAAGACAAGAAAACATGAAAAAAATGTTCAAAAAACAAAAACATAAATCATACATACACATACAAATATATATACACATGTATATTCACGTACAGAAAGTGTTAACAAACACACAAAATTTAGAATCTAATTAATGCAGGAAAAAATGCTATTAATGAATGCACAAAAAAATGTAAAAAAGATGAATTTCCATCAACAAAAGCAGATAAAGGAGAAGGCCACACTATATTGTTCTTTTGTAGGCAATTCATGAGTGTACATCTTTCCGAAAAGAAATTAGTACAAGCAAGAATCAGATGCTTGGCATTTTGGATTGTGTCACTGGAGCAAAAACATTGATCGACAAATTAAAGTGCTTTAAATATGCTTTAAAGTTTCCATGCCCAATTAGAAACTGGGTAAGTTTAAAATTAGGGTGAAAGTGCTTAGCCTTTAAACGGCGAAAAAATTCCTTGGTTAGATGCGCATTATTTGAAATTTGATACAAGTTATTCCACTCGGAGATAATCTTTTCTTTAAAAACTTTCTTATGATATGATTTTGGAATGCTCATAGGAACCAGATCGCTTAATTTTGTCGATTTTTTTGCAAGCCAGTCAGCACGTTCATTGCCATAGATTCCCGTATGACCTCGATCAAAAGAAAAGAAAACTTGTACTCCTCTGCTTCGAAGAAAATCGAGATTAATATGCGTTTTAACTATCAGTTTATTTTGGGAATAAATGTTATTTAAGGCACACAAAGATGATAGATAATCGCTGCAAATTAAGAAATTCGATGAGAGGAATTTCGTTATTGCAGATCCAAGAGACTGCTTGAGCTATGCAAAATAATTCAGCTTGAAACACACTACACTCATCTCTTATTATAAATTGGCGAGTTCCAATTTCAATAAAATCTTGGAAGATAACAAATGCGTGTTGATTTTGCTGCCATCTATAAAGCAGACAACTGGAAAGTAGTTTTCAATATTTTTACGGTAATTAACCAAGCTAAGGGGAAATCGTTCAGAAGGATGAGGGAGCTCAGGAACTCTCAGGGAACCATCTAGACACTTATTGGTACAGTTCTTCGTTGCAATCTTGAATTCATTATTTCTGATAATAAAGATGTCAATAGGTGGAAAGCCCGAAATAGCAAACACAGCTTCGTAGGATATCGTTCGATACCCAGAAATAACTCGGAGAACAATTCTTCGTTGAATTTTTCGTAAAAGACGACAATATATTTTCTTCTTCAAGGCGGATCCCCAGATTTGTGAGCCGTAACAAATAAATGGAACAATGCCTTGTTTATAAATGAGGGATGATACATTAGACTTGATCCCAAAGCTATTTCTGGCAACTTTATTAAGCCCTTTTAACATTTATTTGAAAGATGCAAAACATGTTGTTTCCAACAGAATTTACTGTCAAGGACAACACCAAGATATTTTAGTTCTTTCACACAGTCAAGAGAAAACCCATTAAGGGTGAGGTTGCCAGTGAGAGCGTTCTTTTCCCTCTTCTCCAAGAACATAACTTTTGACTTGACAGCATTAAACTCTAATTTAAAATTCTTTGTCCAGGTTGAAGCAAAGTCAAGAGTAAGCTGCGCTTGTCTGCAAATGTCATGAAAAGACTTTTCCTGGAAACAAAAAAGTAAGTCATCGGCAAAAGCAATCGTTTCACAGGAAGAAAAAGCCAAGATTTTTTCCAAAAAATCATTTATAATGACATTCCAGAGGAAAGGTTCAGAAACGGATCCCTGAGGAAATCCCTTGTTCAAAAATTTCTCTTTTGAGGAATGACCTAAAGATAAAGTCACAGATCTATCCTTCAAGAAGCTGGAAATGACGGCAAATAAGTTGCCAGGGATGCTTGATCTTTTTAATAGACTCAGAATACCAGGGCACCAAGCATTATAAAAAGCACTCTTAATATCCAAGAAAACCAGGACTGTATGAAGGTTTCTCTTTTTTCTTTTTAAAACAATTTCATTAAGTTTCACCAAGGCGTCTTCCGTACATTTATGAGGCATAAAACCAATTTGGTTTTTATTGAAGTAATTATCTTTGTATAAACGCCAGGCTACTCTGTTGATAATGAGTCTTTCAAAACATTTACCCAAAGTTGACAGCAAACTGATACACCTTAGGTTGTCTAACTTAGGGACACGGACATCATTGACTTTGAGAATTAGGATAATCCTAGCTTTTTTCCAACAGCGAGGAAAAGTCTTGAGACGAAGACAAGAGTTAAAAGCTGTTAGGGAGAGATCAGGGTACATTTCATGCAATTTCTTGACAACTTCGATAGGAATAGAGTCAGGGCCAGGTGCTTTTTTCAACTTCAATTTATTTATAACAGCATTAATTTCATGGATGGTAAAAGGCGAGTCATCCGTTACGTTGGTATAAATAAGAGCGTCACTCCGTATTTCTTTTTTTGTGACAATCATCATCCTCATTCTCACAATCATCAGGAAAAGAATGGAAGAGAACCTCATTAATTGTCTCTTCAAAAGAATTAGTCATGTCTCCACTTGGAAGAGCAATTCCACTGAGTTCAATTCTTTTCTGAATCGGCTGTTTGACTCCAAAAGTGTCGCCATTTTAAAGGTATCTTCATACTGCCACTCTCATAGAAGTTCTTAACTTTTATTGGCGAAAAGATCTAGTAATCGATTTTCACAATCTTCTCTTGATCCAAATTTCTTATCACTCTGGAAGTTTTGCAATGCAAGAAAAAGGTGGTAATCGTTTGGTTCCAGGTCCGGACTATATGGTGGGTGCAATAAAACTTTACAACCAAACTCCCAGGGTTTCTGACTAGTCACTACAGACGTGTGTGGCATGGCATTGTCCTGATGGAACACGACACCTATTCTTTTGACTAGTTATGGCCGTTTCTCTGGTCAGTCAGTATTTTCAAATGATCCAGTTGTTGACAGTAGATATCTGAATGTAGGTTTTGGTCCTACGGAAGCAACTCATAATAACTAATTCATTTCCAGTCTCATCAAATACACAATAGAACCTTCCTGGATGTTAGTCCTGGTTTGGCTACCGTTTGAGCTGCTTCAATGCGCTTTAACTCCGATCTTTTACGCACAATATTATCGTATGTGACCCGTTTCTCATTCCCAGTCACCATCCGTTTAAAAAATGGGTCGATTTCGATACATTTGTCCAGGGCTTTGTAGATGAAAATTCGATGCATCATGTTTTGTGGTACTAATTGGTGTAGCACCCAAACATTTGAATCCAACTTTGCTCAAATGTCTTAAAACTGTTTTATGGTCGACCTTTAGATCGTTAGAGATGCTGCGACTACTAATATGTAGGTGAACTTCGATTATTTCTGGGATTTTATCGATATTTTCGAAGACGGATGCGGGGCAACTTTAACATCAAAAACGCCAGAATGGAATCGACGAAACCAAAATTACACGTAATTATCTGTTACAGTATCGGCACCATAAACACCATTCACTATTTCAGCCACCTGGCTTGCATTTTCACTTTTATCGAAGAAAAACTGTAAAATGTACTGAATTTTCTCTTTGTTGACTTCCATTTTTAAAACCCTGTGACTTACAACTGAGTGGACCAAACAAAAAACTGTAAAATAATTTTTAGTGTTAACTGCCACCTTAACAAAGAGCATAACTTTGAAATTGTTTGATCGATACTTCACGAGATATCGAAACTACAGCCATTTACCGAAACAATACTGGATTTCTTTTTCCCCAACCAAATGTTATATTATTACGCAACGTAAAGTTGTGAGTTAACCGTACTAAAATTAAATTGTACTGTATTATTTCCGAACTATTATATTACTGATTATGCACTGCATGTTAAATTGCCAAAGATTCTTCTTCTTGTAATTTAGCTTGCATGAGACATTCAAATTAATTAAATTAAATATCAAAACAATTCCAACTTCTTAAATGTATACACTTCAAAAGATTTTAAAGAAAATTAATGTAAATCACCTATTTATATCTGTGTCATAACTCATAAATGATTAAAAGCGCTGCATCTACCTCATTTTTCCCAAAATATTTCTTAAAGGGACATTGCTTCAAAATTATTCCAAATTCTAATGAAATTCTTGATAAAAATTAGCTCTTCTATAAGACTTTTGAAGATAGTACATATCCTAGTAGACATATTAGAAACCAGAATATTTAAGTGATATGAACTGTGACATATTTTTCTAGAAAAGGGGAAGATAAACTCCATTTCTTAGTTTAAAGTAAACGTTCATAACTCAACCCAAGCTTAAAGTCTTAATGTATGTGCATGTCAAGATATGACGATAAGTAATATTAATGTATTTTAAATTCTGTCCCAAAGTTCGTATTTAAAGAGAAACTTTTCAGTACGGAAATACGTGAAGTGTAAATAGCATTGAAATGATAAAGAAGTATTTTAGCTGACCACATAAAATGTTAAATTATGTATTTTCTCTCAAGTAAAAGTACGAAAGTTTAAAATCACAAAAGAAAAACTCATGAATGGTTAGTTTTTTCCCCTAAAATTTATTTTAGTTATATATATATATATATATTCATATATTTTATATTTTATATGTTCATATATTTTTATGAGTTAAGTTAATTCATTTTTTCCATGGTATTTTTATACATATTAACAGTGATGACTTAAGTTTGGTACATTTATCATTAATCTTCTAATGTAATAATACACACACACACACACACACACACACATATATATATATATATATATATATATATATATATATATATGAATAAAATTCATATAATATATCAAAAGCAAGAACAAATAAATAATAACTAAGGGCATAACAATAATTAACATAATCAAAATATAAAACAAATAAATATGAAAAATAATTTAATAAAAGAAATACAAGAAGGAACCAAGCGAGTCAAAAAGCAATTTTGGACTTAACACAGAATAAGTGGTGTTAAACAAATTTGTAAGCCCCAAGCCTTCCCCTTTGCAACATGACGAGAAACCAAATAAGTTATATAACAATTCAAAGTAAATATAAAATACAGAGGATATGCAAAAATTTACAATATATAAAGACTCACGAAAAGTATGAGAAAGCATTCAAAACTCAACTACTATTCTACAACAAATATCCTAAAATCCTAAGGCAGAAAACTAAAAAGAGAATTTCTTAAGGAAATGATGATTCAAAAAAAAAAATTTTCAAAAAATTCTACTCACAGCTTATCATTGGGCTGCTTTGTGCCTATTTATGTGCATGAATTCCTTAAATTCAGAGATCATCATAAGGGTATGGATTTATTATTAGCATTATTGCTTATATATATATATATATATATATATATATATATATATATATATATATATATATATAAGCAATAATGCTAATAGTTCCCTTCACATTTCAATTTTTAGAACTATTATTCTAAATTACATAAAAGGAAATAAAGATTTAGTATCTGAAGAAGTTTTAAAAATTAATAATTATAAAAAGTTCTTTCAAAGTTGCCTAGACTATAATTCTCCAGCTATTTTTATATATAAATATATGTCTTCAAAGTTATTGCTATTTAATTATTATTATTTCATATATCCTGTTCCGTTTAGTTTATAGTATATTATTCTTAATTCTCTTATAATAAGTTTAGTTACTAAAAATATATATAGATGGCACCATTATTTTAGTTATGCTGTTTTTTTTGTGCTTGGCGTTAGTATGCTTTTGGAATCGGAATACATCGGGTAAGATTTTAGTTATATTGTATTTTATTGTATTTAGTTCATATTGTATACTTTTGTCACACATTTTAATTATTATGACTTATGGTCATAATCATTATTAAACTCTATTGCAAATACTTTTGTTTATACATATTTATATTTGTCTATTTCGTCCTGATTCCTATAGTAATTTATTTTTCCAATTCTATTTTATTGATGTTATATTCACCCACGTGGGTTTTTGGGCCTTTGCCTTGGTTTAACTCCTATGCTATTATGTCGAAAGTTTTCGCTGAAGGGGAAGGTTGAGATGTCGCAAAACACTGTTTAACCCTGTTTCACTGTCCTAAGCCAGTGACAGTTCGGGAAACCATAATAGGTTTTCCACTCTAGCTATAATTCTCTTTTTTTGGTTTGTAATGATTCCGTGTTCTTGGTTCTTTTGGTTTGTTCTTAAGATGTTTTAGGATTTTTAGTCTTTTTTATTTGCTGCTATATATATATATATATTTTAATTTAATTACTGCTATATATATATATATATATATTATAATACCAAAATATTTTATTAATATTCCTTCCAGTGTGAATATCCTAATATCTATCTATTCACATATATTTATAAAATTAAAAACTTTCAGTTCATTATAATTTTCGTCATTTTCTATTAAACTTTCCTTTACAGTAGCACCATTTTATTTATTGTTACTTACATAGATGGCGCTATAGTTAAAGTTAGTAATATATATTCGTCTAACTACACAGATAGTTGTTTCATATTGTATACATGTGCGCTTGTACTTGGATCTGATTAATAATGTTATACTACTTGGGAAAAGATTTTTGTAAGTTATGGTATTTATATATATATATAAGAATGTTGTGTGCATCATTTTGTATGTATTATCACTATTGTAAACTTGTTCTAAGCTACTTAGCTTAGAGCAATTTTAGAATAGTCATTCCTATCAGATTAATTGGTTGTTAGATCATTGTAATTACCACTATTAGGCTTAACTTCATTTTTCAAACATGTTTTCTGCATTTTTTTTTGCTTTATTCTGTTGAAATGATCTACTGTAGAGGAAGATTAGTATTATATAAAGCAATATACTTAGAGAGAGAGAACACATATATATTGTGTGTTTTTTTATGTTTATGGTTTTAAAATCTCTTTTCTCAAAGTATTTAAAATATTTTACATTAAATTATTACGATTTATTACATTTCTCATTATAAAAATACATATCAGTAATTATTCACAACCATTTTGTTAACTACCACATGCATCCATTATCATTATATACTTGAGGATTTTTAATTAGAACCGAACTATGTCTTATATATTAAAATATATTTTGATACATTACGTGTGAAAGTTAGTATCTAAAATCATTTGGATTTAGCCTTAATATATCTTGCATTCCCCGAATCATAACTAGTATTACTTCGGATTCTTTACTAATATAAATAATGAGGTTAAAAGCATTTAGTTGTGCAGCTTCTGATTAGCCAACTACTACAAAAACAAGCTATTGCTAAACAATAGATCTTCGGCTTTGGTCATTTTTTTATTTTCCTGCAGTGTTTGCTGTGCTTGTTATCCTGTAATACATAAATAAATGGTACGATGCATTTGATTGATTATCATACCTGCACCATATGATAAATTATTGAAGGGTACAAGTGCATTGTGTTCTTGTTATGACATGAAAGTAGTGTAGTATTTGCAGAGCTATAACTCATGTGTGTTTCATAGATTCTTGAACAACAACAATCAGATATTTTTTTTATTATGCTTCTATTCGTTTTGTCATTTATGAAAGATAAGAAAAAAATTGATTGTTTTTATTAATATTTCTTAACTCCAAGTCCAAAGCCAACTTAAAATTTTATGGAAACATTTTTTATAAACAATAGGATGCCAAGCATATAGTTTAAAATATTTTGTTTCCCGTCAGATAGATCAAAATACTTTTAATCATCTAAAGCAATGTGGTTAAAATAAAAGGATCACCTTCATCTCACGACAAACATTAATATGAAAATTTATGTTACAGTATAATGATGGATATATATGTGTGTGTGTCTGAGTTTGTGCGTGCGTGTGTGTTTCTTGTCTGAGTTTGTGCGTGTGTGTTTGTACGTGCGTGTGTGTCTGTGTCTGAGTTTGTGCGTATCTGTGTCTGAGTTTGTGCGTGCGTGTCTGTATGTCTGTATATCTCTCTTTGTGTCTAAGAAATATTTGATTCATATATTTTTCACAATATTAATGGAATCGATATTTCATAAAAGGTATCTATCAGTTCAAAAAATACTTTTAAGGGATTTAGTCATGAAGGTTATTGAGACAAAATGATCAAACAAATTTTAAAGCAACAATACAATTCCAAAATTATAATATTTTAAAAGCTTTATTATGACATTAGCATTAATTATGAGTTATAGTTTTTCAAAGATTTTTTTAATTAGTTTAGAAATGACTAATATTTTTTTTTTATATTGCTGTGAATATCATTACGACAATACTACCGAAGTGCATGATGTGGTAACGTATTTTTACCCAACTATGTTAAATATTTCCAGTAAATTAAATAATGTGTCAATTTTATATAAACATGGAAGTTTATAAATATGTAAAGTGTGTTATGTAAATTTAGAAACGAGCAAGGAATAATGAAATATAACGTAATAAAGCTTTCTTTTAATGGTAAATGTGCATTTTTTTTTACTAAATACTTCCATGAAATTATATTGAAAGTTATTTATAACATTCATTCATTAGTGAAAGTTAACATTTTGCAGTTTAATTTTTCATTGCATTCAGTATGGAAAAATGTAATAAAAATCCAATATTATAATGATTCCTGCTTTATATACACAGTGTTATATACAAATAGGCAAAAAATAAACCCTTATTTTTAACATTTATTTATAGTATTTGCAAAAAGTGGCATCGGTTTCACTAAAAAATAACATCAAATTTTCCATAAAATTCTACATAAATATTTAATATAGATTGCTATCAAAATATGTATTTATTCAAAATGGCATTTTATGAAGTAAATCTAAGGAAAGTTGTTCTGAGATAGTTCATAATAATTTTATAAACGCGTATGCATTATATAGTTTATAAATATTTACGATCACGCTTATATAGAATAGAAAGTGCTTTTGAAATATATGGTTAACTTTTTTTGAAGCAGAACTTAATATATGCTTGCAATGATATTTTTAACGCACGTAATTCATATGGGGAAATACGTATTTTCCATAAGAGCATTTCACAACATATATGATAATTGAATCAAATAAATATAATTCTTTTTAGAAGTATTTGCATGAAATTTACGATAAAACTAAAAATATATATGATAGCCAAAAATAAACCACATAGATAAAATTGATTGAAGAAGTATTTTCTTGTAATAACAGTCAAAATTTTATTAACAATATAATACATAGCTATCTTATAAAGCTGAGCTTTCTTTGGTGAGCAAAAGTCAGTTCTATTTAGGAAGACAAATAGAGAGATTTTAGATTTAATCTTAAATAAATGTAATATTCATCTAAAGACACACATACATACACACACAGATCTATGCTTAAATATACTCATAAACTAATGCTTAAATAATAGAACTCTTTATTTTATTTGAAAATAAACTAGTTCAACACTGACGTAGAATGACGTAAGAACACTGAGTTAATTACATAAGGAACTCAGCTTTAGACGACGTAGTTAACAGGGAAATTAATGTCAAAACGGGTAAGACGAAAGATTTAAGGGACATTGAACGAAGGATAATCGTAGGTGTAAATAGCGCTGGGGTACTAGAACTTTTCAAGTGACGACTTTTGTATTATATTCTCATCTAATTATATCCAGTATGCTTAGAAAGGGGAAGTAGAGAAAAAAAACTAAAGTGATAAAAAAAAGACTATTCTTATCGAAAAATGCTAGTGAACGAGAGATGTCAAATAATATTAGCATACATAGTTCGCAGCAACAGGAAGGCAACAGCACGCCTACGTACAGCTGAATTCACGCAGATGCTTTACAAAGATATATTTCTACGCCCAACAAGATGGACTTTGCAAAATATGAGTTTTAGTAGCAGGAGACCAATAGAAGTATATTTTGTAAGGAAAGAAAAGATGTTATAGAACAACTAAATACTGTTCACATGAGAACTAGACAAAAATAGCTTGGTCAGATAAATCTCGCTCTCAGCTCCATTGCATGGACAATGGGATCCAACTTAAGTGCAGAACATTAAGAATCAATGGACCGTCTCGGATTCAGGCTGGTGCCATTGAAATTGAGGTATGAATAAGGCTTTCTGGGAAGCAACTGAATTCATTGAATTCATTAGATTAAACTCTAAAAAACAAAGCTTATCTATTCATAATTGTTGATCTATACATAGTTGTTGATAGACCTTGCTTTTGACTATAATTAAAACTTGCTGAGACTATCATTTTCAGCAGGATGATGCATCTTGACTCTGTTCTGAAATTGTTTCAAATCTGTTTGAATTATAATTAAACTGATCAAAGTTTATCCTGCTTCTCTACCAACTCCATTCCCGACCTAATTCTAATTCGCGCAAAAATGCCACAATTCAATGTGAACCAATTTAGAACTGCCATTTTTGCGAGAATATGCCAATTTTACTCACCAATGACATCGGCAAATTGTTGAACAAGTGGAACATCGAAAGTGACCAGAGTTCAAGATGAACAAACTTGTTACAAGAAAATTCTACTAAATATTTTGGTCTCATGGTGTATTTTTAAACTGATAACCATTACGGCCTACCCTAATTAAGAGAAATGAGATCTATCGGAGACAAAACTACGATGCATATATGGCCGATGTTGAAATATTTAAAGTACCTATGCACTGTAAAGTTCCACAAGTAAAGTGTTTAGCGACATAACAGGAGAAGTCGCTGTTTTTTCAGGAAGAATCATTATGATTCGGCTCCTGAGAACACTGATTTTAGAAACAGCGCGTCTCCCGGACTGATCGTGTGATGTTGCTGTGAGTACTTATCGAAATTGGTGTAAAAAAGGCAAAATGTCAAATCATGGCTAATGATAATGCTAATAATGCTAAATGTTTTTCAACCACAATGCAATGATTACAGTAGGAAGCAGTGAGTGTTATTTCATGAACAAAGGGCTGTAAAGATTGATACCACCGGTTGCTACAACAATGCTGTGTAGAGCACTGTCCTGCGTATCGGTTTAAGCAGCCTGGATTTGAATCGCACGCCTGTACTGATTGTACTTAATAGACAACAACTTATGGAATGCACTATGGAAGATTGGCATGGGGCAGCATTTCTCAAACTGTAGGGCGAGCCCCCTAGGGGGCGGGATAACTCTACGAGGGGGGCGCGAGCATATTGAAAAGTCGAAAACAAATGAATATTTAAAAAAATTATTCATTTACTGAAAGTAAAGAAACAAAATATATCCTAGCGTAATAAAAAATGAATTAACATATATACTGATATAATATACGTATAAATGTATTAGTACTGCACACAATGCATTTTATAATTAATTTAACATTACTAATTTAACAACGTTTAATAATTACCAGTGACCTCCATGGGCTAGACCTAAATAAAATTATATACACAAATTAACACTTATCTTAATAATCTGTAAGGTTTATAAATAATCCCTTAACTACCGATAACAAATTACGCAATTCATTCCCCAATGCTTCCGTTCTCTCCGTATATGCACGTATGTGTTGTATTAGAGAAAGATTGACTAGAAAAGGAATAAATAAAGAAATCTTCTGATATTAGTAAACACTTCGCAAACACTGTCACGGTCCTTTTATTTCATTCAATGACCTTTGGAATAATTTTACGGACAACAGTGCACAGAAAAAATCATACTTTGGAAAGACGTATATATACGCCTGGACATTTAACGCAATGATTTGGCGAGACGTATATATACGCAGGTGACACTTTAGAGGTTAAAGTCGTATTGTAGCTTTAGCGTAAAAATATAGTATTATTGAATGAAATGTATTGTTGTTTGTTTGGAGGGGTGGGGGGTTATGAAAATTATAATTCAATAATTAGATCGCCTATATTAAAAATTTGAGAATCACTGATTTACCTCAAAGAAACTTTTTTATTATTTTTTCTTTTGTCTTTGGGATCAAAAAAGTGTTAACAACAAGAAGAAATTAAGATTCAAAGATAAAAATATTTCGGGGTTTAGAGGGATAAGCAAATATTTCGTATCATAAGTTCCTTCAATCATACATAAAGAAGATTGTCAAGTAAAAAAAAAAAATGTGCCCTTAAAATAATTTATTTTCCTTATCATGTTCAATATAATTTTTTTCAATGTCCTCACATAGTTTAAGAGAATTATTTTATATTTAAATTACATAAGTATCTCATATAATTAATTGGTTTGCATATAGTTATGCAATACACACATAAACACAACACACACATATATTTTTCTACATATTCCCTATTAAATTAACTAACTTAATTCAGTGGTGCAACAGCAAATGAGGGCCAAGGTCTACAATGCCCAACTCAGCATAACCTTGGGCTCTGAGGTGCATGAGAAGTTGTTCCGGACAGATGGTCAGTCTGACATGAAACCTCAGTGTTAAGTTCCCAAGCAATCTTGGTACTCATTTATCGACCCAGTGAAGGAATGAAATGCTGAGTCAACCTTATCCAGTCCAGGGTTTGAACCTCGAACCTGTGGTGTGGAAGTACGATGCACTAGCCACTGGGCTTCTCCCTATTAAATTAGTCAACACTAAAAAAGTAAATAGTTAAGTTAAATATTCAACACATTAGAAAAGTTTGCTTAAATGTATTTTTTAAAAAATAAAATGGAAGAACATTGTAAAAATAACACTAAATGACACACCATCGAAATAAACATAACTTCCTATTAAATAATAGATAAGATAATTATATATAAAAAACGACTTTGTATATAAAACAAATTAGACTTTATATATAAAATAAATTAGACCTTATATATTAAAATGACTGAATATTATAATTAAATTTAAGTATATAAATTCGTATATTTGCGAACTATGAATAGTGTGTATGTTCTTTCTATTCTCCTCTTAATTTAAATCTAGGAATTACTGCAGCGTTTCTCAAACTGTGGGGGCAAGCCTCCCTTGGGGGGCATAATAACCTTACAAGGGGGGGGGCACGAGCATATCAAAAAGCCAAAAATAAAATATTTAAAAAATTGCAATTTTATTGAAAGGAAGCAAAAAAAAAATTCTGACAAAATAATAAAAAGCAAAATATGCATTTACATTGATATAATATGCTTATAAATGCTACTGTAGTGCATAATGTATTTAATAATTAATTTATCAATACGAAGTTAAGAACAAGATTAATAATTACTAGTGACTCTCTCATGGGCTTGTCATATACAAAATAAAATTATACACAGCCTTTGATAGTTTTTACGGTTTATAACTATAGTCATATCATAGCTTTAGCATGTTGCTTTTAGTACGTTGATTTTGAAATCAATACATTTTTATTGTATGGAGGGGGTGCAATGAAAATTGTGATTGAAAATTGGGTCGCAAGTATTGAAAGTTTGAGAAGCACTGGCATAAGGCAATAGAAAATTGTAGAGTCTCCGGGGTAGACGAGTTATGTTTCTAGCCGATCATATTGTTGGAAGAGTATGATCACACTTGGAAGCCACAGAAACATTAGTTAGTAGGATAGAGCATTCACGTGTGGATGATGATTTCACAGAGCACATTAAAACTAATCCACCCTACTTCATTGGTTTTAGTGGGAGAAAACATTTACCAAAAGAATATTCCAATATGCCATAAAAGCTGAAACATCAGGACGTGGTTCAAAGAACATTCTGGAACATTTCTTAGAATGTCTTGACAAGAATCTGAATTCACCAAACATGAACAATTCTACCCGAAAAGCTGTTGTTCTACAGCTTTTAATAGTCGGAAAGTTTAGGACCAGTTTGTGAGTGTCTGATACAACAGACAACTCATACTATCATTCGGTAATTGTCGAGTCAATGCTCAGCCGTATTTGATAGTGAAGAGAGAAAACGTGATGCTACTTTGTATTAAAAATGTGTCGTAATGTAATGGCTATTTAGTGCATAAAGAGATACACATAAGATACACATAAGCTACACATAAGCTACGAGAAATAAAAATTCACTAATTTTGTATATAAAAATAATTTAAAAAAACTTAATTTCATAATTTTTGGGTGAATGTAAAATGCTAAACCACTTTAATATTAGCAAAGTTTGTTGATATAATTTAAAAACAAGTTTATTAGGACAGCGGTATTCCTAACATTAATTTTGACTCTTTTCTCATTTTCCAACTGATGTATTATTTATCACCTTCACTACTATTCTAAATGAATTATTTTTATAATATAAAAGTAAAGTTTTATACACTCACTATACCGTAACTGTTTCTTTAAAAGGCAATTTCAAAAATGCTGTCTTGGCAGAAAAAAATATCATAATAAAGAACAAAATAAAAGCCATTAAAAAAAGAAATCGCATCAATTTGATGGTGTTCGACCTTTTACACCTCTTTGAGAGGAAACTTGAATTCGTAATGAATCGGTTTAAATATGTGGTTTTAAATTTTCGACTATGCATAAAGTATTGCATCCATTCACATTGCATTAGCAATTGTAATTTTGTATAAATTGCACATATATAAAATGTAATCGATCAAATACGATAGAAAAGCCTTTATCTCTCGCTTCTAATGTTAGTTTAAAAATTGAAAGGGCAAAGTTAAAGTTAAAAGGGCTCACAAAAAATAACTAATATTAAAATAGGTTCGTTAGAATAATTTTAATATTTAAAATTGTTTACTGAAAGGCTATCAAATTCAATCTAGTTAATAGATTGACCTAATGAATATGATTAAATTTCAACAGATTAGAGCATATTTAAAATGAATTATTTTCTATACCACGTAAAAACTAATATTTTGTAATGCAAACATATTTCCAATTATTATGTGTTCAGAGAAAAGGGAGCCTTTTTTTTTTCTTTTATACAGAAAACTAACAGTAACACAAGATATTCCACAATATTTGCCAAAATCTTCGGTTAGCTAAAATACGACCTGGAATTCCAATTTTAATTATGTATATTTATTGCTGGTAATACTATTATTTTAAATATTTGATATAAAAACAGAAATAATGTTCCCCAAGCAAATTTTTTAACATTGAAATTACCTGAAGTCTTATCAAAAATTGAAAAACTTCAAAGTTAAGCTGATATATATTTTTTACTATAATTTAATCTTTCTATACTTATATTTACTTCTTAATGATAGATCGTTAATACCGATTATTTATTTGTAATGCCAAAGGAAAGGATATATTTCCAGCTATCGTAAATCAATAACATACATTTAATGAAGATAAATGTTACTACCAGAATTTTAAGTAACAATTTTTAAAATAAAAAGTAGATTTTGGTTGCAATTTTTTGTTACGCTTGCGATCTATTTGTGAACATATTTATATTTTTTTCGTGTGCAACTTATCTTCTTGTTTATTGCAAGGACATACCCATTTTGGAAATCACGAAACATCTTTTTTATTAATAACTCTATAGAAAAAAATTAAGTTTTAAAGACTCTTCCATAAATATATACTTTCTTTCCATCGCACCAATAAATTTAATGGCTCATTAGAACGTTCATAGTTTATTTTTTTTGTTTCAATAGCAAGTAACATGAACTAATATTTCTTTGTGACAGGAAATTTTCAATCAGTGAAAAAAATAGATCCGCACTTCTACGCTTTTCTTATTCATGCGTATGAATTATTTTTTTTTAATTTTGAATTATTTAAATATAAAACGCGTTATACACAGAAATGAAAAGCGCCATCATTATTATTTAATATCTAATATTTTTTTTTCCTTACTAGCTAGGTGGCGTAGCCTGTTTGTTGCTGACCCTGTTCACCCGAAGTTGAGAATTCGACCCCGGCTCAAGTTGGGGGGTTTTCATGATGCAGAAAATCGATAGCGGCCATGTCGTATGATTATACGGCATGTAAAAGACACTTGAGTGTCTGTTTGGCTTCGGTGCTCTCGGCAAAATTAAAATCCTTACGGCTTCGCAATCACCAGAGCTCAGGTAACCCTTTCTGGGGAGAAACTTGGTGCCAAAATTACCTGCGGTGATTGGTATCCGCCTATATAGCGCCGCAATAAAAAGAGATACCAGGTACCGGGGAATGTACTGCGTCTGCAATGATAAAATACCAATCCGCAACCCATTAGAAATGACAAAATTTGTTTCCTCTATAATTTTTTATATGCCGTTATATATATTTCTTTCAGAAAAAAAGCAATGAATTTTAAAAAAATTAATAAGAATATTTTAATTATTTTCAGAAATTATTAAAAGAATTTACAAAAATTCCATAAAATATAAAATACGCATTCAAAAGCCCATTTTTTCGAGAAGTCCTTATATCCGAATTTTCTTACAGAAATATTAGTTAGAAGTCTTCTTTTCTTGTCATCTGAGAACAAAGGTCCCATTTTTCAAAAACCATAGTAATGTGAGCAAGTTTATTTACTTTTATATAAGATATCTTTTACCAAAATTTTGATGCACTTGGTAAAAAAAAGATCATTTGCACATAAACACATTTTTTCTAAAATACTTCATATATGCCTAATCATTAATATTAGATTGTTGTACTAAAAAATACTATTTTGAGAGTTATGTCCGTACTCTTTTTTATATCGTGCAATCAGTAAATATACATCTTTATGCGTATATAATCATACAGACTGTTACCAAATGTAAATTCTATATGCAAATATGTACATAAGAAACCTTGTACATTTTTTATCATACTGGATAAAAGAAATGTAAAAGTATGACTAATATTTTTCTGGGCACGTAATATGTGGGTATGCAAAGTCTTATAGTATAAAGATCTCACTTTTCCAATACGACAGTTTGAAAGAAACTCGAGTCGAAACTTGCTGATGATAGAAATGTTCACATACATTTATATTCAAAGTATGTTGCTGTAGATAGAGTTGTATTTATGCATGCTAAGCCGCCGTTGCATTCACAGATACTATTGTCCCTATCTGAAAATATCAGTTTGCAAAGAGTACGTGATATGAATATAATTTAAAGTTGCTAGAATATTTGAGAAACCACGAGGGTAGCCATTTTTTGTCCGTTTGAACATTATATTCCTTGATTCAATACATTTTTTGTAACACTAATTTTATAAAAATAATTTAAACAACACAATTGCAAGATCGCATGATATCACAATTGCTAATGAACGTCTTAAGAATTTCACCACTTTTATTTATTGATACCAATTTATTTTATAACAGTGATCTATTAAGCTGTTTATTATTAAATTTAACTGCAATGAAGTCATTGAAATAAAATTATGATACTAATTTCACCGTAAAAATATATTTTTTCTTAATGCATCTTTAATCAGATTGATTAATTTTTCAAATATAATTTCGGCATACAATTCATTAAATTTTAATCAAAATGCTGACGTCACGAAAGTATTCAGTTGATTGAAATAAATAGTATTAAATACAAAACCACTTCAAAATGAAAATTTGGTTGACTAAATTGCTCTTAATTAAAAAAGAATATGAATGAAACTATCGTAAGACACGTAGAGTAAATTATAGCAAATGTAAGAAAAAGAATAATGGAGGAAAAAGAATCAGAATTTATATAGAAAACAAATAAAAATTTTTATTCTTTAAAAAAGGTTGTAAAAATCCATTTATGAATATTTTAACAATGGTTGTGTAAATATGAGAGCACCGAATTAAAATTAATTCCCTTGGAAAAGAAAATTTATGACTATCTAGTATATAAACTGAAAGTGAAATATATATGTCAAGTTAATTTTTGCAGAGAAAAATCAATCTCATTCTATAAATAATTGATTAGATTTTCATCGCATCAGAAACATATTATATTTACTGATAATCTCATAATAACTTTTGTTCTTTTTAAAAAGGATCCCTTACGACAAAGGTTATGTTTTTCGGGTGCTTTTAAAAAAAAGTTTCTCTTTGCAACTAAACAAAACAAGTACATATCATCATATCATAACGTTAAGATCCAATTACAAAAGCTTTTATTTTCTATTTATTAACATGTTTGGTAATTAAAAAAGTGTTTTATTTTTGTCAAAAATATTCAGAGCAAAAATTAAATTTATTTTCTTTTGCATGATTTAAATCTTCTTACCTTTTATTTTGTAGTTTTATGAAGCAAAAATTTTGAAGAATATCAAAAATAAATTTAACGGATTAGATAAAGATTTTTGGATATTTTTGTGGTTTTAGCTTTTTCTTTTAATTCCTTGTTTATTGGATTATATGTTTTTAATAATACCTATTACATAAAACAAATATTTTTCTTCGGTAACTTTATTCTGGAAATGTTAGAGATTTCGCACTTTCAGTTTAAATTCATCAAGTACAAAGCAATAAGTGCTCATAATACAGATATTTGTTTCATCAGCGGCTTACATAATTAAGTATCCAAAGTATAGTTCCGTCATAAATTTCCAATAAACTCACGTTCCGATGCTCTTCGTAACTGTAGTTTAAAGATAATAAACTGCATTTCCTATCCCAAACAAAACAAACATTTGAATAATTCATTCCAAGAAGATGAATGAGGGTCTACTGACGGAAATTAAGTTTTGATTAAAATAGGAATTCATAACTTGAGTTTGAGAAGACTGCTGAAAGCAAAAAACTTTATTAAATAGAGTGTTTTAATCAATTCTGCTAAGAAATTCATAAGTAATAGTAAAATTATATTTAGATTTGTTATACTTCTAAGTACTAAGATTACTGCTTATTGCAAAAGAATTTCATGTAAGAATCATTTCGTTACTCCTGTAAAATATCAATAAAAGTGATTAATCCTACAAACGCAATCCTCTTATCATAAAAGCATTCTAAATATTTGGTTATTTAAATAATACAATTAAAGTAAATATAATAATTTTTCTTGCGGTTGTTATAGATAATCCATACATTCCAAAATTACATATATTTTCTGTAAAATACATGTATCTGTTTTTTCAATGTTCTTATAAAAAGAATTGGATTTACTCGATTCTAATTAAAATAACGAGGAATCTTGTAAATTATTAATAAAATGCATTGTAAATTGAATTGAAAATATCTGAGATTAATTTATAGTAAAAGTTAATTATAACTTTATGTATGATATTTCAATACTTGCTTTTGACAAGTTACGTGGAATAAAAAGATATAACTTTCGTCGAGTCTTGATTTATCATTTTGTAGATAATTGTAAATGTGAAAAAAGCACGTAAATAAAGGAGATATCAGATTCTTTTTCAGATGCAAGAGAAACCGTAATTTTCTCAAATGAATCAGATTAATCTTGTTTAAAAATATTTTAGTTTGAATGCCTCAACACAGGTTTAAAATAATATTCTGGAAATAAAACAACAAGATTAAGATAAACAAAAAGACACAGAAATGAATCGATTTGAGGGAACTTTAATGTGAAATTTAATTGCACACTATTGATGTACCATTGATTATCACTTTTATTTAAGAGCTTAAAATTATTCATTTTTTGATTTCTAGTAGCAATATTCTAGAAGTAAAGGAATGTTTATAGTTTGATTATATTTTGCGTCTTTCATAATAATAATTTCCATTTGAAAGAAATCCCGTAATTACATTTTTTTTCTTTTATAACCTTAACCCGAACCATTTTGCACATTTTAATCTGCATGCATACTGATGGGAGGACGCCGGCTCCTGAGATACAGTTTTAATTTTTTTGCATTTGCCCTGTTTACAAGAAACAGGGATTACACAGGAATGTGGGTGCGTCGAGGTTCAACGAACCTTATGGCCGGCAAGGTTGTGTTCTTGCGAGGACTGTTGAGTCCAATCAGGGTGGTAGATTTGATGCTAATGAATCCGTAGCGGATTCTTTTTGAAGTGGTGCGGTCAGCTTTAAAAGCACGTACATGCCATTTCTCGTGGCTTTTTACCCTCTTACGTCTGCCAGAAAAACTTCCCGCCTGGAAAGCAACTCACTGCCCGGGGTCACCCTCCGTCCACTCCCTTCCTCTCAAATAAGTACCACCATTGTAAATTTTAACGTTGTTTCGAGTATGTTAATGAATAAATATAATTATTTACCACTATACGATCAGTATTGATTAGTTTCATTAATTTATCTCATTTAGAATTAATTTTAACTTAAGTCATGATGCGATGTTAAATTAAGGAACTGGGAACTGGGTCAGAGAAATTAAATGAACCAACTTTAGCGTCGCATCAATACTTTTGTCACAAGAAATCGATCAAAATTTTTTTATAAATTGGAAAGGATCTATAAATCCTTATACTTTTATAATAGAAAAAAAATGCACTTTTTTTTTTTCTCTCCTTGTTTAAAGCACGACATTGAGATTCGAGAAATAAAGTTACTTTCGTAAATATTTCATATTTAAAAAAATAGTTTTCATAAAATATATTGCCTTTTAATATTTTGATTCGATGAAACACAGTGACTATACTAACCCGAAGAGCATAAAATTAACAAAAATCACTAACAAAATTAACTTTCCACAAAATCCGGCTTATAATGCGCACTTTAAACACAAAATATAAGATCGAATTTTATGGGTACGCGTTATACGCCTGGTATCAAAATTACGAGATCCGTCGCCAAAAGCCCTCGAGTATAGGTGAACATTGAGAAGTTAATATTCACTCAATTTTTTACTATACGCCAGGTATAAAAATGAGACCTTGAAAGATATAAAAAAGACTAGCACAGAAAAAAGTTAGACCTCTACTTATATCGAAATACTGTTTATTTTAAAATGACATTCTCCTTATGAACATAAATAATTGTACATCTAGAAGTATACCATTTTCTTTCTAAAACTCATTATAATACCTCGAATAAATTACTTCGAAATGTAAGAGCATTATGCACGTACATTTTATTTTCCTTTGTAAAAACAGGGATATGCATTATACGGCAAATATACCTAAAAAATTAAAAATTGTATCTTAAAAGTATATGTGTGCGTTAATTAGCCGGATTTTATGGTAATTAACAAAATTATTTTTCAAATGCTCTTAATTTTGAATCTTAGATACAGATCATTGCATGGTGCTTGTGTAAGGTTGAAGTATTCAAATTCAAATACTTTAATACAGAACTAATAAGACTAAATTAATACCATATTGCAGGGAAATGACAAGATGATTTTATGAGATAATTAAGTAGGTATGCATACGTAAATTATATCAATCTTAATCTGCATAATTACTTAAATGGCGAAATAAGTGATTCTTAAGATTAATTTAAAATGATAGCATACACGATATGCTTCTTCAGAAAGTAGCAAATTTTAATTGCTCGTGAATTTAACTAACTATATTTAATTCTTATAGGCTATATGTTGCGACTTAAGGGCGAACATTACTTTATCAAACACACCATCCCATTAAGACATGTTCGACTTGTTAAATATTTCTAAGACTATAAATTAAATTCAATATATTTAATTCCAATTTAATGCATATTTGAAGTTTCACTAAAAAACTATAAGCAATTAATTTATACATAAATTAAAATTAAAGCATGTTTTGAAAAAATATTAAATCAATGGAAAATTTTCTTCAAATTTTTAAGCATTCGATATAATTAAACATTTAATAAATTAATATAAGGTAACATGTACATCATATAAAGAAATAACCATGATTTGTATGATCACTCATACTCAAGTATCTGTAACACACATTTTATATAATACATCTTTCTAAGAACAATTGTATAAAAGGTTGCAAAAAAAGTAATTATTTTATCTTAACTTATTTATTCTGTTCCCTCCCACCATTTTTTTTCATTGTACTAAATAGATAGAATTCGAACATTTTTTCTAAGCTTGATATATAATACTAACAAATGCCATGGAATATTTTTCTATATTATTATTTAAATAATCTTTTATTATATTGCTTCTAAAATTCTTGAAAACTAAAAATTTTCATTACAAGATATTATATAATTATTATTTATCAATTAGAAGTTTATCATGTTTTAACATGTATGCAACAAAAATTAAATTTGTATATATAACGATTGTAAAATCATACTTTCAACAAAGAGTTTAAGCTCCATTTTGTTTTTCTTCAAGTCAGGTATTAAAATATTCAAATAATTTCAGGAAATAATGTAAGAGTATATTATTTTTTGTGAAAATTAAATAAATTAGACGTATGTTTATGGAGGATCTCTCATTAGATTTAATAGATGTTTAAAAGTAACTGCTCTTGCACTTCAGCACACAAGGTAACGTATACTGAGATGGGGATAGTAGGGTTTTAGCACTCATCGGCTGTTGCACTATTGAGTTAAGTTTACAAGTAATATAAAAAATAAAATAATATAATGAATTATATATATACATACATATTAATTCGTTCTAATTTAATTATATTTTCCATCTTACTTTTTAAGGAAAATCATATATATATATATATATATATATATATATATATATATATATATTTTAATATTTTCATAAACATTTTTCTTGTGGAATATTACAGAGCAAACAAAATTACATGATCAAAAAAAATTCTTTAAATTTAATGTCAAGTAAAACCTTTTTTTAATGAAAATTTCTTATTCCCAAGAGATCTACTCTTTAAATTTTACAGCTTTTGATATTTTCTTATTAAAGTCGTCTCTACAATAATAAAACACCCCAAAAAGTAATTCGAAACAGTAAAACTGGGCTTAGCAGAATATTTCTTCCTGTAATATAGCTTTGCAAAAGCAGTCCTTGCAAATAACAGAAGAAGAAAAAGTTCAAGAGTAATTACCAAGAGCTTAATGAAACGTCAATCTTGTTCGGTTTGATCAATTATTTAGGGTGTCCTAACAACTGTTCCTTTAATTTTTTCCTAAATAGCAGGTAGTAACAAACGCGTGTTAATCCCTTCAAAGAAGAACTTTACGCATTAAGCTCCAGTGATTCTTCTCACCGAACAAATTAAAGGGTTATTTTCTTGGCAAACCAAAGTTTGCCTGGTTTCTATGTTTTACAATTGTTCGTTTAAGTACGTAATGCAGGGAGAGAGACTTTTAAGAAACTATAAGTCCAATTTAAACAGTTACCTGCTTAAATGACTTAAATTTCTCATTCCAAAATTCGAAAATATCTTAGTTATGAGGAAATGAGTTAATAAAAAGGTGATTTGAATGAATTGAAATTTTAATATTCTTGTCATGGGTATTAATATATACTAGTGATATAAATTTTTTATACAATTAAAAGGATATGAGTTGACATAGAAAACTTAATCGAGGTGATAAATAAGATCTACTATTAAACCTAGTTTTGAAAATATTTTTAGTTTTAATAACTGTGTGTGTGTGTGTCATAAATGTTTGTTGACAGTTTTGGTTAATAATGTTTTAAAAAATAGAAATGGTATTAAATTATTTTTCATTTTTTATCATGAACTTTTATATAGAAAGAACATCGTGTTTGTGAAATATTTAATAAGTTTAACGGCTTGCATTATATTATAATACTTCAAGTAAGTATTGGCATACTTGATTTAAATATTTCATGGCGAAGAATTAGCGAAATCCAAATTTTTCTGTGTGCTACAAGTTAATATTGCCAATACAATTTTTATTTACAAATTTGAAATAAAACATCAATTTTACTATAAATAAAATTTCTTCGACTATATTATTTCGAACCATTTTCCACATGAAAAACTTTTTTTTTAATATTTATAAATTACTTCAGTTATTTGATTACATAAGCTGACAATTAAACGCAGTAATTACACTTTACGTTAAGCATTTGGTATCATTTTTCATTAAATGATTCATAACTACTAGTGTGAATATTACTTCCAAAAAAGAGAAAACTACATAATTTTACTTTTGTTTTGAATTTTTGTTCTTTTCATTAATTACTTTTTAATATACTAGCCAATTAGTAAAAATAATTTTATTTTGTTGAGTTATGATAAGATAACTAGTAATTGCTAAGAAATTGCGGAAGTTGTAAATATAATGCCTAAGCCAAGAGTTTGAAGTTATAACATTAATACACGAACTCCCATACCATTCACCCTTCATCCAAAAATAAGTTTACCATAGCGAAAATTGAGAGTTAATTAAGACATTTTAAATCAATTTTAGAATTAGCTTTTAAAGTACGCTTTTGTTAGAAAAAAGTTGCTGTTTAAGTGTTAAAAAAATAAAGTACAGCCTGCGTACTGTTAAGTAAAGAATTCATCAAAACCAAAAGAAATTACACCACATGCTACCGATATGTCTTGGCAATTTAAGTACTAACAAATTGCATTATTAATGAAACTCTGGTTTGTAATAGGTTTCACAAACTTCCCTTAACGATAATTCCTGTGCACCTTTAATTTTTTTTTTTTTTTGCTGAGAATGACGTTACCAAGATACTTTTATATATGAATACAGCTTTTAATATGTTAAATTCAACTCGTTAACAACAATCGTTCAAAACAATAAATTTCAAGATTATCATGCATTTAAAGGCCAGAAAATCTGGTACTTAAGCTAATGCGCAATCTTAGCAACGTAGTTTTTTTTTCAGCATATCGTCAAAAAAATCATAGAAAGAATTTTTTTGCGATCAGCACATTGAAAGACAAACACCAAGACAAGACGCATATGCAAATGTAAGACTAAAACATATTTTATGAGAAGGCACGGAAAACGTATAAGGTCAAAACATGCATTGTATTTTAATTTTAAAAAGTTGAAAGGTGCATTTCCAGGATTTCATTATTGTTGAAGTAAGATTAAGAGTATTGTGGCTACAAGAAGAAAAATTCGGAAGCTTTTACACATTGTAGAATAATTGGTAAGTTTGAGAAAGGTCGTAGTTGTGTGAGTGTTCCCAAAGTGTTTTAATTCAATAAAATGCTGCATCACAAGATTAATAGTATTTGACATTAATAATATTTAACAGCCACACTGGGCGATGTATACCATTGACAACTACCCATAAACGATAAAGTTTACAATGATGCAATGATTCCAAAACTGGAATATTTCAAAACTGGAAAACTAGTATTTCAAAAGTAAGAGCAAGAATAGAAAGATAAATTTATCTGTGATGATTTCAAAAATCCTTGTTCACTTTCTTAATAACAAGCAAAGATAATTTTTCTTTCGGTAGTTGTAAAGCATAATGATCAGTTTTGGTGATGAAAGTACAATTTCAAAAAGAGATGACCATTTCCTGATTTTAAGCAGTTTTCGTAGTTTTACATAAGTATAGCATAAAATACTTAGAAAATATGAACATACTGAACTACTACTCTAACAGAAAAAATGTTTCACATGAATAACCTAATTACGAATAGTTTTATCTAATAAGATATAAATGCAGCAATATGAAATTCATTTCTTATGTAAAAAATTCTAACATAATATTTTTTCACAATAAAGTGCACTTAGTTTTAATAATCTTTAAAAATTTCACTTTAAGGTAGTTGGGCAAAATAAAACAAATATATTGATGAGAATGTATCTAAATTCTTTTGCGAAAGAAATGGCGATGCTTTAGTTTGACATTTGAGAATGCAAGCAAAAAATTATCTCTCTCCAGGAGCATAGACAGTTTATAAATCTCAATATTTTTTCCCTTTGTTACCATAGAAGTAAAACAATACTCTTCTCATGGCTGTAAAAATAATTTTTTCAGTTTTTTTATTAACCATTGCTAAGTCCAAATAATTAATACTATGCAGTAAATACGAGGATAGATTATTTTTTTATAAATTTAGGATTGTATAAAATGTTTCTAAAACTGATTCCTTTGAATAAAAGAGAAATATATATATATATATTTCTATTTCTAAAAATAAGAAAAACCGAACTACATAAGAATTGACACATCTGCATTGTGTATAATTGTCTTTAATGATAGCTATATGCTTCCCTTTGGGGAAGTGCACACTAATCTTAGTGCAATCAAATACCTGCATATATATTTCTAAAAGTAAGAAAAACTGAACCCCATAGGAAATGACATCTCTGCATTGTATATAATTGTCTTTAATGATAGCTATATGCTTCCCTTTGGGGAAGTACACACTAATCTTAGTGCAATCAAATATCTGCATACAGAATCTACGGACATGGACATAGTAGACCTAACATATAAACATAGACCGTGTTAATGTGTGCATAAAATAGGCAGATTGTTATCAAATGTTAGATAACAATTTGAATGCAAATAGTAGAATAATATCATATACTTTAAATGTATTAATGAAAAACTTTAAATAAATGAAATACTGGGAAAGAAAATTTAAAAATATATCTTTGGTGTGATATCTTAATGCATTCCTGTCGCAAAGATAAATTGATGACATTCAACTGTCTCGAAACACAACATAGTAAAATTAAATAGGCTTAATTAAAATAATACAAATACATATACCAGTAAAACATTATTTTTATAATTATAAAAAAATTCTGAATTGATTTATATGTGTAAAAATATTTCTTATGAGTCTAACAGGTAAAATTTGTTAAATACAGTTCAAAACTCCTTAATTCAAGTAGCGGATTAAAAAGAAGGCCCAATATAATTCATTCTAAAAACTGAATCCTAATAATATGTGGGGAAAAAGTTTGTATCTGAATAGAACAGTTTACATGAGTACATAGCTATGTAAAACTATGTCCAAATGTTCTTCGTAATATTTCTTCTTGAAAAACAATTTTGCTCTAAGAAAATTCTTTTAATTTTATAATACTAATCCAAATTATATAGCATAGAGTTGTTTTCTAAATTACTATTTGATGTCACATTAAATAACAATGGCATATTTAGGTCAGTATCACGCCATTGATTAGAATAAGCTTCATTCAGAAAATAAATCACAAGTTACGATAAGTAATGGAATATAACTTTTTGAATTTATTTCTTAATCTTTCTTTCTTTTTATTTCAATTCTTTCCTTAATCTTATTTCTTTGAAGCCATTAAGAATAATTAATAAACTCATTCCTATTACATAGAATCGATTAGAATTATTTTATCTAAATTGCTGAGAATCCCTAATTTTTTTCTTTTTCTTTTATTTATTTCTTTTTTTTATTCTTTGCATTTTATATTAATTTTAAGAATCAAAAATTACAATAACAAAAAATATAAGCACTTGTTTTTAAATAAAAGGAATTCGATATTGATTTTAAGCCTACTATTACAATGAAACTTTTAGGAAGTTTGAAATGCATCGTTTTTTAACGATTTTTTTCTATACATAATGTCTAAATTTTATCAGAAATAATTTTCTAGATAAAAGGTAACAAGTATAATAAAAAAGTATAAAACCTAAGTATAAAAAAGTATAAATAAAACTCGAGCTTTTTCTTTTAAAATGAAATTTTACAAGGAAAAGTTATTTACCTGATTTTCTTTTACACTGATAAATCAGGAATTATATATTTTACACAAATTAGTAGTGGCATTTAAAATATTCGATATTTAAATATAAACCAATCTTTAAATAATTCACCAATAATTCTTTGAATCTCAGAATCTTATTCAAAAACTAGGTTCATATAATTTTTCATCTTTCATTATTTGATACTTGTTCAAAGTTAGAAATTCGAGAAGTATTTTAGGAGAGGTTTAAAATGCCACAAATGATACTTTAAAAACCTAAATATGAAGAATTTCTTGGAAAAATATTTCACTTATTTTTCTTTATCGTGTTCGTTAAATTTTAAGAAGTTCTTAATTTTGAAACAAATTTTATACTATTTTTCTCCAAAGTATTTTGCTATACGCTGTTTCACCAAAAACATCTTCGTTTGACGTATAAAGTGCTTGTTAAAAGATATATGTTAATTCGTTTGTCTAGCACTAGATATTTCGTTTTGTGTACTTTGATCAAATCAGAACATAAAACAAGAATTACATTAAAAATTCCGACAGCTAGCAGAGAAAATTCAATTTAAAGTTAGTTATTTTTATCATTTTCTGACTTCAAGCACACACTCTTTGGGATATTATTTTCCTTTTCATTATGTCATACAAGTTTCTTAATTAATAATATCATTAGTCCCTATGTTTAAAATGTTTCTTTACCCAAAGTATCTCTGAACTTTGAACATCAAAGGTATTCGGTTACCAGGATCAAAAGCCAAGTTTATTTCATCTGCTTTGTTGGTTGAAATGAAATAAAGCTAGTTATCTTAGAAAATATATCTAGAAACATTCACATATCTTTTACAAATAACTAAGAATCTCTGTGCAATTCTGCCTAAAGTTAAACAACATTACAACGATGGACTGTCTGGAAGAAAGACATTTCCTTTGAACTTTGTGGATTCTTTTTTTATTCTCTTAAATAATTTATTAAGAAACTAAATTATCTTTTTCTGTATAAACTGTTTTAGGAATGTAAATATGTTTTCAGCCTGAAAGTGCAGCCAAGTGCACTTTAAAATGTATAATTCCATTAAATTATTTAAAGCCTCTTTTTATCAATGGAGTTTGCAAAAAGAAGAAATTTGTTTAAAGAAACTGAAAAAAAAAACAAGATTTTTCTTTAACCCTTTATCTACTGCATTATGATTTACTGCAGTTTTTTTTCCTGCAATATTTTACTTTGAATTACTACATTGAAAATTAAGGGGTATACATAAACAAAATACTCAACTTTAGGAAATTTAATCCGTTTGAGCTGACTAATTAATTAAAGATATTCAACTGTAAAATTAATTATATACACTGTTCACTTGAAATAAACAGTCAGATCACTTTCTAAGGTCTTCATTAACATACAAAAATAATAAGAAACTTAAATTTTGACGTTTCGGTAAAATATTGGTAAAAATTGTTTTTCCATGTAACTTTACAGTGAGTGGTACTTATAAGTACCGTCGGTAGGTAAAGGGTTAATATAATGAACGAATTTTTAATTTTAATTATAATATTTTTTGAGTACATTTTTTTTCTTAATTACACTTTCTATAAAACACACACACAAATATATTCATATGTACACACATAAAAAATACATATGTATTGAAAACGAAGAGCGGAATAATATTTTTCTGTAACTTTTACCATAAAGGTGGTTTCTAATATCTATAATAAATATTAATTTTCTGTACAATGTACCTAATTTGAAAAATTTAGCTTATCTATTTTCGATTTGTTAAAGTGAGAACTGGCGATCAAATTATATGAATGTATAAATACATTTTTCAAAGTTTCTCCAAAAAATAAAGTTTATCTGTAAAGTTAATTTTTATTAGATATATTCCGTCTGTAGTGTAAAAAATTGTTCTTTTTTTAAAATTCCATCAGTATTTCTCATTCTTCCTAAGCTATACCGAAATAATTTTAATAGTATAGAATATTTTAATGATGTGTTGAGGACTGTGCTTCTCAAACTCAATATTTGCGATGTAAGTTTTAATCATAATTTCCATTAACCCCCACTTTTTCAATATTAATGTATTGAATGCAATAATAATATACTTTGATGCTAAAGTTACAATACGACATTATTTATAACCCATATAAAGTATCACGATATTTTTTAAATGTATTATATGTATATTACTTTTTATTAATAGATATTTTAAGTAAAATCATAAGTATTATTTTACTATTCCTTTCAAAATTTTAAATTGGGAAAGATTGTAGTAAAACACCTTTTAACTAAATTAAATATTTATTTCCTCAAAATCATCCATTACTAAGATGCAATCTTACATTTCGAAGATGTTACCTATGTAAAAACTAATTTAGTGCCGTGGCTGCTGTTAAGCCAAACTATAAATTTTAGCTAAATATAAGGGGAAAACCTTAGAGTGTTAATATCTAATATTAAACATTTCTTTGAAAACTTTGCTCTTCAAGACAAGCCCATGGGAATCAGTGGTAATTATTAAACTTTAATTTAGTATTGACAAATTAATTATCAAATACATTGTACAGTACTGACTCATTTATAAGTATAATATATCAGTGTAGGTGTGTATTTTGTTTTGTTATTATGTCAGAATGAATGTATTTTGCTTTGCTTCCTTTTAGTAACTTAGTAACGTTTTAAAATAATTATTTATTTTCGACTTTTCGATATGCTCACGTCTCTCACGTAGAGTTGTCCTGCCCTCCTAGGGAGGGGGGGCGTGAGATTGAGAATCGATGGTTTAGAAGATCATGTACTGAATTTCAACAAATTGAGATTAATCACTATTATAATCGTATTTCTTTACTTAAAGAATAAAGAACGGTTTATGTAACTAATGACCGCACTCATACACTATATGTGGCAGTGAAAGACAACTGGTCATGGACTTGCCTCATAGCTGGTGTTGTAAAATCGTGTACTCGACGTCAGATGAAATTGAACATTTGCTGTGTAGATGAACCGATGTACGTTTTATCAATCGTAGCTTAATGTTCTCAAGCTATTATAACGGGAAAGTGAACAGCGAGATACCAGATCAAGTGTCATCAACGTCACTCGACCGAGATTCAAAAGTAAAAAAAGATCCATTATTAATAATCCACGAACAGTTCAAAGTTCCTTGTAATCAAAACAATTAAACCAGATCTCGCACAGACTATATTGCTTTTTATAAGGTTATTATGCTAGCAGAGAGTTATCGGAATAGTGAATATTTAATAGAATTTTATTGATTTTGACTTAGTTATATAATTAAATGTTATTTATCTTAAAATCATTCGATGTCTTTTAATTTAAGAAATCCATTGAAAAGTAAAAAATATACACAGTAATAATAAATGTGTGTGTTAATGGAATTGTAATGAAATATAAATGTCTTTTATTATTTTTTTGTCTAGTGAGTGAAAAAAGATCATAAGTCTAGTCTCTGTTATTCTCAGGAAATTAAGAGTGAAACTTTTTTTTTCCTTCTGATCTGAAAATCTCATTAATTTATTAATTTCCATTTGCAGAATGTTCCGAGAAAAGTCATTATTTAAGTCTTCCTATTAATGCAGGTAAATACTTTCAACTCATAACTAAATTTGCGACCAAGCAAATTTACATTCCAAAAATTTAAAAAGGAATTTTTATAAAATTCTTATATATTATTTATCTATTCAAATATAAAGTTATGCTTTGAATTTAAACACTTATTTGCTTGTTTAATTAGAAAAACATATATATTTACAAAAAATAAATGAAAAAATTCATTGAAAACATTTCTTTTTTCAATTAATATTCTTAAAAAAATCTTTTTTTTTTAATTTGTAAACACCATTTCAATAGATTATTACAATTTTAAGTGGTCTAATTTTGTATTTTAACAATTTATTCTTTGTATATTTTAAAATACCTGTGAATCTGCAATTGTTCCCTTTTTCTTTTGATATTAAATGTATTTGACTAGCCTTGTAATATGATGTGAAATTTATCGTGAAAAGTAATAGTTAAATTTTGTACATCTATGTTTTGCTAAAAATAAAGTATAATTTCAAAATAAAATATTTTTTTATATTTCATACTTTATAAATAGATTATAAGAAAAATAATGAAAACTAATTATTGTGAAATATCTGAATTGATTTATAAATGCTGTGATTAAATAAAACCAATTTTATATTAAGAAATAAGTTGAATATCTTCATAATTTTTTAAATATTATTTTGCTTAATTTGAAAAATATTATTCCATGGGAGGATTTTATAGGGTAATAAATATATACATAATTTTAGCATTATAATATAAAATTCAAATGTAATAAGAGGGTTATTATGACTCTGCTTTATACACATATGTTATAAATAGTAAATTCTGTACGTAGGTTCAAAGATCTAGTTTAATATTTTAAGAAATAAATAAAAACTGCATGCCTGTTTAATAATTTGAAATAAAAAAAAAATTCTCCCTCTGTTTATCATTATCAAGGAAATTATATGTCATTTATCATATCAAATAACATTTTTCATCCAAAAGTGCTTAGATTAAAAATACTTTTTATAATGTATGCTTTGTTTGAACATCACAAAATTTTAAATTAGATTTTTTGACGTTGAATACTTTTTTATAAAATATTTGATAGCTATAATGATTTAACTTCAAAATGGAAAATGCGTACGGTCTAATTTTTTAATGATTTTTAATTCCAAGTTCAGTTACTTTTTTCTATTAATGATTCAATTCAAATCTCCTGTATCCAATTCTCCATTTGTTGCTTAAATACTAGAAGATTTTTTAAAGAAAAATTTTTAAACATATAAAATTCATTGTGAGAATTTTAGCAACTCAAAGTATTGCGATTTTTTTTCCACGGGCTCATAATATTAGCATTTATTTAATATTTTCCATGCTAAAACATTTTATGATCTTGCAAAAATTAGATGAAGAAAAAGCATTGTGTATCTTGCTTAAAATATAGGAAAAAAAGCTGTTTTTTTATTTTAATTTTTATCTACAACTGAGTGTTATATATCACCTGTTTTGAATCATCCAAGTTTTGTTTTATTCGTTATTTGTATTAAAATCATGCAACATAAAACTATTCAGATTTAATATATAAAAATAATAATAGTTTACAGTTTTTATGGCATTACTAATAAAATATTAATATGAAGTAGATATAGTTTAAGTAATATAACTAAAACATTCCAGGGAAATATCTTTTCCTAATGACGTGATTTTCTTATATACAAATTGCAATTATATTGAATGTTTCTATACGATTTATTGATAATTCATATTTATTTCATTCCTAATGTAATTCATTAATGTAGACTTTTAAAATCTATTTTTCTATTTTTTCCTTAGCCTAAATAGAATTAACATATCAGGAACATGAAAAGAAATGTGAGCATTATTTTTATGGAAAAAATTCTTCGGGATAAGAAAGAAAAAAGTTCCTTTGGCAGCTTCGATGATACCACAAAAAGCACATTTCTGAGATCTTCAGATATGAATGTTTGTGTAAACAACATTTCTAAAATAGTGATGTTTTCTTTCCTTAAGCCATTTCGAAGGAGTGGCTACGTGTTCAGAATGTTTCCCTCTCCCCTTCAGAGAATTGATTCATTCTGAGGATTATGTTTAAAAAAATTCATCTTATATAAAGAACGCAATGTATTTAATTCAATAGATTTATGAATACATATGAATATTCCACATTCAACCATTAAGCTTTTAGTTTAATTCAGTTAAGTTATAAAAAAAATTAGCATGTAATAATTTTTTTTAGTTTTTTCTGTCACTTTTTTTATTCTGTTTTAGAATAACACATATATTTTACAGTTATGAAATCATTGAATAAATTACCTATGAAATTAAAAGAAGGCATTTTGAAATACGAATCTGTAAAATAAACTATCTAGAATTTTTGATTCTTAAATCATCGATCTTCTTTCCCATACAAAATATTGAACAAAACAATACTGGTTATAAAAATACCTATTATATATATATATATATATATATATATATATATATATATATATATATATATATATATATATATATATATATATATATATATATATATAAGCGCCTTTCACTCCATCAAATTTTGAGATTTTTCCACGAGTACAATTCCAGGTGGGTAAGGGTGGATGTGGAGGGAGTTGGTAGGTTACAACCCTCCTTCGCTATTTTATCCATTATTGCATTGCCTTAAAGCTTGATATGAATAGGAATCCACTTAAAATGGATGTCAGTGAGTTAACTAGTTTATATTAAAGAAGAAATTTGCAGCTTCAGTTGATTCAAGGATCAGAGCACCAAATGGTAGAAGTCTGTCATGGCTTAATGCCTGTTGATTTTAGCTGGGCATAACGGAATGACCTTCACGTCTAGAGTGACCCTGCCAAGAGAAAGCCCCCAACATTTTTCACCCATTCTGCCCAGAAACACCCTCCCGCCACGATGAGGCAATCAGCAGGACTTGGGAGGACTAGTATATCCTTAAGTATTTGTGTCTTTTGTCATAACTGACGGTTATGATTGCCAAATGATCATTGTCCAAAATTCCCAGACTGGGTTGTTTTTATCTTGTTAGGTGTTCGAGTACTAATTCCACTAATTGCGTAGACATCCAACGCATTTTAAATCTATCTAGACTAAAAGCCATCACTTTGAGTATAACTGAGTAAGGTGAAAGTTGAAGAGAAGGGTACCAGCTCTGCTTGGAATATATGGTGTCGTAGCTAATAGTTTTCGTATCATTTGTAAGCTTGGAGTTGCTAAGAAATCTAAAATAAATCAACATTTAGAACTATGAAAACGGAAAAAATAATGCTTGAAATGAATGATTAAAAATTGCACCACTTTTAAAAATATCCTTTTTTTTCCCCACATACAAGCATATACTGAATGTTTCTTCAAACATTTACCAAAATTTGAAACTTGCATGTAAGTCGGATTGCTGGGGAGAAATTCTATAATTTTTAAGCATATCGGCATAAGAGTGAAAATGTTGTTAACTGAGCGGAGTATTTTTTAATCAAATTACCATAATGTAAAATGTTCAAATCAAAATATCGTAATGCCAACGACGATAGTTTTTTTATAAACTTATCTGAAATGTACACATTTTTTTCATTCATTTGTTATCACGTATACTATTTGTGCTAGTTATACTGTACTCACCATTTTTTTGATAAAAGTGAGTAGGAAGATAATTTTTCGTATTTTTCGTTGACTTATGTTTATTGCATTGGAGGAAAAATTCACTCAGGTAAATAACGATCATTTTCATTTTTTAACTTTAACAAGTTCCACAAATTCTATCTTAATTCACTCAAATACATGTCGCATCAAAACTCATAAAATCCTTTAAAGAACTCTTTGACTTACTTTAAGCTGGCATAAAATTAAGAAAGTATATAAGAATTTTGAAATTCCTAATTAATGCTATTTGTACTACAAAAATTAACGTTTTAATAAAATCGAAGCAGGCAAATAAAGTCCACCGATTTTTTATTCAATAAGAGTTACAATTATCCAAATTGTATTTCAACTCTAATGCGTAATGTTACAATTAGTATTGATTTCTGTATGTATCAAAGGAAAATATTCTGGCTCTCTGAATATCAAGCAACGCGGAATTCAACGCACAGTATTTGAATTCTAAATACGATCAATTCTTTTAAAACTATGTAGCTTTACTGTTTCTCTCAATCTATTAAATCGAATCAACTTAATTCATTGAAACGTCGTTTGAAACTCGTTCTGTTCAATAATTTTCTATAAAATACTCTCAACAAAACGTTTCTGAGTTATTTCGAAACAAACTTATCGATTAAAACGATTATTTTCATTGAATTTGGGTATTCATAATATGAATAGCAGTCTCTATTTGAACAAACGATCAAATAAATGGGACAAATCAAACAGCGAAAAATCTATAACTTCACTGCAGAATAATATACACGTCACTCTAGAAGAAGATTAATGAATAAAGTTCTAACAAAGCTTCGAATAGATAATGTTGGCTACATTTATTCTTCCATTTGTAGTCATTGGGTCGTGAATGACATGTAGGTATTTCATTATCGATATATAAATAAGGATGTTATTATAATATTATTTTTAACAGAAGCATATTATTCTATATTTAATTGTACGTACTACTTATTTGTACAGTTTTTCTGAAAGTAATATATGTTTGTTTGGTTTGATAACGCGTTGTATTAAGTTTGATGTTAATAAAAGTTTGTAATTAAGGTTTTTTTTATTTCCAATGGCGGGTAAAAAAGACAAAATGATTGAAGAAAATAAAGAAAGAACAATAAAATGACAGAAAAAAGTCTGTTAACTTATTCAGTCTCTAGCCTCCCAGTACCGTTCCCACAAACTCTTGGAGCATAGCGTGGGGTAGTGCGGTGCTTCTCAAACTTTCAATATAAGTGACCCAATATTCAATAACAATTTTCATCGTCTCACTCTATACAATAGCAATGTATTAAACTCAATAGTACTATACTTTGACGCTAAACCTACAATATGACTTTAATCTCTTAGGTGCTGCCGACGTATATAAACGTCTCGCTCAGCCAGTTAGTTAATTGGCCCGGTCGTATATACACGTCTTTCCGAAGTACGATCTTCTATCCATAATATTATTCCGAAGACTGTGGTATGTAATAAAATGACCTTGACAGTGTTTATAAACGCTGTCAAGTTCATTTTATTGCATTGGGGAACGAATCGCTTAATTTTTAATCGGCATTTATGAGGTTAATTATAAACCGTAAAATTGCCAAGTTAAGTATTAATATTTGCATATTATTTTATACCTGGCACACCTATGGGGTCACTGGTAATTATTCAACTTGTTCTTAACTTAGTATTGTTAAATTAATCAGGAAATACACATTGCACAGTACTGATATGTTTATAAGTGCATTATATCAGCGTAAATGTGTTTTATTTTTTATTATGTCAGAATATATTTGCTTGTTTACTTTCAGTAAATTAATAATTCTTTTTTTAAATAATCTTTTGTTTTCGACTTTTCAATATGATCACGCGCCCCTAGGAGGGTTATCACGCCCCCTAGGAGGCACGTCTTGCAGTTTGAGAAACAATTGGGGTAATGCATAAGTTGAGTACAGTCCATAGGTTCCCGAAGAATAACGAGCATGCAGCGTGGGTCAATAAGAAGATTTATACGATGTAAATGCCTAGCAAGGCAGTCATGGTCAGAAACATAGCGAAATTCTGCTACAGTTTTCCTTCTAGGCCAGATGGAGATATTTTGAATATTATTCCTCCCGGATTTCCGGGACTCCTTATTTGATCATTCTTTTTTCAAGTTATTCTTACAAATTCATGTACTAACTGACTTTGAATTTCAGAAAGTGCTTTATTATTAGCGGTTTGAAAAATATCGGCATACTGTTTATCCAACAAGTCGACTTTATAATTTCCATTTACCCCACAGTGGCCTGAGAGTCACTGAAAGTAAACAGTTTTATTTTTTCCAGATAGCGACCGTAAGAGAGATTGGCAATTCCGAAAGGCTACGGAATATGAGGTTCTAGTAGAGTTTATTGCTTTCAAGGTGGCTGTCGAATCTGATAAAATGATTAACTCTTGAAAAGTATTCTAAGTGGTGTAGAAGTTGAGAGAGTGTAATTTGTATGGCCTCAATATCATCATGAATAGCTGATCTAAATCATGCCACTGGAGAAAAGAAAGAAAAAAAAGACATCCTCTGCAGAATTTATGCAGCCCTCCATCTCATGGTCATCGTTATACACCTGGAGCCTATCCTTTTCAGAGTAAAGATTATTGATAACTACGAAAGCAAAAGATCTCAAACCAAGTTAGTTGTATTACATTTAGTTATAGGATAAAAAAGTTCGATTACAATATGAAATCCCCTCTCCACACATGGCTTAAGAGACTAAAAAAGATGTTCAGGGCTGAACAGAATGTGAAAACGTTTCTTAAACTCAAACACTCTGCAAGAATATGAATTATATTTTCTACAGAAAAAGGTGTTCAGAACTACTTAAGATATTTTCCTAAATAATAAGGACACTCTCCTCAATAATTGTTCTAATAGATCTATTTCCTGAACAAATCAACATAGTATCGATCGAAGTTAATTTAACCCCAACTGTAATAAGGCGAAGCGCAATTATTAAAAGGTTGGTAAAAAAATTATTTTCAGAAAATTATCTAAAAAGCAGTTTCAGTTCAAGAATATTTTCTGTGCAATCCTCTACAGAGTATGGTTTTTTCTTCTTTTTCTCCAATTAAAATTCTGAAAATTAACAGCATGAATGACTTAACTATCAAATGAATATATCAAATGAAATTAATCAATTTCAAATAATGCGAATCATTTTCACGTTATTTTTAAGAATTGTTACTAAATTGTTTATTTTCATTCATTTTTTTATATGTTGAAACAATTTATTTAAGACTGAACATATTAAAGTATGCAGACAATATTTACTTATTTAAAATTAAAAGAGTAGAAAGACGGCACTTGAAATTATAAAAACACACTAAAAAAGTTTAGAGTTACAATCGCCAGGAAAAAGATTATAAATAATTCATCTTTAAACAAACCGTACAACTATATCTAATTCACTTTGTTCCTAGGGAAAAAAACGTGCAAATAAAATACGATTTGTATTGTAAAAAGGGAGGACTTTTCTCATGCTCTCCAAAAATCATTTAAGCCAAAGTAAATTGCTTTATTTTAATTCAAAAATGCACTACATCCGAGGAAAAAAAAATAAAAAATCAGCTATGTAAACTTTTAAATACATATATGTTTCTACATTTGTACATTTAACTATATTATATATACTAGGGGGCCCAAAAATAACAGAAACTTTTTTTTCTTCATTTTTCATTGTTTTATGTTTATTATTTTTATAGCACACAAAGCCTTCATTGCACTCAAAGTATTTTTGCCTTCAAAGTATATTCCATCTAAATTAATCTTCTTTTACCAACGCTTTTGTCACTGCTCAATTCTAGATCTCTGGAACAGGATACAGTTAAAAGGGGTTAGATTGTTCTGTTTGACTACATTCACATCACAAAATCGTTGCTCTTTCAGATTTTTCTTCATCCGGGGAAGCAAAGTCGGGTGGAGCCATTTCTGATAAGTAGGGAGATGAGGCACAAGTATCATGTTGTTTTTTCTCCAAAACTGTCGCACCATCGAATCTGTATGGGCTGGATCATTATCGTGAATGTGCTCTGTAACACGTTCGTTTCCTCAGAATTTTGGTAAATGGTCTTCCAATGGTCTTCATCAATTGAATGTTTAATTTTTCATTGTTTTCGTCATTTGTTTCTTTTGAAAGATGCCTTTAGTGTTTAATGTCAACCTGAAAAGCATAAACCTATTAATTTCCAAATTCATCATCATTAAAGGCTTGCTGAATTATCCCAACGGTTTTGACTACAATTTTCTTTCACAGAAAAAAAAATTCACACGCACTCTTTGTTCTTTGTGGTTGGCCTTCGCAATAATCGCTTAAGAGTTTAAACAGAAACAAACTCGACAGAGCACCAAAAGAAATCCACTAAACTCATCTTACTAATGGTCACTTGAGACCCCCGACTTAACACCATCTACCAGCACAATTAGTAACTAGAAAGCATGAGCGTGCCACACTTAGTTTTGGTTATTTTGTGTGGTAGGTCCCCACCCCTTCATATATATAAATATATATTTAACATTAATGCAATCAACACACTGATCGCTTTACAGAAAATCTGTTATTTATTTATTTGCCTATTTGGTTTACAAATTCTTTATATAATTCTAGGTAACCGGCAGAAAAAATATTTAACTGCTATAATTTTTAAGGCTTGTTTTATGGTTAGATCAATACTTGGAAAAAAACTATTCTTACTTGTGGCAGATTAAAAAAGCACTCAGAAATAAGGCTCCAATTAATTGAAGAATTAGGTTCTCATCCTTTTCCGCAACGATCAGCGATCCTAAATCGTGTTAGGGAAGATCAATCGCGTAAAAAAATAATGGGCTTAAATCGAATTATCGTTTTTGAACCGTTGATCATTTTCTTGAGCGGTGAATTCAAGATTGGATTTAAAAAAGATAGCATTCACACACACGCACATCAAATATAGTATATACATGTTTAAGTAATTTTTTCAAATAAATTTTATTTACTGTTTTGGCAAAAGAAATGTTAGAAAGAATTGTATTAAAGTAATTCTTAAAGTATATCCGACTATGTTCGAAACCGTGATTTTAAAAGAGCGCATAAATGGATATTTTTCATATTTAGTGTCACTTAGATTAGAATACACGAATAAAACTGTTTTAAAGGCATTATGACAAACAAAATTATTCAAATACAATATTTTGGCAAAAAATTAATTTAGAATATAATTTTTACAAAACGTTCTTTTATAAAAAAATGCTTCAATAATAATGTTTTGCATAGATAAAGTAAAGACTTCTCCAGAGAGGCTGAACTAGGATTTTTGAAAAATTCACATGATTTTCAGTGTTACCACAAATTGAAATAATTACCGGTGTTTTTTTGTTAAAATTTCTGCACTCTGATGTACTAAAATATGACAAAATGCATTTTTAAGTAATTTAGCTCAAAAGTCCCATAGAAGTCTCTACAATTAAGAAGATCTTCTTAATCTCTAAGATTTAGAAGATAGAAGTATCTAGACTGCATAGAAGTCTGTGCTATATATAGGCAAAATATTATTAAAAGCAATTGTATATACGTTTTCTAATCCAAGTGACACTAAATATCATAAATATTTATCATTTATACGATTTTGCAAAGTTACGGTTCCGAACGTAGTCGGATACCTTAAAGATTGGAAAAACTCCACAGAATTTTTATGTATATCTTTATTCTATGGTGTATTTGAAGAAACATAAAATATGAAATTTCATGATGTATCTTTCATTTTACATAAATGGTTGTCTTTTGTTCATGGAAATATATTTAATACAATAAGACAACTAAAAATATTTTTGCGTCACTAGCCTTGGCAGCAAAAAAATATCAATTGAAAATATGTATTATATTTTCACAAGTGTCGATGTAACTTCGGGAGACATATTTTTCCACTCGTTTTTTTTTTCGATTCATTTGTCAAAGCGAGAATAAAAATGATTCAATCAACATCTAATATCGCCATTCCTACAAATATATTTTTGCTCAAATTTTCTAAGAGACTTCAGGCGATTTGCTACTCTCTTCCGAATTCGAATGAACTTCAAATATTTTCCCTTTTTGAAAAGAACAATCCGATTTTGAGAAAATTGATTGAATTACGCATTTTCCAACGAAAGAGAAACATTTTATTATTTTTTTACATCATTCCTGATCTCAACATCGTTACTTCAATCCTTTTAACGCGCTCTCAACGCTCTTTTTACAGGAAACCGGGTACAATTTATCTTTCTTTCGAAAAAGTGAAAATTTTTAACGTCGTTAATGTTCAAGGAAAATTCCAGTCTGGATTGCACTCTTTTGGCTCCAGATGTTTTCGTCCGCCATATTAGTTTTGTATCATCCATTTTAACGATACTCTGTATTGATAATCAATACAGCTTTCTTTGCATGCATCTACTAATGCACTTAGACTTGAAAAGATATTTATTTTTCAATAAATTTCAAGCACATTTCTAGATAAATAATACAATGAAATTATTATATATCTGTGGAGCGCATTTGTGTATTTACCAATACGTAACATTTATTTTATTTATTCAATAAATAAAAGCTTTGCTTACAACTGTTTTTGAAAGCTGAGGTATCATCGGATGTAATAAATGAAGTTTTTAGCGTATGTGTTTGATAGAATGTTAAAAATTTTAAAGAATCGCTTAGATGTGATTGTATATATAAATATCTTTATCTCACATTAAATATTTCCTACCAATGAAATATATTAATTTCATTTAATACTGTATTATATTTCAGATTAGTAAATGCTTCGTTAATACATGCTATTAAACAGTTACTGCTTTATTTTTAAATGTGCATTATTTGTGATACAAAAATTTTTAAAGAATTTTTTGATAGACTATATCAAAGGTGTGATATCATTTGGACACAATAAATGTTCATTTTCGTTTTTTTTTTAATTTCTTTTTCATTGTATTACATTAAAATTGTTGAAAAGTTAAGTTCACACACATACCTCATTAACTGATTTGAGGGAAAATACTGAATATTTTAATTTCTGGAATCGGTATTTTAACATTAAAATAGGACTTGCAGTATTTAACATGTATTTAAAAATAATAGATTATTTTTCGAAGATTATTTTAATTTATTTAAGCATGGTTTTGTGTAAGAACTTAAGACAGCGTTTCTCAAACTGTGAGGCGCACCCCCCCAGGAGGGCATGATAACCCTATGAGGGGGGCACGAGCATATTGAAGAGAGTTTACTATACTAAATATAGTAAATTTTTAATGACAATGAGTCATGTCATTGACTCATACCAGCTGAATATCTAGAGTTATATGATTACTAAATAAAGAAATATATAAATCACGAATACTAACGATGCATGATTCATTCTATTAATAAACATTTTGCGGCACTATATTTATTAATACAACATTTATCTTGTTAAAAATAAATTCATTTATAGATAGAAATTAAAAGATTCTTAAAGTGGTTCACTAAATTTGCAAATAGAGTTGTATTAGAATAAAACAAAAAGCAAACTGGGGTAAACAGTATTATTTTTACTTCATTTTTAAAAACTTGGATGGAATATTCTTCAAAACTCTTATCAGTAATATAATTAACTTGTGAATGCTGTAAAGTTTGTTATTTTATTAATTAATATTGAAGTTATTGGAGATCTTATAAATTTCCCCACCACGCTGAAAATGACTTTAAATACTTCATGTTAAGCCTTTCATAAGTTAATCTTTTTAAATTTCGTACATTTTTATTTTTATGAATGATCAACTAAATGTATTAAAAGCTTGCAGATGTAAGCAAAAAGGAATTCATGTAACCGATTTAACGATCAAATGTTAAGACAAAAACAACAATAATAAATGATTTATGAGAATAATATGTTTATTTTAACACCATCATTTCTTAATTGTTATAAAATAAAATTATTTCATTCTGTTAGAATTTTAAAAATTTAAATTTTTATTTTCGCACTCATAGTCTATTTTATTTGAATTTTTAAATAAGTTCTTTCAGAATATATTATCTCCTAGAGCATTAAACAAATTTTAAACCTGTACCAAATTCAAAATTCTACTATTATTAATGCGCTATCTACTAACAATTAATTTTTGCTTAGGATAATATAATTTAGTTTCTTTTTTCAACTATATCAAGAGAATTCTTTGCCATTTAACAAATTACACACTAGACATTACTTAAATTAACACACCATATTAATATATTTTATTATAAAACATTTAACAGAAAGCAAATATTTAACTTTGGAAGTATTAAAATTCATAAATTTAAGTTTTTAAATATGTATGGCATGCATCTAGTAAACAGAATATCTGAAAAGTATGAATGTTTACATAATTTTACCGGTAATTACAGGAAAAATGCAGCTACTCCTTGAATCATTCGCAGGAAAAAAGGTATACATATATGCGACACAGAATACATCTACTTTCAAGTATAAACGACATAAAAATAAACTAAATACCTGAAATAAAATTTTGCATAAGTAACGCATGCAAAAAAAATTTTAATTATTGCACAAAATTAAGAAACCTCATGAATTTAGTACCATATTTTTTTTGAAATTCTAGGTAGACTCCTTGGGTGCCGACAAGTATAACACAGGACTTACAAACGTAAGTCAATACTCAAACAATGGTGATAGGAAGTTACATGTAGAAGGATATAGGCACAAGTGGGAACCAAAAAGGGGGGGGGATGAGAGAAAAAAATGAGGATACAAATACAGAATTAAATACAAGATCAATAATTAAAATTATACAATGAGGAAGATTAGAAAGCATTATCACAAAAAATTTCAAAATACAAGTACATAAAGCATACATACACACATACATATATATATATATATATATATATATATATATATATATATATATATATATATATATATATATATATATATATACTCATATATACATGTATATTCACGTACAGAAAATGTTAACAAACACACAAAATTTACAATCTAAATAATACAGGAAAAATGCTATTGATGTATGCACAAAACGATGTAAAAGATGATTTGCCTTGAACAAAGACATAGAAAGTGGGAGGCCACGCTATATTGTTATTTTGTGGACAATTCATGAGTGTAAGTCTTTTCGAAGAGAATATAGTGCAAGCAAGAATCAGATGAATGACATTCTGGACTGTGTCACTGGAGCAAGAAAACGGTTCAGTAGGCAACAAATTGGAACGCTTTAAAGTACCATTAAAATAAAAACTTCATGAATTTCTTTAAATATATGTAATAAAAATAGACTAATTTTTGTCTCCACCACATTTTATTGTGAGCGTAAGTTAATTTAACATCAAAAATATTCCCCCTAAAAAGTATTTTTACCTTATTTAATCATTGCATGATATATACCTTTCGAAACGAAATTTATAATGTAAATGTTCTAAATATATATGTTCAGTATAAACAAAGAAAAATAACGATATATATTCGTTAAAAAACTTACTTTCACAAACTGAGGAGGGAATATATTCAAACTTACCTAAAAAAGAAAAATAATAATATTAGAACAATTATAACATCATTTACATAGAAATAAGAAAATATTTTACTTGTTTTTATGTAATTAAAATGTAACTATTATTTTTAGATCTGAAGCATTAACGTTCCAAGAGAAAATTGTGAATTTTCTTTAGTAACTTAAAGAAACTTTTTAACTTGTTTCGAAAATAAAAAAAATTACAAAGTTTAGAACATCGCCACACTCTTTATCCTACAATAAATCTATATCTCATCAAAGCCATGGTCTTATTCTAATAAGCTAATTACTACCATTTTCAAATGATTTTCAATAAACTGAATGATCTACCAAACATGTTTCCATCAAATTCCGTCCATTACTCAAAACGAGGAAAAAAATTAGACAATCAATAAAATTGATAAATCTGAAAAAAATCTGAAATAGTTGTAATTCTAGTAAATATTTTTAAAAAATACTTATCTAAGACTTCTTAACTTGATAACACAAAAATTTAATGATATATCTTTAAATACTTCGTTTTGTAAAGCTAATGTCATTTTTAATACTTCGAATCATCCTTTCTTTTGGTAAAATACTAACTAAAGAAAAATACGTTAATGAAAAATCACTTCTATGGAACAGTTACAAATAACAAACGCTACTTACTAATGAACCGTGTGAAATGTATAAGTGGCACTTGATTCGAAACAATTGCATTTCATTTTAATCAGATATCTGAAAAAACATAAATCGATATATTATCTTTAAATTTCATCTGCTACCTTTCTTTTCTCTGTCATATCACCAAACGATTTTCCTCCTTGAAAAGTATGAAAGGAGGATTCCCAAAAATAGAATATTTTTTCTTCGTAAATCCTATTCTTTTATTCAGAGCAGCATTAACAGAAGCTACGAAAATGTATCTCTTCTTCGAGCTCGACTACAAAGAAGAATCCTGAAAGCAATCAAGATCTTTCTTCTTCCTAATTACACAGGAACTTTGAGATCATTTATCGCATCGTTAGATTTCACGCAGAGAGGTAATATCGATTTTTGTTCCAACGTATACCGAGAATTTTTGGATCTTCGTAAACTGAACATCAAACGCATTTCAAAATCTGGAATGATATTCAGATTCGATCTTAAGAAAAAAATTAACTTTTTTTCGTCCAACATATAGAGTGGAGTTTTAAACTTCACATTTGCTTAATGGTTTTGAACTGCAAATAGCATTTGAATGTTTCGCGATGAAATAGTGGGAATTATCCTTGGATATCTCATTAATGAATGTAACGTTTCCTGTTTAAAAGAAGGATTTTTTTTTTGTAACGCCAGTCTTTAAGAGCAATGAAGGATTGACAGTTTTTAAAAGTGTCAAGGATAAAAATGAAGTTATTATTAAGAATATACTTAAAAAAACCTAAGACATCACTGTAAAAGCATACGCGTAAAAAATTCTTACATTTAAAAAGTGAAGGAAAATGAGTAAAAAAGTCGAGGATGCAAGAATAAAAAAGAATTGCTTTCCTTATACACTAAAAGACAGCTTCGGAGTTATTTTTATTAATTAATAATTTTTCGGTCCCATTTTTTTAGCAGGTATTAGTTTTGCTAAAAGTTGAAAGACATTAAATGACAAAAAAATTACAGACTTTTCTTTTGAAGCAAATAAAAATAATTTACATCTGAGATAGTCTAATCATTAAAAACGTGATAGCAAAAGAATGTTTCAATGATTATTTTTAAACAAAGAAAAGTCCGATTACCATTTAAATGTCATTTTTCTTTTTAAATGGCTGAAATTCAATAATTTTAAAAGTTTTTCAGTGGAATATATATATATATATATATATATATATATATATATATATATGTATATATATATGTATATATATCCTAATCTTGTTTATCCCCTATATATTGCTAATATTTTCTTCAATGGAATTCTTTTGTTTCAATTTTATATTTATAGTTGAAATTCATTTTCAAAAGAATCCCTTGCAAGTAGTTTTAATGGGGAAGTTGTATTACTAGTTGTAATGATAAAGTCAAATATAGATGGAGCAAAATTGAAAGTCATTACTTTATGATGCAGTTAATATTCTAAAATATTGTAATTTTACTTTGCAAAAAAAGGAGTATGACATATTATTAAAAGATATACATTTCTATGTGCATTGTAGCATTGAAATGTTTTTAAATTTGTAACATGATTCAATATTTCGTTTACATGTTTTATTTTCTAAATCTTTGTCCAATACAAAATTCTGCGGCAATAGGCCCCCATGCCTTACAATTCAATTTCCTTAGCATATATTTATCAACCAATGTTTCATTTTCCAAGGAAAGCCCCCGATTCGTTTTGTCGTTAAAAGTAAAATGTTTGTTATATTATAAATTATATAATTTCCTCGGTTGTTTTTATAAATTAGTTCTCACTATAATCTCAATTATTAAAGATCAATTGTTTTGGAAAAAATAAACACACTTGCATTTGTTTCAAAGTAAATGTTTCAATACAACTAACTTTTTCATATAACTTTTTTCAAACAAGCATCTGTTATTCTTCAAGGTAAATTTTGTTTATTCGATAGTTTAACTCTATTATTACTCATATTTGCAAATTTTCTCATCTGAATTTTTTCCATTAAATACACAATACGAATCTTAAGCATTAAAAGTAATCATTTACTTTCCCTTATATATTTTTCGTGTACTACTTTTTGTGACTTTTCCTTCCTTTTTGTTATTATTGAATAAAAAAAGTTAAATAATTTCAGCTTGGGGAAGAGATTCTCAAACTGTGGGGCATGCCCCCTAGGGAACCGCGATAACCTTATGAGGGGGTGTGAGCACATTTAAAAGTTGAATACAAAAGATTGTTTAAAAATTTATTAATTTACTGAAAGTAAACAAACGAAACACATTCTGAGAAAATAAAAAAATCATATACATTTTTTCACTCATTTAACAAACTTATAAGTATATCAGTACTGCTTAATGTATTGTACAATTAATTTAACAATACTAAGTTAAGAACAAGTTAATTAATTACCAATGATCCCATGAACTTATCATATATAATTATAATGCAAAAATTAACATTTATCTTTAATTTCTACGGTTCATAATTTACCCCTTAAATGCAGATTAAAAATTATCTAATTTGTGCTACCCAATGCCACTGCATAACACATAGGTGAGAGTATGTGGTATAGTGGGGGTTAGAAAAGGAATAAATAAACAAATCCTCTGAAATAAGTAAATCCGTCGAAAACACTGTCGAAGGTCATTTTATTTCATTCCAAAGCCTTTGGAATAATTTTATAGATAGCAGTTCTCAGAAAAGGGATACTTCGGAAAGACGCACATATACGCCAGGGGCAATTAACGCTTTGGCTTAGTGAGACTTTCCTATACGCCGGTGTCACTTAAGAGGTTATAGTCGTATTGTAGCTTTAGTGTCTAAGTATAGATTTTTTTTTAAAATTCAATACATTGTTATTGTATTGAGGGCGCAATGAAAGTTATGACTTAATATTGGGTCGTAAATATTGACAGTTTAAGAAGCACTACTTTAGAGAAATAAAAGTTCACTGAAATTTGAATATATGTAATTAATTCATTTCTATCGTTTTTAAGCATTCAAATTTAAGACAGATTCGTCCGTAAGTATTACAATCAAAATGTTTTAGAAAAAACAATTGTACAATTTGAAAAAATAGTGCAATGCTAGACAAATAAAATATCATATCACGCATGAAAAGATTTATCAAATTATTTTTTAGATTATTTACCAGTAGTCGCCATCTTTACTAATTTTGTAATAAGTTATTTGAAATGTATTTCATAATTAAAGAAGAATTAATACTAATTTTCAGGCAAAGGGATTCAAAATTTTCTTTTGTAATGTCTCATTAAAGCAATTTTGAAGTCAATGGTGTATCGTAAAAAATCAGTTTTGTGAAAGTTTGCCACTTATTTCGAAACCTCAAATATCAAATATTTTTGAGTGCACAACAGCAAAAGTTATAAATATCATGAAAAGAGGAGCCATACAATTGAGCGAAGTATTCGAAAAATGAAATGCAGGAGTTTGAGTAAGAAAAATACTTTTGTACCAGTATTTTCTCTGCTTGGTAATATTACAAGAGATTCTTTTTTGCTTTTAAGTCGTTTCATTCTGTATACGTTAACATTACAAAACTAAAAAACTTGGAGAAGTTTATATATATATATATATTGATGTTTGTTATGCTTGGTTTTGGATTCCATAACTTTTTAATTTCTAAGTTTCATAGAATAATTTATAATGCTCATTCTTATTTTACTATGATTATGTAAATAAATGTATCGAGAGAGAAACTATTCCATTTAAGTTTATCAGTTGAAGAATATATTTAATGAATATAAGAATATGATATTCCAATCGAACCAATTGGTTTACCTAAAAAGAAACACAAAAACAAAAACTCCAATAACATTTATAAAATATTTTCTAATTGAAATATGATTAGCATTTAAAAAATAAATTTGTTTATTTCATTTATTATGAGATTAAATGTGAGAGTATTGAGAACAATAATGAAATTAAAGCCTTTACGTTCATGTAATTGCTTTTACCAAAAGTAGATGCTCAGCTGCATTTTGATGGAAGAATATGTCAAAATTAATTTCAGAAGAAAATTTATGCAGTGACTCCATAATATTATATATTAAAAACAAACCATGTCTCTGGCTTCTTTTATAAAAATTAAATTATGGAATTGTATCTGACATAAAAACAGAATTAACTTTGTATTTTGTAGCTTCATAAAAGACAGAAGTCCCCTTCATAAATAACATAGCTCTTATTTTTTTTGTCTTTCCCATCAATTCTGAGTTTTATCAGAGTAGAGACTGAGAAAACTAAAAAGGTATGATGTCATCGCTTGTTTTACTAATTCTTATCATGTCATTTATATTTAAAAAATTTATTTTTCAATTCGTTATTTCGGTTTTATTTTCTTTTCACATTTTAACTTTAAAAAGTTCGTTACTTGGTATAAATTTTGTATAATGTATGAAAAGATATAAACAACATATTTAAATGTAATTTTTTTTTTTTTGAAAATTAAAATATTACATGCATATTTAAAGTGTATTGTGCATTAGTATTTTTTAAGCCCAGTTGTCAGTAAATCTGTTAAAAACTGAACATTTATAAAAAAACCTAGTATAAAAAATGTTCAAATAAAAATAAATTAGAGAAAACGCGATAGTGTATATTCCATAAGACATTTAATAAATTAACTATTTCCTTGTGTTAGTAGTAATAGTAATCCTTTACATGATATTTCTCAATACTTATGAATTTTCAGTGTAAAGACCAAATGAGATAGTACATGAATTAAAAAAAATGGCGTCAAAAGCTAGAAGTTGGAAATGCTGTAATAATACAATTATTTACTACTTATGGAGAAACTACTTATTACTAAGCATTACTAAATTAAACTAATTATTACTAATAATTACTAAGTTAAAATAATTATTACTAATCATTACTAAATAAAACTAATTATTACTTTAGTATAAATAAATAAACATTTCTAATAATAGGGATTTTAAATCATGTGTTAAAAATAAATATCATGCAAGTGCTTTACATATAAATAAATATGAAAACAAGCCAACTAAGTATTTTTGCATTTTATTACACTGCTGTCCACCGTAAATGCAACACCAAGAAAGATAAGAGATAGTACAACAAAATTTATTTTGTAAATAACATGTTGACCAAATATTAAATGATTAAATTTAAAGACTTCTGTGAAGTGTGGTTCCTGCCAGAATCAGTAGCCAGAGTTGCCGCCATTGTCGGAGATCACCGCTGCCACATGCCTCGGCATTGATTCAAAGAGACTTTGGATGTGTTATTGGGGTACAGCAGACCAAGCAGCTTCCCCACGTTGCCAAAGTTGACCTGGTGTGACAGCTGGGGGTGTAATCTGAGTCAATCGTTGAGCAACCATGGATCACATGTTTTCTATCGGTGAAAGATCTGGAGAGCAAGCCAGCCAGGGAAACAATTCAATATGGTGATTGACGAAGACCCTTTGGACAATGCGTGCCTGTTGAAATATGGCTGTGGCCAAGACATGAAGGTAAGAAAGTACAACTGTGACTCCGACACCTCGGAGATGTAGTGCTGGCTTTTTAAAGTACCAGTAATGCGTACTAGAGGAGTGCCAAATGCCCGGTGCAGGACCAGTTTAGCGGTGCATAACGCAGCTGTTCAACATCCTCCCATGGTGTCTCCAGTCTGGAATCCGCCCATCGTTGCGTAACAGATAGATGCGTGACTCGTCAGTAAAGACAACTTCATTCCATTCTGCCGCCCACATGCTTCTTTCATTGCACCATCGGCGGCGGAAACGTATGTGGTTCTGCGTCAAGTGTAGACCAAGCAATGGACGTCTTGCGGATAGACCACTCTGCTGTAAACGATGTCGAATTGTACGCGCAGACACTGAATGATGCATTACAGACTCAATGTTCTGTGCCATGGTTCGTGATGTGACTGAGCGATTCGTCACTGCCCTACGCACAATTTGCCTGTCTTCACGTGAAGTGGTGCACTGAGGTAGATGCGATCAACCACGTCAGTCCGTCGTACCCTCCTGCATCCAACGGTCACATATCCACATTACAGTTGTTCGGTTTCGTCCAACACGACTACCGATTTCCCTGAAAGGTAATCCACAATTTCGGTAGGCCACTATCCTTCCTCTGTCGAACTCGGATTCTTGATCAAAAGCTGATCGCTGTTTTCTACGAGGCATAACTGATCGTTTTTTGAAAAAACCACGAGAAAAACACAATTGCCGAACTTGAAATCATCGCATCTTCCAAGCCTTAAATAGCGCTTTGTGGTGGCACCACAAGCGTGCGTGATGTGTCTGCGCTTAAATTCTAATCTGCATATCTCTCACCTCCGCTAATGCGTGTTGTAAATTTCATGTTATTTGCATGTTTCGCTTCATGGTGTTGCATTTACGGTGGCCAGCAGTGTATTATGGAAATGAATATCGAAAGAAATGATTATCATATATTATAAAATGAAGTAATTTTTTTAAACTTTGATAAAAGAATTTTTAAATTATTTTAAATGACTTATTGCATTCTTACATGAATTATTTAATTCGTAAAGAAAACAAATAATACTAACAAAAATGTATCCCTAACGTATTTGCTTCTATTGTTCTCAGCTAAACTATTCAACAAGTTTCATTACTACTCAGTTTAAATGATTTTCTTTTGTGTGTGTGGGTGTGTTTTAAGAAATTCTTAGTTCGACTTTCAAAGATTCCATAAAGAATCGTGCATTTAAACATTAAATCCTAGAGATTTAAGAAAGAATATATAGCAACTAATTAACGTGTAAATTTAAACTAGAAATTCTTTTCTGAAAATGTCTCAGATTAGATGACTTTTTGAAAATGGCTTTAATTGGAAACACATCACCCTAATTGGGGAAAATATTTTAGCTTAGCTTACAATATATTTGTTTTATAATTTTCTCGAACAAATCATGTATCATTCCGTCATTGAGTTTTACTTTAATTAGATAAAATTATTAGCTGAGTTTTATTTCCGTAAAAGAACAGGAAAATTACGAAAAAAAAATATTTTAGCTCCTTCATTTATGTTATTTTATACCAAAATTTGTTTAAAATTTCGTGTATGTGGATTAAATGAGAGAAAAGTATAGAGTGTTCTAAAAACAAGGCTACATTTTCTAAAAGAAGAGTATCAAAGATTTTTCCTTACGGTTTTTATATTCCATACAGAAAATATTAAAGTTTATGTTTAATAAAAGTCACACTAGATGGTGCAATATTCACGTTTTCAACAATCCTGTTTCAAAATGGCTTATTGAAATTATCTTTGTGGAAACGTTTATCGAATTTAAAACTGCAGAACGTGTACGGTATAAATTTCGGAATACATATAAATGAAGTCCACTTTCAAGATTCATAAGTTATAAGTACCATACAAGATTTAGGACGATAGGCAGCTTATTATCAAATCGAAATCTGACCACCCTAGCAGAAACTGAGATAACGTAACTTGTTCACCTCAATGTATTTTGCGCGAGTTTAATGGTGTGCTCATTAATATCGCCCAATGAAACATTTAAACAACTTTGGTATTTTCTTTATGGAATATAAAAAACAGTAAGTAAATATCTCTTTGTTTGTTTGTAATTAAAATTTAAAAGTGTAGCTATACTTTTCGGACACCTGGTTTATTAAATATATGGTTATTTTTTCACATGCGTATAATGCATATTTTTGTACCTAAAATTAATGAAGTTTAGCTCCATTGCTATAGCTGATAAATCATGAATATTGCCGTATAATGGAAGTGTAAATTAAATAATTGTCCATTTATTGAATTTGTATAATTTATATATATAAACAAATGTAATGGTAATATATTGTATGACTGAGTGTTATATTACCGTCGAGACATAAAACAACACTAGGGCTATTAGTGACGAATCTCCATCTCCTCTTTTAGATACCTCACCAACGGGAGAAAATAGGGCATTAACAGACTTCTGAACATGGTGGGTCTTTAGAGGCATTCGGACTCAAAACCACGTCATTCCGGCCACTAGTTCCTTACCAAAACACTATAGGCTACCATTATTACATTAAAAAAAGTTATCATGTCAGATTTATTTTAAGACGTAAAAGAAACCATTCACTTATTAAATATTTTGTTTACTCTTCATAATAAATCACACACTTTAATTTATATAAGTACTAATATATAACCATTATTTATATTACAGCACACAAATACGTATATTTTACGTAATATAACAAAATTAATTATGTAACAATTAAGAGTAACAGCCTCCAGCTTCATTCACATCTAGCAAATACCAATTCTAACACTGTACTATCACGAATAGCATTCCTTATGCTTTTTCTTATAAGCAATAAGAGCATTGAGACGATGAACATTAGATGCAATAAACGAAGCATCGTGCCTACTGTCAGAATTCTATCAATATCCAGCATCCCCATTAAATGCTTTCACGACTTCTAGAGTGATAGTTGCTCTACAACTATTCTTCATAGATTACGACTCTACTTTTTCCTATCATCGCTCCCACTTTCCTGGATTACCCACATCTACGGCAAATTCATTTTTGCCCGCGGTACAACATAGAACATTCTCCATTATTTCTGTTCGTTCCAGGTTTTATTGCACTCGCGTCTCGGCGAGGCTGAAGTAGGATTACCCCCTACTACATCCGATTAAGCTTCTTCTTTTATTAACTGGACAAAATGGGAAATCGGTGTTAAGTCCTAGTGGAAAGGGCTTTGGTCATCCTTCCAGGAAAGAGAATGTAATGGTAATCGCTTCCGACTGACGGGTCATGTTTCTTTTGCTTTCACATTTAAAACAAACAAACAAAATGGCGGTGCTATGATGTTGGAAGAAAAAATTAGAACCATATGGGTTCATTCAATAGCTTATGATGAAAATTAAGTGCCAATGAATAAACAGATAATATATCTGAAAATATAAAAAATAATTATTCGATTTTACAGGTAAGAAATATGAAAGTATAAGTTCAAAAGTACTTTTAAGTTTAATTAAAAGCGAATTTTGTATCTAAAAGAAGAGGTTTGGAGTACATATTTAACCGTAATCTATACAAATGCATTCATAATAAAGGAATATTTGAAAATTTTATATAATTAACTTCTTTTAATTTAAGTGTTTTTATTAATCATCATCTTACATTCTTATATTCATGGTCTAAAATTTATGTTCGTACGTTTTCAGAATTACAGTGAAGCGACTTTGAAACGAAATTCGATGTTCGAAATGTATCTAATATTCTAAATTCTTCATCCTTCCAGAAAAAGCGTAATAGAACAGTAATTATTTCAGATGTGACAGATGGGTGTACTTATTTCCCTTGTTCATTTAAAACAAAGTGGAGGCGGATAATACCGCATATATTATAAGAATGAATAACAAACATTCAGTAGAAAATAGGCATGAGACTGTAATGATGTTTTTATTCGGGTGTGAAAAATGCATCAAATAACGTATTGATAAATAAAATAGTTTGTGCAAATATTACTTGATTCTATTCAAGAGTTATAAGGAAACTTAAAAAAGAGAACCTTGATACCCAAAATTTCTTATTTATAGTACCTTAACTGTGCTCCTATTTCCAGAAAGAAAATATTGCCGACATATTTAAAACTAATAGAATATACTTGGATTTTGCTTGAAATTTCTTGTATCATATATTTTTTATAAACTAATTAAATATCAAGAAACTAATTAAATTTGGTTTTGAGTGAATTGCATTATAATTATGTTTTCATTGAGTAATCTGGTCAAATGAAACATAGCTGAATGGTCTCCATTCAATATTTAA
>BMAU01016872.1:0-87916 GCA_019973935.1 Trichonephila clavipes
TCCTTTCTATTGTTAGCTCTTATTCACCAGAAGGTAATTATTTAATCTGTTGATAAATATATCTCCATTAAATATAATAAAATTATATAATTTCCCAGTAAAGGCAAATTCAATAGATAATTAAATTTTATATATGCATTGTACATCAACTTAATCTCATTATTCTTACGAATAATGAGCATAACTAAACTGTGTAATTTAATTAAGGAATTATAGAATTTAAATAGGTAAAAGCTAATGAATGTAATTTTAAAAGCACTCATATATATAATTTCGCATGACAAATAATTGTTTGAACACTATCAAGTTTTTATCGTACATTAATCACGCGCGAGAAAAATATTCCGCCATGTAACTGGTTTACCTCGCAAGTCGTATGTTATTGCGAATTCGTAAATTTAATTTCAGTTTTCCATTTTGTTGCTGTTGTTTTTGGTCTTTTCATAAATAGTCATTTAATAATATGGTTTTAAATGCAAATAAAATCATTAGTAGCCATATAATTATAACCATTTTCCGCTACTTTACCTTACATAAGGATTGCCCAGATGAAATGTGGATAAATTGAATAAAAAGAATACCTTTATTGGAAATCAAAAATAAATTGTCATAGGCGTTGAAACTAAAGATCCCATCGTTTCGATAATACGTCTTAGCCTTCGCTGTGAAGATTTTGCTGTTGAAAAGTTGACTTTCGAGGAAGTCGGTATAGCTTCCTTTACCTCATCGTTCGAAAGGAAACGTATTGATCTGTAAGTAGAAAAAGGGTGTGGTAGGTTTCGGAAAGGGACAAATCCGGACAGTACGGTAGGTGTTCCAACACTTTTCTGGGCCGCGGTAGCAGAGTGGTATGAGTATCGGATCGTGGCTTGCCTTGTCACGAGTTCGAGTCAGTACCACTAAAGACCCGCCGTGTAGGGCAACAATGCACGTTAAATCTGTCAAGAGCTGAAACGTCCTCCCTTTGTGTGGCGTGGTAGTTAGGAGAGGGGTGCCAGCTCAGATGTCGTCACGTCCGCTTGACCATGGTTGACGTGGTCCGTCGCCAAAAAGCCCTCGTGTAGCTGAACAGTGCGACGTTAATATTCAATCAACACTTTTCTACAAAATTCTTTTAAGGTTATCTGGGTTTCATGGGGAGACGCTTGGGGTCGGCCTTGTTACCCAGGAGATCTGATATCGTTTGCACCCTTCACGAAAACTTTTGCACCAATTTTCGGATTAAGCAGTGTTTGCCATAAACTGTCCCATTCGCTGAATGATGCCTACATCCAGCTCACCTCCCGCAATCAGAAACCATACTACTGCGCTTTGTTCCGACATAGACGCATCCCATAAATAGCGTGACTTTACTTTTGACGTATTTCATCTACCACGATTATATAAGTTTTTATTATTGCACTTCCTATGCGGTGTGCAGATGGTTACAATCAATAATGAAACTGGGATACGTCCATCCCTTCGTCCTTTATCTGGAACTGAAAACGGCTTGATGTTGTTCCTTGGCTGGTGATGGTGGGCGTGGATTTGTTGGCAGGAACCAATGGGGTGCCAGGAGCAAGGCTGTTGGAGAGAGGCTTTGATTGGATGATGCGAGTGAGTTTCGGAAGCTGGACTTGGAAATTTTGAGAATTAGCGATCAATGGCAAAAATAGAGAAATATGAATAATTTGAAACGGAAAAGTTAAATTTTAGAGAGAGAAATTACTAAAAGGAGATTAAAATTTATCCATCATAGCTTCAAAAAGTAGCAAAACCTTAGCTTTGTTATCTTCGGTATTTTTTTATTTTTGGTAATAGTTGCGAAATTTCGGGAGATCTTTTTAAAATATTAGAAATTATGCTGACCAGTTAAATTATTTGAGCTAGGTCTGAATTATTATTTTCTTTTAGCTGGATTCCGTGGATTTCTTTGTTGTTCGTATTTTCAATTGTTTTTTCAGCTAAGTTTACAACTGGGGGTCTGCTAACAATATTAGCGAAAGAAACACCCTCTCTACGAACATTGCCATCAAAGGTTTTATTTTCTGACAAGGGCGAACCCTTTTTTGGCTTTGGGAGATTTGGTGTATCAGGCCGAATGACCATATTCTTGGCAATTAATGCAAAATGGGTTTTCCTGTCTTTCCTTAATCGGGCATTGTCGGGTGGGGTGTTCTTTTCCACACTTCAAGCATTTTGGTTTGAGATGGCAATTTTCTGCCGTGTGAAAGAAATTGTTGCAGTTACAGCCTCGAATGAGGTAACCTTCTACTCTGACTTGCATGTAGCCTATTGTCTTGAGGTCGAAAATTTTTTGATTAATGGCATTAAGGGGTAGGGTGACTTGGAAAAATGGGAGGGCGGTCTTGGTTTTCTTGGAGATTAATTGGGAAACATTTTCTATTATAAATCCTTCTTCTAGGTCTGTTTGAATTTCATGGGTTTTAGTAAAAATAGGAAGTCCTTTAATGACTATTTTAATTGGTTTTACTAGCTTGGGTTTAAGAGAAAAGAATTCGAATTCTTCGCTTCCTTCTAAAAATTTTGTAAGTGCGTGAGACTCTTCGATGTCGTTGGCGATTAGTTTAATGAAATCCCCTGATGTTTTGTTTGTTATGCCTGGGAAAAATTAGATAAATAGATTGAAGTTGATCTCTGAGATTTTAAGATGAATTGGGGGAGGAGGCTTGGGTTTTGGGATCGCTGTTTCTTTATTCTCTTCCGGTACAACTTGGTCTTTATCATTTTCAGATTCAAGATCTGAAAAACTATTATTTATTGTGACATGGTTCACTAATTAAAGGAGAGGCAGGTCTGGCTGTTTTCTTGTTTTCTTTCTTCAAAGTCCTCCGCGGAATCCTTTTTAATTTTCCGTTTTTTATTTTTAGTTTTAGTTTAAGGTGAGTTAGAAGGGGTTTCTGGAAAATTTAATTCATGATTTGAATCGCTATTCTTATGCTCTTCTATCATCAGTGGGGGGTGCAAAAATTACCTTGGCAATTAAAAGTTGTACATGGGGGGGGGAACGTAACTCACTCACCAATGCGTCCTCTTTCTTTTATGCATCATCCATAGAGGATCGAAGAATAAACAGCCTTCATCTCTTGATTATCGTCGATATCTGGTAGGTTGACAAGTCCTTTAATCTCCGGAGAAATCCTGCTTCGTTCATCGCATCTATTTGTAATATCCGGTGATTCAGTTTCCATTCGAGACATCCTGAACGGAAAATGGTTAGTACGTCAAGGAGCTCAGAAAAACACGTCTGCTCCAGTCGAAATCATAGCGTCAAAATCGAAACATGAATATGCGGTGTACACCTAGCCCCTCCCCTCCTTTATATCCATGTTCGGTGGCGCTGCTATAGCTGCAGTCATTCTGACATGATTGCACGTGTCCACTTTTCATTTGGGCAACCCTTATATATAACCTAGTGCTTTCACAAGATTGTGAATGGAACGTAAAGTAGCTCACAAAAACAGTAATTATTTTACAATTATTTTTTAGGAATGATTTTACTACATTTTCAAATTCATAAATTAGTCTGTATTCAAAAAAGCGCCCACTTTCACAATCATTTCTATTGCACATGTAAGCGATTATTACCTCAGAAACATAAGAACTCAAAAAAGAGGTAGATTTACAAGAAATAAAGTGAAACAAAATTGTTCCATTTTCAAAAACTACTCTTTACATTACAGGCTGTACATTTTCGTTTTCTTTAAAGCTAACTTGAAAAAAAAAGATTTTGACGTTTCTTACCTGGAAAGCTATTCACAAACCTTTCAAACTGATTTAGGATTTCACATGAGTCAGTAACTAAGGGTCATCATGCCATTTTTTAATGTGGCAGCGGTAGCCTTGTGGTAAAGGAATCGGATCGTGGCTGGCTTATCACGAATTTCAGCCCAGTACCACTAAAGACCTGCCGTGTGTGCGACGTTATAATCACTCACTCACGCCGTTTATTGAATACGAAATAAAAACGCCTAAATTTGTTTGCTTATTTAACTATAATGAAGATACACTCATGTCCATAAATTAAGGATAATTCAGAATCACACAGAAATTGAACTCTAAAATAAAAATTTCACCTGTAGAATTATCATACACCTCTTGAAGAATATGCAAATTACAGGAAAACACCAGATGGCGCGGATAGTACGTCACAATGACGAGATGTAAGAGAGGGGTATATATGGAATGGTGGGAAAGAAGTAAAATTGTTCACATGCGCTTTAAAAGCCTTTCAGTGCAATAACCGCATCGTTATGGCACAAAGGAAGCAATTGGATGATTTTTTACGTGGTAGAATTATTGGACGACTGGAATGTGGACGTACCCAGCTGGAAGTATCCGAGGAACTTGGAATCGCCCAGAGTGTTATCTCCAGGCTTTGGCAACGATTCCAAGATGATGGTAATATGAGTAGATGTTGCAACACACAGGTCGCCCCCGAGTTACAATGCCGAATGAGGACCGGTATTTGGCAGTTACTGCCAAAAGAACAGACGGAGCACAGAATCAGACCTGTCTCGTCAGCTCTCTTCAGCTACCGGTACAACAGTTTAAGGCAGACCGTGTACAGACGCTTAGGGCGCATTGGTCTATATACTCGTAGGCCTGTCAGATGTGTTCCACTTACCGCAACTCACAATCGCCTGCGATTGACCTGGAGTAGAGAGCATGCATTGTGGGCACCACAACAGTGGTTTTGTGATGTCTTCCACACACACACACACACAACGAGTCCAGGTTGAGTCTCGCCGGACTTTAATATGGAGAGCGCCAGGTACCCGTTACCACCAAGAGAAAACACCATTGAACGACACCGTTACGGTGGTGCAGAATGGCTCGTTTGGGGAGGAATTATTCTTGGTTCCAGAACTGACCTGCATGTTCAGAGCGTAACGATGACAGGCCACATCTATCGGGATGTCATTCTGGAACAACATGTACGTTTGTTTCGGGGTGCCATGAGTGCTGAATTTCTGTTTATGGATGACAACGCCCGTCCTCACCGTGCAAACATTGTAGACGAATGCCTTCAATCGGAGGACTTCACCCGTATGGATTGGCCAGCATACTCACCGGACTTGAATCCAATAGAGCATGTGTTTGATATGCTTGGCCGACGAATTGCAGCCCGTCAACCCCTCCCACCTGTCTACCGGAACTTCAGAGGGCATTGCTTGATGAATGGTGTAATATTGCCCAAGATCAGATTGATAATTTGATACTGAGCATGCCTAGACGTTGTAAGGCCTGTATTGCATCGTCCGGGAGACGTACTCCGTATTAACCATCATACTAACCATGTTATACTGCTTTTGTAAATAGGTTCTTATTCTAAATTTGCTCTAGGGAGTAAAAATCGCAATTTTTATTAATTATGTCAAATATATAGCATCTTTTTTGCTCTTTACCTTTTGTTCAATAAATGGACTTTACAAATAAGTTAAATTTGTTTTGCTTCTGTCTCTTTCTTTGCCTGAACTTCATTATCCTTAATTTATGGACATGAATTTAAATAGGGTGTCCGAAAAGTGTATGATTACATTTTTAAAAGCTAATTAAAAATAAAGATTTTGCCTTACGGTTTTTTTGTTCCATAAAGAAAAGATTAAAGTTTCTGTAAAATCAAATGCCAACTAGATGACGCAACATGCATATTTTGCAACAGTCTCATTTAAAATAGCCTTCATTGCAAGAACAAGCGCAAGTTATAGCATGGTTTATGGAAATTAAATCTGCAACACATATACAACAAAAATGGGGCGCCACCCCATTCGAGCTTGGAAGCGAGAAAAAATTCCCCTGGCGATGAATGGAAAGAGGAAGTCCACACACACAACAGCATGATCACCCAGAAATCTAGTCATAACACCTTTGAATTTCTTGTAGAGATACGTGAAAAACATTTTTTACCAATCTTCAATGAGTGACACCGATGAAATGAAAGGTCGAATAACAATGGCCATTCAGATGGATCATCTTGCAATGCTTCATAGAAAGTGGCTAGATATTTCGTATAGACTCGATGTCGTAGATAAAAATATCCATTTTAGAAATAAAAAAGTCCTGTTCTTTTTAAATCCAGAGGATAATGTTTTTAAACATAATCGAAAGCTTAATGCTTAGATACCAGTAAGTTAAAAGCATTATATTATTTTGCACCATGAAATATCCAACAAAAGCGGGTTGGTATTGGCTAATGGAGTGAGTGGTTCTCAAACTTTCAATACTGGCGACCCAATTTTCAATCATAATTTTTGTCGCCCCCTGTACAACAATAATGTATTTACTGCAATAAAAATGCACTTTGACGCTAAAGCTACAATGCGATCTCAATTATAAACTGTATATTAAATTTTGTATATGTTACTTTTAAGTAATATATATTTTAAGAAAATTACTTAAAATATATATTACTTACTTATTATTATGTTATTTTTCTTTCTCTAATTTTTAAATTGGAACAGATCGCCAAATGATATATTGGTATCATATCCATCACATCTGGCATTATCGGGTACGTTTGCGTGAGTCTGGGTAACCTATGGAACGTCTGCGCAAAACATGTAACAATGCTTTTCCTCGTACAATTCCAGTCAGTTTTGGTCGACTCGATACTTCCATAGCTATCGAATCTAGATTGAATGTACATTTTTTAATTTGCACGTTAATTGTAATTCACGGTAATTAAGTATTTACGGCAGTAGGTTAAAACAAAATCATACATATATTTTTAAGTCGTAAGCAAACATTCGACGATAATAAAGGATTAACATGTACACAGACGAGCATGGTTCAGAAAATTAAATCAAGGAAATATTCTCAAAAATACTTAAATTTTGGATTTACCACTACTGAAGTAAATGATGGAAATGCCCCAGCTCGTTATGTGTTAAAACTTACATATCCGAAGAACAACATGTGAAAGTTGTTTTTAAAACATGTAAAATCATTTAGCTATGTTGGCAAAGAATTTTAAAAAGTATTTTCTTGATGAGGACAACTTGGTAGTAAGTTACGAATGGATTAGAGATCTATTTCAAGATACTCCAGAAGGGCTCTTCCGAAGAAGAAATCTTCATATATTTTACATCCAGTGAAAAATTAAAAGGCAATTTGTAATAAATCGCTCTTTGAATTTGGGGTAGAGGTGGATGAGGAATTATCTGTACTGAAAACAAAAGCACTTCGTATACTATTACCATTTTCAACATCCTACCTTTTTCAAACCGGATTTTCTGCAGTGGATGCCTTGAAAACAAAATATAGATCTCAGCTAAATATAGAAAAATAACTCTTTAAGTGTCAATTTCTGATATTATAAACCTTCCTTTGAAAAACTTTGCTCTACAAGACAAGCCCATGCAAGTCACTAATAATTATTAAACTTGTTCTTAATTTAGTATTAAGAAATTATTTGTGAAATAAATTCTTCAGTACTGATACATTAAACGTATACTGGCTGAAACACCGGCTCTTCGCACGAGTTCATTTTTTAAAAAAATAAAACATTCTTCTTGATATAATAGCTGAACTGTAAGGAGAGTAAAACTGCGTGCACGACATTGTATTCAAAAATGTAAAATGTTTTTTATAGATAAATGCTATAATTGAAAATAACTGTTTAAAAGAACTGTAGTTTTAAATCTCACAGAATTAGCATTTAGAATTAATGTTAAATAAGGAAAAAAAGAATATAAAATTCCTATGAAGAATAAGTGTGTTACTTTTCAATATTTAAAGCGAGAAGACTTCTAAATGTTTTAACCCGGGAGCAAGCGCGCACTCGATGCTAACGCTAATGGTAGTGCGGGGGGACTCAGTCACCCCAATCATTTGTTTATAATTATTTTTACTGCACACGATACAAATCGGAAAATTCCAGTGAATAATTTAATTAAGAGAAAGTATACTTACCGGCTTTCAAGGACTATTTAATTTTTCTTTGATTTGAGAAAAAATCCAATAAAACTGAACTAAAATGATTCAAAAGTGCAAGACCTTAGGACGCAAATCAGAGACACTTTTCACTAATATTACAGAAATGTCATTTGCTGGCAAAGCTGTCATATTTTGTTCAAGAAACGGAACTAATGTAAAACTAACCATACCAGTAAGTTTGAAGGTCAATCAAATGATCAGCAAATGTATTATGCTGCCTGGCTGAAAAGTGAATCATGTCTACCTTTTCTTTCTACAATTAATGTACAGTATTTCAATAATAATTACAGTGATGAATTGTTTATCTTCTTAGAATTTTTCTCAGGGTCTGGATTTCTTTTTTCTTTTAACGAGTAATATTTTATGTTGAAACGTAATAAAAAAAAATCTCTCATTGAGGAAATACACCAAATTAAACGAAATGTTTTTTTTTCCTTCAAAGATAGCTATTTGATGAAGGAAAAACGCCAGATGATAAACATAAATTATATTAGTGTTATTGTGTATTTTTTTTATTATGGAAGAAAGTATTTTGTTTTACTTCTTTCCGGTTATTTTTTTTAAATCTTTAAATTTTCGATATGCTCGCGCCCCCCTTGTAGGGTTATCGCGCCTCCAAGGGGGGCACGCCCCACACTTTGAGAAACACTGAGCTAATGTATATATATATAATGCTTCTATAATATTTCTGGAGAGTGGTAAACATAATTGTAAGATGTGACGAGTGAATGTTATTACTGTAGCGAACCAAAGGTAGGGCGTGGCCGATGGCGAATGAATCACTGTATATTAGATACATTTTTTGTTGGTTGATGTTACGTATTCAATACTATAGATGAGGCAGTCTGGGACATTAATCCAGTTTATTGCATCTTGAAACACATAGAGATCAAGTAGGGACGGCATTACACATAACAAGAAGTAAACATCATGGCACAGACAAACACAGAACGCACCAGCAGCCGGCTGATTACATGATGAAGGCAAGCAGACAAAAAAAAGGAAAGAGAGAGAGAGAGCCGGGATTTCTAGAGACATCGGTTTTTATACCCGACGGTGAAGACCACGTGACATTTTTGTAATAAGAGCTCTGATTGGTTACAATGGGCGGGAGGGATTTATGATGTAATAATATTAGTCGATTACGTTTAAGATCAGGGTGTTAGTTTCGAACCAAATAATTAAAAGGTTATTTGAATATTATTAAAAGAGTTAATTGAAAGGATGCACATATACATACACACATATACATGAGAAATAGACAGATAGATGAATCTAAGAAATTTCGTGTAATTCAGCTACATTTATATTATTTTGATTTGCTATTTATGTAAAATGCGAAATATCGCGTAAATTTGTACCTTATTAATTATCCTACCTCGATTTTTCATTCCACCCATGTGGGAAACGGATATACCTGCTAGTTTCTTAATATAGCGGTAGCACTATAGGAGTCCATGATGTGTATTTGCTATAATTTGTGCTTATCGTATCGCGGTTTATGCTAGATGAACATTTTGCACGGATTGGATGCCTTCTTCATAGTGTTGCAGTTTGGATGACTCGTATATACGAATTTTCCTGTCGAATTTACATTTTTTTAATTAAAGATCAAATTAATCATGAATTTAACCAATTTCCATTTCTTGTTAAATATTCCATTTCTGACTCTCCTCTAACCAAGGGACTTCTTAAGGCATGGCTCAACTGGACCTCACCCTCGGTGGAGGCCCCGTTTCGTTCTCGATTCTATCTTAATAAGATCATGATTCGGATAATAGTAATGGTCAAATATTGTTCCCGTAGATATTCCCCTAAAAACAGGGAATTTCAAACTGCATGACAACTGGCAAAAGTGTATTATTATGCGATGACCGTTGTCCATGTCTAGTCTTAGACCTAATACCATAAACAACCATTCAACTGATTGAGTCGAAATGCAACCGTAGGTCGAGCAGGTTTCTGCTTAGGTTTTTGAGATTGTAAATCATGCACATTTGTTTCAAATTACCGTTTGAACGAGTATTTGACAATGCATGTTATATACTGTCTACTTATAAAGATTTCAGGTAGGGCCTACTTTTGCATAGGGGGGGAGCCCAGGGCCTCAAAAAATCTTAAGTTATCTTTGGGCTCAAGGCCTCAAAGAAATTTAAGACGTCCCTGTGTGTAGCTACGTTATTATTTGAGATGTAATTTTGAAATTCGTATCAAATTAACAGATCCTTCATCTTTTACTTTTAATTTAGAAAAGAAAGGTCTTGATTAATAGTTAAAAGAAGAAAATATTTCATTATTAAACTTTAAATAAAGAACAATTATTTGGCATGCTCTAAGTGATAATTCCAAGTCTTTAACTTATGCCCCGACATGTTATTTATTCAATAATGATGTTTGGACTTGTGCCATATTCTTTGTGTGTGTAAACATTTGATCTTATCACATACACATGCCATTATGCGGTATATAATTCTTAAATTTATTTTAAACGCAAAATTATTTTTTCCCTGCTTAGCGGAATCCATTCCTTAAATGAAAAATAAAGCTATTTATCGCAATTAAAATAAAAGGAAAAGAAAAATCTTCTAGGTGCCATATAATTATGTGGAAATGAGACATTTTCTAATACAAAAGCATTTATGATAAAAGACTTCTCTTCTATGTTCATTAAAATATTTCATCGTTTCGTGCGAATAAATGTCGAGAGAGAGAAAAAAGGTTTTAATGTAGAAATCTTTATTATAAGAGATTTCTCGTTAAATGAGTTAATTTAGAGATAATGTAGTAAATAGAAAATCAAATATCTATAGGAAAAAAATAACGCCCAATTATTTCTCAAATCGGAAGAGATCCACTTTTTAATAATTTCATTAAAGTGACATGTAAATTACTTCTTTTCTCGATTAAATCGTATTCTAAAAAATATTTCTATCAAATTAGATACTAAACAATTATTTGAATTTGAAGTGACATTATGAGCAATAGTTGAAATAAATTAAGAATACTTTTTTGGTTAGGCGGGCTCAAATCTCGCCAAGCGAATAATACATTTGGCGATGATACACAAACTATGCAAAAAAATAATAAAAACTATTCTTTTATTTTTCTTAATAATATTACTGAATTAATTCTAAAAATCACATGGAAATGTTTGCACTTGACAATATTTCGACTGGGAGTGATAATCATACGCCCATTAATTATCCGAACAACTCCCTAATAAGATTTAAAGGTTCAAATTATTTAAATTATTAAATTGATTGATTGTTCGATTTTATGGCGCAAGAGCCAAATTAGTCTAAGCTGTGACATTTAAGTTCTGTAGCGTGGCCGCGGTAGCCGAGTGGTATAGGTATCGGACCGTGGCTTGCTTTGTCACGGGTTCGAGCCCAGTACCACTAAAGACCCGCCGTGTAGGGCAGCGATGCACGTTAAATCTGTCGAGAGCTGAAACATCCTCCCGTTGGTGTGGTAGTTAGGAGAGGGGGGTGCCAGCTCAGGTGTCGTCCACGTCACTTGACCATGGTTCAAAATTACGTGGTCCGTCGCCGAAAGCCCTCGTGTAGCTGAACAGTGCGACGTTAATATTCAATCAATCAATTAAGTTCTGTAGCTTGTTAGATTATTATTTCCTAGAAATCTTATATCTAGAAACGAATAAAAAATATTATCTATGGTCGAATTTCAGTAATAAAACGAAGCGGAAAATCTCAATTCTTTCAAAACATAAAATGGAATTTAAATATATATATATATATATATATATATATATATACTAGACGACAGACGTTGTCCTGTACACACATCTTAAATTCAAAAATTCCAAATTTTTATGAATAAGCTTTAACAAAATCTGGACCGTTTTGAGTAAATTTGAGTAAAATTTCAAACACTAATTATATACATCTGAATGTAATAATTAAATCAACACACGATTTATTTCAACAAAATAATAACACGAAGTGACAAAATATTTCCTGAAATGATCGCAGCACCAACTCTCGGGACCAACTTGAATTATAATAAAAGACTTTTGAATATTCGATACTGCGATCGTAGCGCAGTCTGCCGGATCCAACGTAAAACATTCCAAGATCAATAATTTATAAATAAAAAATTGATTAAATAAACATTTCTAAACCGAATTATAAATCTAAACCATTCTCGAGTCCACTGGAACAGACAAAAACTTTCATTAAAATCGGTCCAGACGTATAGGAGGAGTTCAGTTACGTACACACGCACAGAAGAATTACATATATAAAGATTATTTGAAAAGATATTAATTAAAAACGCTAAAAAGCGCGAATCGTCTGCATTTTCGTACTTAAGACCGGGTTTGACCAGTTTGGATGAAAATCAGTTTTCGACGCCAACTTTGTCTTTTTCAATTTTTACTATTAGCTCACGATCTCTATACATATTTTATTTGTTTATTTATTTATCTTGGTGGAATTTTCAATCGTTAATAAAATATATTTTAAAGCGCTCAATTGAGCTGAAATGTAATGTACATGATTATTTTGGATGACAATACAATAATTTAATTATAATTAATAAAAATTAACTGATTAAAACTAATTATTTAAAAAATTGCAAATACAGCCATGTTGGCGGCGACTTATATCAAAATTTGAAAAGGTTTTTTCTCACGTGTTAAAGCATTCCGTTGAAAGGAAATTTTATATACACGATTGTTTTGGATGACAATACGATACTTTAATGATAATTAATAAAAATGAATTACCACTTAATGTTGTGATTCTGTCATATGTATATACATATTTATATTAATTGCAACTATTTAATAAAGTAGCTAAAATAAATTTTTTCTTGGTTGATCTAAGTAGGAATTGACTTGAATGTTTTTTTTTTTTTTTTTTATATTACACTTGTTTAAAACAATAGCGTAGTTACAACAATGCAGGTGAATGTTGAGTTGTATTTTTTGAATGTTTTTAATTAATATCTTTTTAACTAATTGCGCGATATCGGACCGAATTGGGAATCTAAACCATTCTCGAATTTACTTGAACCCACACAAAAAATTTCATCGAAATCGGTCCAGCCGTTTAGGAGGAGTTTAGTGACAAACACGCACAGAAGATTTTTATATATAAAGATATATATATATATCATTATTCAGCCAACTCTTGATATGCTTTTATTTACTTTAAATAATTTTTAAAAATTCTTAAAATTATAGTCGCACAAGGTAGACTACTCGATCTTTTAAAATCAGTTACTAAATTTGTGTAATTGAACAACTTTACTTTTTAGGTGGCAAAAACTTTTTGCTAAATTGCACCGAAAGAAAAATTAAATTTCTCAAGATGGTCGACATGCGCTAAGCCCTGAGCTCGCAGCTTACGTGCAAGGATGCCAACTCATTGTTGCTCAATTCCTTAAACAATTGGAGCCAAACTATTTCCATCAAATTAGGGGGGTTAACTAGAATCCAACCAAAACCTAGCAATTAGATGCAAGACATCGGATGCTTTCCCATTACGCCAGATATGATAACAACCGACGCCAAACAAAATATCCCCACTGGTAATCTTTGCCACCACATTTTCGAACCAGGTCGCGGCACTTTAATATCAGTAACGTCTTAGTTTTTGACAAAAAAAAAAAAAGAATAACATTTTTTGTGTATTGTATGTTGTCACTAATTTTGTGCTTAGCGAGATTTGCACCGGCGAAATGGAAAAGTACCGCAAATTGATAGTTAAAACCTATTTGTAAAATATTATTTGATGTGCCAAATTTTCATATTTTCCTTTCGAGTTATATTATTTATAGTTATTTTTATGTATCTATTTCGTGGCATTTAGAACTTTATTGAATCTATTTAAATACACACATAGCAATATCACTTTGTATGAGCATCTTACATTTTTTTTTCCTTTTGCAAATGATTGTGTATTTCTTATGATGGCATGCTTCTTTAAATATATATAACGAGAGATTCGTTATTTATTAACTCTACACACTAATGAACGCGTCCTAATATTTTTACTGAAGCCGAGTGATCTGGCATCGAATTGAGTTCGAGCTTATTACCGCTGAAAACCCGTCATGTAGGGGGTAAGGTATGCACGTTAAATCTGTCGAGAGCCTAATGTCCTCCCGTTAATGTAGTATGGAAGTTAGGAGAGGGGTCAACTCTGCAGCTCAGGTGTATTCCTCTAGCCCAGGGATGGCAAACCAGTGGCACGCGTGCCATTGATGACACGCGACACAATATTTTGGGCACACCACTGATCAAAAAGGTTTGCATTTTAATTTAAAATAGCAAAGTTCAATATGAAGAATTACGAACAAACGCGAGTGATCGGTCGCAGTTTTCAGCAAGATTTTGTTTGTTCAAAGAATTATCGGAAAGCTCCCGTTTTTTATGTACCGTAATGTGACTTCATTTAATAAATTGAATTTTTCCCAACTCGATTAGTTGTAAATTGAAAAATATGAAATGCAACTGATTGATTTCCAGCCTAGTTCGATATGGATTCAAAAATGTGTTGTAAAAAGGAGAAAGTTAGAATTGATTAAAACAGAAAAGATTAACAAGCAATATAAGTAAAAATTCTAGAAATGAAATTTTGGAAACATGGAATTCAATTCCAGATACATCTAAATGTTAGAAGAAATTGACTCATGCTATTTAAAGCATTTCAACAACCTATGCTTCCGAGTCATTATTTTCAGAGATGAAAATAACATTAAAGACTCACTTAGAAACCGTTTGGCAGATGTGACTCCAATTCAGCTAGCATTCCGCTAAAAGTAACATCTTACAGTCCTGATACAAGTTATTTGTCATCTAATCTCCCACAACAGAACTTGCACTAATGTTACTTTAATTTGAATTACACGCATAAATGAAACATTTACTACTATACAGTGCAAAATGTAATTTTTTTCGTTGTAAATAAAGAGTTTTGAGTTGTTAGTATTTAGTTTTTTCGTTATTTTCTCAATAATCACGAGTCAAAAAATTTTGACGGCACGTCTCTATACCTCATTAAACACATCTTAACGAAAAAATGGCACGTTGATCCAAATCCCCTCCCTGCTCTAATCACTTAACCATTGTTCAAAATTACGAGGTTTGTCGGCAATAGCCATCGTGCAGCAACTCGCATTGAATAAAAAGGAACTATCTTGTCTTACAGCAGCCAAATTCACTTGATGACACATCAAGAACCGGGCAAACATTATTTTAAGAAAGTTTTTCTCAGCCTTATACAGAACTATAAGCATTCATTTTGCATGAATTCAAAAAAATTATCTACAAGTAAGCCCGTGGTATTAAATATATGAGCCATTTTTTCTTTTGAAAGTGGTGTAAGCCCATTTTATATTATATAGAGATATTTACCACTTTCAAAGTAATTATATTTGAATTTTCATTAACTACGTAAATTTATATTGACAAAAATTTTGAAGGATTAATCGGGGAACTGTTCATAGATAAAACGCTCATAGCAGATTGCATTCAATGTCTTTCTGTCAGAAATGGACGTGCAAAACTTTCAAAGAACACTGCTCATATAATTTTCAAGGTGTATTTTTCATATACAAGGCAGTTTTACAAAGTGTTGGAACACGAGTAGGGTCACGAGTTTGAATTAATCCAGTGAGGACCCAAAGCTGTTTTTTTTTAAACTTATTTTTCACACTTAACAGCACAAAAGACAAGTGGAAAACTTAGTCCAAATGAAAGTAAAGGTTTGCAAACCTTCAAAGCGCCATCTGCTATACAATAGAGGAGAATGCAATACAAATAGCACATTATTCTTGGGATATTTTAGGTTTAAGGTCCTAAGCTTTTTTTCTGCTGGGGCGCATACGTATGTCAGCTATTACACGGAGGGCCACATACATATGTTAGCAATTTCACGTGGGCCACATCATGAGGATAAAGGAGAAAAGGATCTAAAATGTGGAAAATTGGTCAAAATCTTTTAACTCCTATTTTGCTTTTTTTAATTTTTGTCACTAACACTGAATTAGAAGCATTTAAGAAACACTCCTTCATAATTTCTGCATCAGTAAACGGTTTCATATGAATATCAATAACATTAGGTTGGGGAAAAAGAAATAAATTATTTTTGCATGAAATTCAATACTTTATTTAACATGTTTTGGATTGTCCGATTTGGATCAAATATGCACCGTTTTGTAGTATAAATTTAAAGATAGCTTCATAATGCCTCTCTCATAGAAAGCAGTGTGGCCGCGGTAGCCGAGTGGTATACGTATCGGATCGTGGCTTGCCTTGTCACGAGTTCGAGCCCAGTACCACTAAAGACCCGCCGTGTAGGGCAGCGATGCACGCTAAATCTGTCGAGAGCTGAAACGTCTTCCCGTTGGTGTGGTGTGGTAGTTAGGAGATGAGGTGCCAGCTCAGGTGTCGTCCACGTCAATTGACCATGGTTCATAATTACGTGGTCCGTCGCTAAAAGCCCTCGTGTAGCTAAACAGTGCGACGTTAATATTCAATCAATCTCTCATTGCAGTATTGGTCCTTATTGGCGAAAAGTTCTAGTAATCGATTTTCACAATCTTCTCTTGATCCCAATTTCTTATCACTCGGGAAGATTTGCAATGCGAGAAAAAGGTGGTAATCGCTCGGTGCCAGGTCCGAACTATATGGTGGATGCATTAAAACTTCCCAATCAAGCTCCCAGAGATTCTGGTGAGTCACTACAGATGTGTGTGGCTTACGTTTTCCTGATGGAACATAAAACTTCCTTCTGTTGGCCAATCGCTAGCTTCAAACGGTCCAGTTGTTAACAGTAGAGATCTGAATTTAGTGTTTGACCATACGGAAGCAACTCATAATAAATTATTCCTTTCCAGTCCCACCAAATACACAGAACCTTCCTGGCCGTTACTTCTGATTTGGCCACTGTTTGAGCTGCTTCACCGCGCCTCGACCCCGATTATTTTCGCACAATATTGTCGTATGTTACCCATTTCTCATCCGTTTAAGAAATGGGTCGATTTCATTCGGTTTGGCAAAGGCTTCGCAGGTGGAAATTCGATCCATCATGTTTTTTGGTGTTAATCGGTATGACACCCAAACATCGAGCTTCTTTTTTGAATACAACTTTGCATGAATGGTTTGAAACTCTTTTATGGTCGATCTTTAGTTCCTGGGCGATTCTACGAGAACTAACAACGAGAACAACTTCGATTATTTCTGCGATTTTATCGGGCCTGCCTGTGCGAGGTGCATCTTTAACATCAGAAATGAATGGAAACGATGAACCCCAAATTGTACGTAATTAGCTGTTACAGTATCGGCACCAAAAACACCATTTGCAATTTCAGTCGCCTGGCTTGCATTTACCCCTTTATCAAAGAAAAACTGTAAAATGTACCGAATTTTCTCTGTTGACTTCCATTTTAATCACCCTGTAACTCACAACTGGATGGACCAAACAAAAAACAACAAAAGATTTATTTTTTTTAGTATGAAATGTCACCTTGACGACGAGCATAAATTTGAAACTGTTTGATCGATACTTCACGAGATATCGACATTACAGCCAGCTACCGAAAAAATAATGGATTTCTTTTTCCTCAACCTAATATAACACAAACTTTATAAGATATCTTGTTGCTGTTGCAAAGATTTTTCAAGAGAGTCTATTTATTACATCTTGTAAGAGATCTTCGAGGGAAAAGTGTCATTGCATGATCCCTGGCTATTTGTATTTTTTAAATTCAGCACTTTCGTGATCAAACAATTACCTATCCATGTTTGTTTTTCACTACAAAATAATCAATCTCCCAATCGTCTTGAAATGATATATTTTCTTCGGATACTTTGCGGTTGCAAGATATGAACGATAGTTAGTTCCACCCATAAAAGTGTCACTCCTCCACTGTTGTCTTTTATCACTAACCCTGACCGTTTCAAATAGAAAAAGAATTTCAATTCGCACTCGTACGACATCGACAACAAAAAATAGAATTGACACCAAATTTTTAATGTATTGTGCTTAAATAAGTGAATTTTTCAGAGCAATGGGTACTGACCGGGGGCCACTTAAAAAGGTTCGGTGGGCCGTAGGTTGAGTGTCGCAGATCCAGGTCGTCTTCCTCCGTCATAACATTGCATATTTGTTATGAGCTCTTTCAACCCTTCCAAAAATTCACGAAAAATATCAAACCCTCGATAGGTGGCTTTGTGTCAGTTATGCACGCGTCCTGACGTTCTTAAAGAGCGGGACAGCGGTTACCGACGATCCGTTGGATGTAGTGGTAGTTAGTGTTCGTCTTTTGGCGTTATATCACTAATAAAATAATTCCAATCTACAAAATGATTCAAATTATTTTAAATTGTGCATTAATTTACAACATGGACAAAATTTATTGAGCCGAGTTAGACTTCAACACTACTACCCTTCCAGAAACTACAAAAAAGGTTTCGTGTTGTGTCCTGAGGCGCTCAATGTGCTATACAAACCCTATTTTGGTCTTAGAAACGGCTCTGCATATGCTGTTCAGTCAGAAAAAGAAATTTTTAATATTTTAAAAATAGTAATTCAGTAGCATTTTTATAAGTGCTTTCATCCATAGTAAAGGGAGGGGGGCTTAATTTGACTGCTTTTTAACCGATTATGAGATCAGATTTCTTTTTTAAGGTTTCGACTCTATAAGTTAGTTTTCTTGAGATGCAAAATCTTTTCCTTTCAGTTACTTCCTGTAAAACTACCTTAAAAAATTTGCTTTGGAATTTTACTTTCATTTTCTATTTCCTTCCATATTTGAACATTACATGATGTTTAGAAGTGAAGTGACGTATTCAGCGAAAATTGCTATGGTTTCACTGCTAATGAAACATTGTATTTCATCATTTACAACCTTGGAAAAAATATTTCCAGATTCATTCACCATAAGAAACTCAGACAACATTTTGAGGTTGATTTTGGATGTTGTCATACAAGAAAGCATCAACAATGCTATTTTTTAATTATTTTACCACTGTAGGACTACCATTTAACATTTTGTGCAGTTGAAATGCATTAGCTCTGGTTCACCAAATTTTCCATTCCATTCTATATGATAAGTTCAAAGTCTGGTTTTCATTTTAAAAAATACTGATTGTTAAAGATGAAAATGCTCAATGTTTTTTTATTATGCCATATAGAAAAAGAAAGGAACCAATCTTCATTTCACATGCTTGTCATAATTTTATTATTACAGAAGAAAAATACAGATACAGGAAAAGAAAAAAAAATCACAAAATATAAATAAGTTATAATTTATCACAGGAAGTTGCACAATGTTCAACATACAAATAAACTTAATACTTCAGTATTATTTCTGAGACTTATGAAATTAGAAAGAACAAATTCTGTATTTTAAAATGTACTATTTATCTTTAATATAAGAAAAAATATTTAAGAGTATGGAAGTAATGAGTTTCTTCTAGGAAATTAGTTTAAGAATACTGTTTTATTATTTTTAAACTCCTTTTTCTCCTCTGTCCAGAAATATGTATCCAAGACACATTTGAACTAGAAGCTAACCCAAACATTTTCGGAATCTATTCTTTATGGTAGTGATTCTCAACCACTGTGCACTTTTATGTGATGCCAAATTTTTATAAAATTATTAATTATACTCTGAAAAAATATATATAAAAACTCTTTAAATCGAATCTTTTGGCCATTTGACTATACTAGAGGAGATAATTATTCAGATATAAAAAAATTTGATTAGGTTCGTAATATTTGTGATAATGGGTACATCTGCATATGAATTAACTTTGAATGAAGAGAAAAAACTAATTTAGCTCTGCATATAATTAAGATTTAATTTTAAAACATTTGGAAGAGTCAATTAATCATTTTGGATTAAAATTAGAGGCGATTGTCCCATAATAGCCAAAAAAATTTTTTTAATATTTGTTGGCGCATGTGCGCCAACGTCATGCGCACAAATGCAAATATTCTTCCTTGCCGCGCTGTGCCGGCAGTTGAGAACTTTCTGTGGAACGAGATAGACGAGAAAATTTCTCTTTAATACTCAGACGTGAGCATTAATATAGGACTCTTAATAAACGAAGCTCAAAATAAAAATTACTTAAAATTTGCTGCGCTTGTAAATAGCATATATGTGTGTTGTGTGGTTAAATAAAAAAAGTAAAAAAGAAATAAGCGTGGCTGGTCTGTCGATGAAACAAAAACAACAAACTAAAAATAAACAATATTGTTACAATTTTTTTACGAATTCAGATTTTCAGCATTGACAAATATAAACATGAAAAAAGATAGACTTTTTAAGTAGATGACAAAATGAGAATGGCTTTACCATTTTTTACGACCTAATATCAAAGAAATGATCAAAAATCATCAAGCTCAAATTTTGTATTAGATATATTACAACAATCTGTAATTAAACATTCTGTTTTTTTTTTTGTACATTTTATTATCGGAAATTATCATAAACTATTACAGATAAGTTAAATTCTTTTGTTAGTGTGCCACCAAATTTTGGGATGGTTAAATGTGTACTGCAACAGAGAAAAAAAGGTTGAGAATCACTGCCTTATGGGTTTGTATCTGAAAAACTAGGCATGGCCGCAATAACCCAGCAGTCAAGGTATCGGATTGCGGCCGGCTCGTCACGAGTTCGAGGCCAGCACTACTCGAGACCATGCAGGGGAGCAATGTACGTTAAATCTGTCGAGAGCTCAAATGTCTTCCCGTTGGTGTGGTGTGGTAGTCAGGAGAGGGAGGTGCCAGCTCGGGTATCATCCTCGTCACTCGACCACGGTTCCAAAACGACAACGTTCGTCGCCAAAAGCCCTCGTGCAGCTGAACAGTACAACGTTAATTTTCACTCACTGAAAAGCTAGGCAAAACTTGGAAGAATGTTTGAAAAATTTACCACGCTGTTATTCAACAAATTTGAAGATTAATGTAAATTTATAAACATGGGCAGTTTAAATGTAGCACAAATTCCCTTTGCCTTATTTAAGTGGGTTAAATATGAACTAATCATTACAAATCTTTATCTTTGTCAACATAGAAAACAACGGTTTAAAAAAAATTTGATAGAAATTTACAAAGAATAAATATTACTTTACCAGTTCCTAATGAGGAAATATTTAAAACACTTAAACTCACAATATATGAATTTTAAATTTCTGCTTCTAAACAATATTTGAATGTAGAATCCTTGCACTCACCAATTGATGACCATAATTTAAGTTATCACTTGTACTTATTACCCAATATATATGTAACCATTAAAGTGTATAATTCAGAGTTACTTCACAGAATAACTAGGTAGGCAGTTAAAATGAAAAATAAACAATTTCAAAGTTATTTAATAAATTAATTGATCTCGAAAAATACAATTTATCCTTACTATGGATGATTAATTGATAAGTAAGAAGAAAAAGCAGATGATATAACTTATTTACTGCTCATATTTATTTACAGGTCAGTCATGGAAATAATATAAATAGAACTAGAGTATTGTAATTTTAAATCCTGTTTAATAAGATAATGATAAGTCTCAGAAAAAATATAAAAGTAAAAAGTCTCAGTAAAAATGGTAAAACCTTTCATAAAAACAGCAAAACACAATTCATGTCATTAATAATAAAGGGATATCAAAATACATGTCCTTTTTAGTACTCAATCTAAGAATAAAATTTCAAATGGCTTTAAAATTTGTAGGACATTTTTACTGAAAATGCAGAAGAAAAAATATTAATATGTACAAAATAATAGTCTAATACACAATATTTACAGGGAAAAAAAATAGGAAAACTTACTATTCTTAAATTGCTTTTAATTATTATTAGCATAGTGTATTCATATGTGAATTATATTTACACTATACAAAGTTATCTCTAGATGGTTTTAAAGTTCAATTTGTATATTATGAATACATATCTATATATTATTAACATTGGTCAAAAATGAATTTTTCACATTGAACATTTAATTATGAGCACTAAAAAAACTTTAATATACACATAAATTAATACGAAAATATAAAAAGTCACAAATACTTTGGCAGTTTTTCTTTGCACTCTACGAGCTAGTTAAATTTGATGGGAGACCAAATAAGGCAACACAATCACTAACATTCAGAAAAAAAGACAAAATAAATATTTTACTGATTAGAGAAACCCAAAATAACCCATCTATTTATTGATTACAATATTTTAACTTTTCTTAGAACCATAGTGAAGTTTAAATAAATAATTTCAAGAGTTTGTATGTAGTAGAAGATATAGAAATTACTTAAATTTAAAAAGATTCAGGAAGCTGAGGAATATTGCTTAAAGGGGCATTAAAAGGTGCATTAATCAGAAATGGATGTATGTATAAACACTGAGCATGAAATGACTAACATTGAAACATGTACATTAAAATATTCTAGTGGAAGGATTTTTGGTCATCAATTGATAAATATCTACTCAGATTTATCTGATATGGCAGGGAAATTTATTATAAAAATCTGAGGTCCATAGTCACACACAACAGATTGGCCTGATAATCTGAGTAAGCGTACATGTGTAGAATGATCCCCACTTCCGACCATTATCATACGCAGAGCTTCTCCATGGTTCACATCCCATAGAACAAGATTATCCTTAAAAGAACATTACATTTCTGTAGTAGAACTAAAGATATTTTTATAACAAATCATGAAACAGTCAAGTCATTTACAAAGGATTTTTATCGCATACTGTGAGAGGATTTAATAAGTACCAATAACTTATTTAAAAGAATAGACAATTTCGGTAGAATAATGTTATTAAAATAATGTTAAGAGCCTAATTTTTTTGTTCAACCATAGAATGATACTTCAAGAATTTGTCTCATAAGTATATTAATGTGATGCATAAAGAGGATAATTCATACAGCAAAAGTATTTAGTTTCTCAAACATAAATCAGTAAAATACAAGAGAATGGTTTTACATAATGAAAATTAAACAAAAATAATAGAGCTGAAAATTTTTCAAAATCCATTTACAATAATTTTAACATTTATATTATTTGTTACTATGAACAGAATTAATTCCTCTTACAATACAATTCTCTTTCTAAAAGAAAAAGGTTTAGACCTATACCAATGCCACAATTAACAGGGCTTTCCACAACCATCACATTATCAGCATAAATTTTGATTAAATACATGTTCAAAACATAAACAATGGAGTATACTGCATTGGTTCTTTTAAATTAAATTGAACCGACAGATTAGCATAGGTTAGGTAAATACAAAAGTTTATGGCAAAGAAAGCCTATACAACCAGAGTTTGTGCATATTTGCTATTACTGTCTTTAGAGAAATATGGCACGATACTAAGGAGATTCTTATAATAACAAGAGAACTGAGGTCCAGAAAATCTTGAAAGGCAGTTTTCACATTAAAATTAGCAAAGGTTTTCTTCGGCTGAGTCAATATACATCAAATAAAAACAGTAGGGAGGTTAGAAAAACCAAACAAATCTTTTTGCATACATGTGTGTGATAAGCCCATACAAATCTATTGGTTCTATATAATCCAGTACAAAATTTAACTCAGTGGTGAAACAGCCCATGAAGATCAAGGCCTTGTGTGACCTTAGGCCCTGAGGAGCATGAGTAAATGTTTCTGTCAGTGGTCAGTCTAACGTGAAACCCCCACTGTTAAGTTCCCATGGTACTCATTTATTGACCCACTGAAGGGATGAAATGCTGAGTCGACCTTGCCCAGCCCGGGGTTTGAAACTCTGATCTGTGGTGTAGAAGCACGATGCACTGCCACTGGGCTTCAATCCAGTACATTAGCCCACTTCTAAATTTCTATAACAATCTGTTACAAGAATGGCTTATTTTTTAAAGGAAAGGGAAAGTAACAACTATAGTCAATCCCAATGATCTACAATAAACTGACATGAAATCCAATGATCCGACTTTCCAACGGTAATAAGTACTTTCAGTCATTTTGTTTTATGCTTAACATTTAATTCAAGTCGCCCATCCGGTATAGTGATTAGCGACGCTGACTGCCATGCCGTAGGGACTGAGTTTGAATCCCGGAGAAGACATGGATGTTTGTAAATGTATAGAGCCTCCGCGGCATGGGGGTACTCTAAATAGGCGTCGAGCCGCAAGTCCTCTTGTGAGGTTGGTGGAAGGGGAAGAGAGGTGGGAGGCCTCTGACCACCCCCAGAGTATTCTCCCTCTAAATTGGAGTGGAATCGAGCCAAATCGTACTGTCACCTGTATGGTGCTCAAAGATACGGCTAATGACAGGCGTCACTTAGCCGTTTACCATGATGAGTTTTGTGGGCTTCGATCTGGCCTTTGCCAATCAGGTGGCATTGGTAACACAACAACATTGAATTCAGTCTGTTTTTCATGTTTTGATCAAAAACATCCACACTTTGCCAGATTTAAAGGCTTCTAAAGCTTCATTATTGACGTATTTGAACTTGTATAAAATGTCTGTGTGATGCATTTTATCACCATGTTACACTATCATAAATGTTTTAACACAATTGTTCTTCTATCGCGAACACTGAATTTATTTACCAACAATGTCATGTGCAATATATACATATTCCAGGTGATCTGATAATGTAACTGGACAAATTAAAAATAAACAATAAAATTTTAAAAGTGAAAAATGTACAGCTAAAAATGGGCAATAGGGGAGTTCTGTACAGCAAAATGTTAAGAGTAATTTTCAATACTGAAAAAAGAAATTTTGTCATAAACTAAGCAATTCTGCAACTGAAATATATCTATAAGACAAGTACCCAAGTGGTTTAATTCTTAAAATATGACCATGAAAGTTTAGTTGATTTACCCAGTCTAGTCCTTGAAGTTACAGGAAAATGTGGAAACTTTTTTCAGTTAAAGTTAGTATGTGTATCAATTCAGCATCTTTCAGACAACATTTGAAATAAGTTAAAGAAATGCATATGTTAATTTTAGTTGAAAATCTGAAAATGAAGAAACTTTACGCATTGAATTTCGGAATAAATAGGAACGAAGATTTTCTTTAAAGTTTTGTCTACATTAGTGCAACAATTTCTAGAATATTCTTTATATTTCTAAGAGAGTGTTCAGAAATATTACACTGTACACCATGTAAATCTATGTACAAGAATCAGATATTAGCCAAATGTAGCTCCTAATAGTTAATAGGTAAACTGTGTTTGTTCAACTTAGATTGTGTCATTAGTTAACATCTAGGTGATAATATAAAATCTGAAACAGGCAAGCAATAAAGATTACCATATTTATTGGATTCTAAGTCACATCCCAAATTCTCAACACATTTTGGTGAAAAAAATAGTAAAAAAAATGGTTTATTAATATCTGATATTTAAAAAATCTAAAATGAGAACTAACAAGAAGTTAATCATTTATTTTACCAGTATTAAAAATGAGCCTGTTTTTGCTCTAACAGTCAGTATCATGGTCAATTTAACCCCATACAATGAATTTTTTTGCCTTTGATTCTAAGTCACACCTAATTTTCAGCAGCATTAACATTTGAAAAAAAATGGTGCTTAGATTTGAATAGAAACAGTAATTTTAACATACCTCTTTTGCTGTGACCATAATGTTATTTGTAAGGAGCATTATATTGCTATGAAGATTGAAGTCCTAAAAAAAATATCCTTTTAGATAAAAGTTAATACAATACATTAATTCTAAAGCGACAGAACTATAACATGTGGTAAAAGCTTCAAAGGTATTTACTAAACATAAATGTAATTCAGAATTTTTTCCGTAAGAATAGAAAACTAATATGTACAATGATTGGATTTTTTTAAAAAAAGATTTCTAAGTGAATAGATGTGATTGTATATAGACCAAGTATATTATATATATAAACATATACAATGGTGTACAAAATTACGAGAATGTGTGTATTAAATAGTCATGGCAAACCAATAAATATTGCTATTTTTTAAATACAGAATGTAGCATAATGGAGTGCAGCAGTAGTCTTTTGAGCACCATTATTGTGTATATACATATATAATTACATTTTTAACTATAAATGAAGGATGCCTTTCTCAATTTGAAAAAGTAAAACAATAAATCAAATTAATCATTCTGAGAATAAGATATATCTAGGGGAAAATTAACGAAATTAACAGCAAAATGTTTTACGAGTTATAAATGGATTAGATTCTGCCATTTTTTAAAACTTCAATAGAGTTAACATGAAAATACAAGTTTATGTATACACCAAAGAGCCTAAACATTATTAACACCTACTCAATAACACGTTACACCACTTTTGGCCTGCAAAGCAAATCGCCTTGGCATGGATACCACAGGTTCTTAATAAATGACTAAGGACAGGTTGTACCAATTTTCTAAGCAGTGATCATGTAATGTTGAAATATTCCAAGATGAAGATCTCTGAGGTGCTATTTCTAAGAAAACCCAAATGTGCCCTATCAGATTAAGATTCACTCAGTTAAAAGGCCAGGACATTAATTGGAATTCATATTTTTGTTCCACAGATCCAGCCTGGCGGATGCCAAGCTTCTTCTTAAGTTTGAAAGTGTCACCTAAGAGAAGGGAGAAAAGATGGAAAACAACACCTCGACCGGCGGAGACCTTGGCAGACAGAAACTGGTTGGGGGAAGAAACGCGGCGTTTCAAGTTCTGAGAGAGAAAGTTTTCTCGAACTGGATGGTGGTGGGGGGAATGAAACGTTTCAAAGTTCCAATAGGGGATTTTTTGTTTTTCCGTTGTTGATGCCTCTGGTGGTATGAATAAGCTGTTGCTTTGTAGCGATGGTTTTGGTTTCGGATTAAAAAGGTAAAATGTTCGATGCATTGTGAGGCATACGGTGGGTGGATGGGGGGGAGATTGCGAAAATAATTCTGTGTATTTATTGTGGGGTTGCTGTGCTACGGAATTGAGGCATGAAAATTTGACGATAAATTGCTATAAGGGTGCGGATGGGTTCAACACGAAGGTCTTCATGCAGTACAGATCTTGGAATGTATCTGGGAGCTCTAGCAATAACTCGAAGTACTTTATTCTGGAGTCGTTGGAGTTTTTCTGAGATGGTTGTTTCCTGCTGCACCCCAGATGGCACAGCCGTAAGTTAGAATTGGTCTTAAATAAGTTTTATAGATGAAAATCCTATTTTTTAATGAAAGTTTCGATTTCCTTCCAAGCAGTTCGATAAGAGAAAAATGCTTAGGCCAGTACTTGTTGGTTATTTCTTTAAAGTGAGGTTGGTAAGTCAGATATGATGTTTCAAAAGTCCAGTTGATCTGTTTGTCAAAAAGTTTAAGTTGTGGAGGCATAATTTGGGCTCTCCTTTTTCTAAAAAATATTGCATTGGTTTTATCTGTATTGAGATTCTCCACTTGGTTAGCCAGATTTCAAGTTGGGAGAGGTAAGCTTGTGTTTCCATTTTCAGTAGGGAAAACAGATGCTATATAAGGGTGCAATTGATCTGTAATTATGCTCAGATAGTCTACAACCAGGTGGGCATTAAGTCTATAGCAATCGACCGGTGGACTGCCAAGACATTTTGGAGTGACCAGGTTCACATAAAACATTAGAAGTACATACTAAAAGAAACACAGGTAGTTATCAAGATAATAGAAACACCTGTGAATGAAAGAGACCGTGAATAAAACTGTAAACACAAATTTGAGAGACGTTTTCAAGAATTTACTACACTGGAATCAAAAGTTGCATTCATGGGTTACCCATTTGGCAATTTTGATGTGAAAAATATAACTAAAAATGTTATGTTTTCGAGAAAAACGAAGCTTTTTTCTGCTTCAAATGGACGCAATTTGCAAAAAATAACTTTTGGAATCTAATAGACGAAGTAAAGTATCCCACAATTTTAAAAAAAGTTGCGATTCATTTAACATCTTACTTTCCCTCTACCTATCTGTGAGAATCTACATTTTGAACAAAGAATATATATATATATAATTAAGACAACATATCATTCCTGTTTCACAGACAACCACTTAGAATCCAGGGCAAGATTAGTGGTTAATAATAATATACCGAGGAATTCAAGATTGCGGCGGATAATATGAAGACTAAGTCTTCTCCTATGGCTACGCAAGAACTAATTTTAAGTGAAGATTATTGTTGATGTATTGTGAATTGTTTGAAAATGCATCATTTGGTTTTATTAAATTTATGGATATGATTATTATGTTTGTATTTTCATTTTACTTAAAACTTACTCTTTTAAAACTAAGTTTTTCTACTGTATTTATGTAGGTAAGTACACATATTCTGTATTTATTGGTGTTAAAATTATTTTTTCCCCCTCATCACACCTACGTCACAAGGTGGACCGCAACATCTTGAAAAAATTAAAAGTAAACTGTGCCATTGAGTCTTCGGATATTACAATCTGTCCTATTTCAAATTCAATTAGACCAGCCTCCTTTTCTCTCACTCACAAAAGCAAGCACAAGAATGATAGCTTACCTTCTGCAGCAGCAGTTAATCATGCAGCTTCTTCGTTATCTAGATGAGTTCATGTTTTGGCTTAACAGTGTATGTTGATATATATATATAATATCAGTAGAAAGCAAAATGAAACTATTCTTTAAAAATATTTTTTTAAAAGTTACCAATGAAATGCTATGAAGTAGATGGCCTTGACTTTTTTCCCAAATGCAAATATGGTTATCTGTTCCCTGACTAATCATGTATATGTCTGTAGACAATATAGTCATAATAGATCCATGATGCCCATTTAAACTGTACATGCAAGTGCCTGTCATGAGATCCCACAAGCATATCAGTCCATCTTGGCATCCACTGGCTGCAGATGAGGGTGAAAACTATGAAAGAAGGGGGGAAAGTCAAGACAATTAACACTATAGATGCATTTAAAAGTAAATCCCTTATTATAATTTTCATTCATCTACATACTTCATAATAAAATATCAATGCTAAATGGTTATAATTTATTCCATAATGGAAAATTAACATTTACCTGATCTATGTTCAACACAGAAATAGGAGAAGTATGGCCATGTAGAGTATATATACAAACTGCTGAATCACTTTTAAACACCTAGAAAACAAACATAAATGTGTAAAAATAAAAACAAGCTTTTTAATTAATTTTTACGTAAATACTTTTCAAGTACTTTTTCTTTAAAAAGATGCATCACCAAAGAGCTCAAAGATTGATTTCCGTTTGGAATTAAGAATATTCTTTGAAAAAGGAAAAAACTGCTTTTGCACTACCACACATAATTGTAAAATTCTAATCAAAAAAGTTTGAGCCAGGCTTTTTTTTTTATAAAAAAAATATAGTAGAATCTGTTATGTTAAAATAAATTTTATATACTTGACAAACTTTGAACATTATATCACTAAGAAATAAATATATATATCTTACACAACATTCATGTAAGATATACCCCCCTCCAAAAAAAAAGTTTGTTAAAAAAATCTGTAAATTTAAAATATATGCTTAACAAAAATTTCAAAATAGATTATCTTTAAAATTTTTATTTTTCATCTTACAAATACACTTTATTAAACCCATTATGCCTTTATAAATTGTGAATCTCGGAAAGCGTTTCAATTCGCAAAACTATTCTAAAGGATTTGAAATGCAGTACAATGACTGACTGTGTTTGCAAAGGATTTACTAATTTCAGAGAATTATTTACGCCTTTCCTTTTCTCTAATACACTGCATAACTATGTGCGTCTGTGTGAAAAACAATTGCACCAGAGAGCAAACCATTCAACTTTTCTTCAGCAATTAAGGGGGTAATGAAATATAATGTTAAGTACCACAAGGATTTCATTATCATAAAATAAAGTATTCTTCTTCCAATTATTTCAATGAATAATATAGCAATGTGTTCTGATAAAGTACAAATTGTCACATTTCTCATAATGAAACAAATATATTTGGCAAATAAACAGATATTAAAATGGAATATTTAAATTACAATCTGAAAATATTACCTTGACTAAACGATCGTATCCTCCTGATACTACTAATCCTCCATCAACTTCCAACACAGATACTGTCATTGAATGTGCTTTGACATTTTGAATCCACATGCAACGTATGGTTTCTGAACTGAAGGTAATGTCTGAGTTAGGAATTGGATGCCCTAAAAATGTATGAATTATGAATTTAATTTTAGAATTAATAAAAACAAAAAATCTGAAAAACAAAATCTATAACATTTACCTGTATTATGAGGTAAATGAGAAGGTAATGTTTCATTGATGAATCTTTCTATGGCAAAATATTCTAACAAGCCATTAACACGAGCTGCAATTAACCTGCAAAAAGAAAGGGAAAAAATAGTTTCCATTTTCTTAATTAAATCATTTTATTCTTGAGGGACACCAAATTCTGTTTTTATTCTTCTGTTCTGTTTAAGCATATTAGATTTTTTTAAAATTTGTTTGAGTTTTAGAAAATTATTGCACATACACAATTTCAGTTAAAATACACTTTAAAAAAACTTCAGTATATACAAGCTGTTGTTGTTTTTTTAATTTAATATAAATATGTACATTTTCTAAGGAGTTTTAAATAATTCTAATGCCAAAAAAAGAACATTTATGTTTCTTACCTGTCAGATGTAAGACATACTGCTGATACTCCCATTTTACATTCTTCATATACATACTCTAAGTTCCCTGTGAATGCATTCCACAGCTGCAAATTTTAAAAAATACATCAGTTCTTATAATTGAGCACAAGCTTACACTAAGAGCATTAATAAATAAGCATAGAAGTTTGATAATTTTAATCTAATATCCTCTTAATAGAGATAACAAATTTCAAATAACATTTTTGATACAAAAAAAAATCTAAATATTTTTAGTGATTTAGAAAAAATTAAATATTCATCCCACCCACCAACAATTTTAAATACACACGCACATTCTTCATGATTAATTCCATTTATGAAGCTTAAAAAATTAATATTCTTTTAATAATAACTTAAGTTTTTTTTTTTATTTACTCATAAAGATGCTACAAAAGAAGTTGCTGCAATTTGTACTAGTCATTATATTTACATGCTTCAAATAATATACATGTACCTGCCATTTAAATATAAGTAAATTAATGAATTAATATTACTTCCAAATTAAATTACCAGCAATTTATCAAAAAGCAAAACATATCCATATATTGAATATCCTAAACTCATTTATTTATTTATTTGCATATATCTGATGTCCTCCATATGCTGATTGATAATTTAACTACCTAAAAATGAAGTACAATACAATAAGGTTCTTAATCACATATAAACTGTTGAATGATTTTAAAGATGTACCCTAATTAATTATATCAATATTGAAAAGGCAATTGTTTAAAATAATTTGAATTTTAAGGTTGAAATCAAACTATTATGAACTGTTGTGTGTGACTTTTATTTTTAAAATGTTTTTTTTATTCTTTACTTAAAAAATAATCAATTTATATATATATATATATATATATATATATATATATATATATATATATATATATATATATCAAACTGATGAGTAATTTATTTGTTTAAAAATTAACTCTTATTTTTTTGTTGTTTAAAATATTAAATTATGTAAATATGACAGAATTCATTAATGAATCTAATTTTGCACTTTCCATTTTTTTTAAAAAAAAAGTTCAGAAGTTGGAGAAGAAAGATCAAAATAGTTAAATTACACTTATTTAACAATATTACAATTACATGTACATAAAAAATTTATTCGAGAAAAAAAAAAAAAAGCTTCATACTTTTTTAATACAAGAAAGCAATACAATTCACAAATTTTCTCCCCCCCACACACAAGTTTAACAGTAGCCAATATCACTTAAAAGAATTAAAACTACATTTAACAAGTCATTAAATCTATAATAAGTTTTGGAAACTAATGTCATCTCTTATTATGACAGTTAATAGAACTATTTCAATATTTCTCAATTATAAATTTAAATACAATTTAGACCTGAACTACACATAGATTCTTAAATATGTGCAATGTTGCTTTATATACCTCTAATAATATTTTAGTTTTCACTCTCATTGGTATTTTCTGTCTGAGTACTTAGTAGTAAAATAATTTGAATATTTTTTCTAATTAATTACTGAATTACTTTAGCTTTTACTATTTTCAAAAATGCAATAAGTCCGCATCTCAGATTTTAATCCAGAGCAATAAATGTTTTATACTATTTCACTACAATTCGAAGCATCCAAAATACTGCCAAGGAAAGCAGTTAACAAAACAAAAAGCTACTTTATAGCTATATTTACTTTTTAATAAACATAAAAGAAATAATCCCATTAGAATAATTAATTCAAAAAGCACTTGGGCAATATAGTAATTTTAAAATTCACACTTACTTCAATGCGTCCACTTTTACAACCAATAGCTAAGCAAGATCCAAAATGATCTAAACACCATATAGACTGATGAGGAATAGAAGAATGTACGATCTTAGTTCCTTTGTCACAATATTCCATATTCATTTCTTTATTTTGCTGATATTCATGCGCTACACTGTGAGTATCATGGCACTCAATTCCTTCAAAGGATGAATTAGACAATGAATGATTACAAGTTACTGCAAAACGACTGAAATCATATTTTTGATTGGATGCATAGTCATTATCAAAATCATGCTGGCTTTTATCAAATGTGAAATGCTTTGGAAAACATGAGCTTTGCTCAGGAGGCAAAGGAGAATGTTGATTGGTCAATGAATTACACGATATGCAGAAATTTACATTATCACCATTATCTGACTGTGGAGAAGAACTGTACGTCGAATCGGAAGAGAAACTCTCACTATTTTTGAAACTTGTTCTTTTTTGTAACTTTGAACCATGCCTGGAAACAAAAAAGAGGAAGACGTAAAAATACCTGCATCTAATAGAAAAGAAACTTCTGCATATTTAAATAATGCAAATTCTTACTTTGAACGCTTTATGGAAATACGGCATTCACCAGATATTGCATCCCATACATTGATATTCCCATCCAAACAGGAGCTAACAACTATATCATCATCAGCACTTATGAATTCCAGTTCCTATACCAAAATGAACAAAACAAAACATTAAACAAATATTTATTTTGAGTAATGTAGCAAGGTTTACAAAATGGAAAACTGGTGGAAAGGAAATAAGTACAGTAAAACCCAGTGTATATATAACATGCCCCTATGCTTTCAAATTGCGATGTTTTATTTTTAAGTATATCAGCCATATAACATCCACACCCCATTTTTTACGAAGAAACCTGAATTGTATGTGCGCAATGTTCTTATGTTTTGCAGTCATTCATTCAAGATAATATTCCAAGCTTTAGAAAAAAATAGTATACTTCTAGAACTACAGCCCTTTAAGTTCATAAGAAGAATGTCATTTCTTTTAAATAAACAGTATTTTGATTTATGAAGAAGTCTAATTTTTTTACTGTCCTCGTCTTTTTTTTAAAACTCTCATTTTTATACCATGCGTATAACCATGCACAGGTAAATTTCAATCTTATTTTTAGTTAAAAATGAGCATTATACACTGGGTTTTACAATATGTTCAATTAAACATAAAAAAAGTGAGAGAGTGTGGTACATCGAAATACTTTAAATGTCCTAATAAATTATGTAGTTCTAAGATCAAATTCCTAATCATTCAATAACTTTATTATATACATACATTTTACTTTAAAAAATAACTTATAATTAATTCCTAATTTAAATTAACTGTAATTATTAGGAATTAATTAATCAAACAATGTTTCAATAATCAATTTTGAAAAAACTTCAGTCACACTTTTGAAAAAAAAAAATTACCTGTGAATGACCGTATAATTTTAAAGGAAAAGTTTCCATCACCAGATTAGCATCAGCGGCACTCTCAGAGTACCCTGTTCTGTTACCATCTATAGCAGCAGAATTCTTCCAGGATGTTCGCCATTCAGCATAATGCTTTGAACACATGCAACGATATAGCACAACCATCAGGTAAATGAAGAACAGTAAACTAGGAATTGCTAAAGCTATTGCAATGGCTACTTCTCCAGGTGAAGATGGGTGATATGGGAGGTCTCTAGACAACAGATCATCAATATCTAGAAACAAATTAAATGAAACTATAAGCACAATATAATCTATGACAGAATATCATGAACACTATTCAAATAATACAAATATTTTATAAATTTATTTATAAATATAATTCCCATAAAATAAAAACTTCTATAAAAGATAAAAAAATTTAACATTTTTTTGTGCCAACATTAGAACTGATATATATACATATATAACCAAATCATACATATTAGTCAAACATATTTCTCAACATTTCTTAAGTTATGTATGAAAAACAGACAGTTCTCAGTTAAAAAAAAAAACGAACTTAAAAATCATACAAACAAATCATTGAAACACACTATGTTTCTAATCTTACATATTCTATGACATTAGTGCATTAACTATCAAAAATTATTTAACATATTTAATTTCTTAACTGAATAATCGTAACTTCTGTATTTTTAATTCCAAGAATAATAATTTAGTACTACTTTTTTTAAAAGTATAATACATTTTTATGTTTAAATAATATAAAAATTAAATAATTATATTTGCAGAGTTATAATTATACAAGTATCTAAAATTAGTGATTTTTTCAGATATTACTTATTTTCTCTAATGTATAACTAATAATCAGCAAAATATTGAAAAATAGACACAGAACATTTTAGAACAGAACACATTCTCACCTCCATCTTTTATTTCTCCTGAAGATAAAAACTGCCAATACGATTTTCTGGATATCTCCATATCTCCAGGGTTGCGAAGTTCAATAACATTTTTTGGATCAACGGCAACAGAAACATGTATTGGTGGTAAAACACTAATAAATCTTAAAAAAAAAAAAAAAGAGTTATTGTAATTAAATTATACAATATTTAAGGGTAAAAGGCATGTTTGAATGAAAACATATAAATTTCTGGACTTTAATTTAGGGGGAACACTAAACAGGAATATGAAAAAGTAATCAAAGAAAATCAAATTTAGTTAAAAAAAAAACACAGTAATTCAATATAAAAATTTTAATTCTATAAAAGAATACTTTAAACATGATTTATTTTTTTAAAAAATTGTCTGAGTAAAATGCATGTGAATGAGGAAAAATAGTACTTTTTAGAGGGGAAGGGAAGAGAAGGAGTTAAATAGAAAAGGAAAAATAATATGAATTCACCAAACTTCAGTCTCTTATTTTCATACATTTTAATCTAGTTATTTAAGTTAAAATGTTATGTTTAACACATCAATTAAATTGACTTGTGAATTTCATTTTGCATCAGCAAATCTATGTTACATTACTAGTTCATTAATATACTTTTAGCTTTTGAATTAGAACTTTAGTTTAACCAAGATTAATAAGAATATTTCTCTCGAGAGTAGGAGATCTGGACTTTCACGAAAAGGTTATCATGGAGTATATTTATATGTACTTCTATAACCATACTTCCATGTCAGTTAAAAAGAAAATGTAATATTTCTTTTAGAAGGGAAAAATGGTCATTATCTGGATTTTTGTCAACAGTTAAATAGCCATAATACTTCAATAAATTGATAAAAAAAAAAATTATGAATTTTGTAGTAAAATCTTTTACAAAATGAGATCAGCATTACAATGGAAAAAAGCTATAAATAAATGTGTTTACTCTAAATCCTTATATATTATTAAAAAGAATCCCCTCCCCTAAAAGCATGCTACATATTATAAAAGTTATTTCTGATTTCAAAACCAAATCAATTTCATTAAAAAATGTTTTAAAAATGGCATGTTTTCTCATACTAATGAAATAATGTGTGCCACATTATACAAATTACACTCATATTGTACAAATTAAATTACTCAAAGGATTTCAGAACTGCATTACATTACACAAAAGAATAAAGAAAATATCAGCCAACAATCTTATTTAAAATAATCTCAATAATGGATAAGAAGTTTGATCAAAATCTCTCTCTCCTTTGTACTCTTACCTTAAATTATATACATTGATTAATAGAAAAAATAAACAAAACAATATTCCTGCTACATTCTACAAAGATTAAATTTTAACTAAAAACTTCATTAGAAACCAAATTCTTCAAGGACTTAATATGCACTAATTTGTAATAATCAAAAAATAAAAAATCATTCAAAATGAATACTGTTAATGCATTAATTAAATAAAAAATTACAATGTAAATCATTAATAATTTTAACAGATTTTTACATTGTTTGACAATTTAACTATCATAAAAATAAGAGCAAAATAAAAAAAAATTGGGGAATAAGAATTGATGTTTTACCTGCCAGAGAGAGAGATGTTATAATATCCAAATAACGTAGTCCAATGTTGGGGAGAGAGAGACTGCCATACATTCAAATTGTGGTGCTTTAAGCGCATGTCAATATTTCTAGCAAATTCTTTTACAATTTGATCACTGCAATTCCAAAGTTTACTGTCTGGCTCTTCTGTTGTGGCAGGAAATGAAGCATTAATCTTTTGTGAAATAGTGGAGATCAAAGGGCTGATGACTAGATTTTTTTTTTTAAAAAAAGGATAAATAATTTTTTAAGAGTTAAATAACATTTATATCAATACAATTTTCTTATGTTATAAAACAATAGAAACATTTTTTTTTATATCTCACAGCACATAATATTAATTGCCACTTGTGAGTAAGTGAATGTCTTTTAATGTGACACTACAAAGCAACACAAGGGCTACTAATGATGGACCTTGTAAAGGGTGTTTTTTTTAGAGGTATAGAGCTTTAAATTGCAATAAAACAACGATGTATTATTCAATTGACATGAATTTTTTTTCTTCGAAAGATAATCTTGTGGCATTACATTTTAAATACGATTTCTGGCATATGACTGCCACGGCTGGCTCGGATGTAGTCCAATTTTCGATGACTTTTTCCAACAATTTTGTTTAGCGATGAAGTGCACTTCTGGTTGAATGGCTACGTCAACAAACAAAACTGCCGCATTTGGAGTGAAGCTAATCCACAAGTGTATGTCGAAACACTGTTACATCCAGAAAAACTGACTGTTTGGTGCGCTTTATGGGCTGGTGGAATCATTGGTCCGTACTTCTTCAAAAACGATGAAGCCACAGCGTTACAGTCAATGGTGATCGGTATAGAGCCATGATTACTAACTTTTTCATTCCTGAATTGAACAATCATGATGTCCAGGAGCTGTGGTTCCAACAAGACGGCACAACATGTCACACAGCTCGTGCCACAATCGATTTATTGAAAGACACGTTGGGTGACCGCCTAATTTCACGTTTTGGACCTGTGAATTAGCCTCCAAGATCTTGTGATTTAACACCGCTAGACTATTTTCTGTGGGGCTATGTAAAGTCATTGGTCTATGCAGATAAGCCACAAACGCTTGACCATTTGGAAGACAACATTCGCCGTGTTATTGTCGATATACGGCCACAAATGTTGGAAAAAGTCATCGAAAATTGGACGTCCAGATTGGACTACATCCGAGCCAGCCGTGGCAGTCATATGCCAGAAATCATATTTAAAATGTAATGCCAAAAGATTATCTTTCGAATAAAAAAAAATTCATGTCAATCGAATAATACATCGTTGTTTTACTGCAATTTAAAGTTCTATACCTCTAAAAAAACACCCATTAATTTAGATCCAAAGACAACTTCTAAGCAGGGATAAGTAAGTAAGAACAGTTTAACAGGAATCTTAGGGAAAGTAAAAAAGTTTTTTGAGCTACTCATTCTGTGATTGAAAAACTGTTCTTTAATGTCTGAATTTCAAAATTTTTGGCAACTCCATCAATCAAAAATACTTAAGTTGCTATTTTAGAATAAGAACTAATTGAAAATTATATAAACTCTCTTATTGAGCATCCCCTGATTTCCACAGGCAAGGTAGATGTACCAAAACTTACCCAACCCGCGATTTCCACGGGTATGCATTTTTCCTGACTATTTAGCTGTGTAACCCGTGCTGTTCCTGTTTATGTTTTCATGATCTAATTCTGTATTTTAAAATAAAAACTCTTTTACAAAATTTCTTTTGTATATTTTAACTCAAAAATGTACATTTAATATGCAGATTTGAAATACATAATAAAACCATATGCAACTTTTAAACCTACTTTAATAAAACAAAAAACATATGCAGAAGAGGGTTAATGAACCTTTGTTTACATTTAAAAATTTTAATTATAAGACTTAATACATGATTAAACATTACATTGCAGGCTCTTCCAAAGAGGGAGTGCAAACAAATTGCAGCTATAATGGGAAAAGATTATGCAAGGCGGAGTAAAAGATGTTTTAGTTCAGAAAGAGGTAAAATATCTTTTTTATATATTAACTTTAAAATGCTGACTACCAATTTTTGAACATGGTTTCCATTGCATGAATTTAAAAGTATTAGGAAATAAATTTTAAAAAAAATTCCTCAGAATTTCTTTACTTTTTAGTGCATATACAATCAGCAAAGCAACTATTATAATTTTTACATATAAAAAAATGTTTTTTTATTATTTAGCTCAAAGCATTGGACTCAAGTCAGTTGAATAGTAATGTAGTGTCCAAACCCCTGGGCTGCAAGCTCAAAAAGATAAATCTAAAATCATTATAATAAATTTGTCTAAAATTCATAAAATTAGCATCCCAAATAGGGTCAACTCAAAGGGAACTATTTTACTTACTTAAACCCAATATATTTCAAACTTCTGTTTTCCCTTTTTAATCCACTTAAATATATTTGTTTTAAAAATGAATCTGCTTCAATAAATAAACAATTGTAAATTTTATTCATAATCAAACCACTGCCACTTTTTCACAGCTGCACTAGAACAGATCAAATATATATAACTAAACCTTTCTCCAATACAGATACAAAAACCTTAAAATCCTTATTTTATATTTTCTTTTAAAAGTTATTTGTTAGTTTTCCTTTTATCACAAATAACGTAATATCTACATTTGATGATTACCAAATAACATTATTTTTTGTTTTTATTAATTATTAATCCAAATATAACTATATTGAAAAAGTAATACATATTTTTATAACCAAGTAAATTTTAACACTTTTCATATAAAATATTTCATTTGAAATTTCAAACTAGGGAAAAAGAAACAAACAAACCTTGATCATTCACTATATTTGAGCTACCAGTGTACTTTTCCACTATTCCAGAGCTATAAACCAGAAGAAATATCCACATCACTAAACAAACCTGCAAAAATAAAAAAAAAGAAAGAAAATCTTTCAAGCATGCACTTAGCTACATAGTGTAAATACCAGTGGTGTAATGGAGAATATTAGGAGCCCCCTGTAAAATGTCAGGTTTTGCCTTTAATATTTTATAAATTGGTTAAATACATACTTGGAATCAGTAAGACTTTGTGTCCCCTAGAATCCACACCACTGGTATATACAAATTACACAACAGCAAAAAATATAACATGAACAATTAATTTGAACTTTGAATCAATCTGGGACTTTAAACAATAAATCACAAACTAGTTTAAAAATTAATTAGAAAAAAAACAAGAAAAATTCCTTGATCTTGATCGAGTCCTTCAAAATCAATTAAATTATAATACAGTACACTGCTATATGCTAAACTATATATTAGTAAATTAATGTTCAAGTAGAAAAGTAAAATTCTTCATTTCTGCACCTTTAATATTATATTTATCAGATAAAAGTTTGCAATTAAAAACTTATATTATTCTAAGGATTTACATACTAAAACATTTTTTTAACAAACCTATTTAATAGAGTATTCCAACCAAAAAGTTGTATAGCTAATTCTAATAATTTTTCTTGATTAGAATGCATTCTCTTTTAATAAATTTTAACATAAAATATTTTAAATTATGAAAAATAAGACTTTATACATTCATTATTATACTATTTGATAAGATAGTTTTAAAGCATTTTAAAATTATAAGGTTTTTTACAACTACATATTTTTTTTTACACGTAATGCAATAAGTTCAATACATATAAAAAAAGTATAAAAAGAGTTACCATAAGGCCTCTTTGCACCATCCGCGTTCTAGCCCAAAAATAAATAAATTTCATTCTCTTTGGTAATTTAACAAGCATAGGAGTAGCTGGAGGTGCAAATATTTTTGTAGCATGATTAGTGGATTTCACATTTTCAGTAAATCCTCCATTAACTGGCATTAACCTGTAGAATAATTAAAATATTTTTTTTTAAGTATACATTATTAAACAGCTTTTAAACTCCAAGCAAAATCCTTTAAAGATAATATTAAGATACTTAATTGAAATATATATGTGTATATGCAACAAATTAAACTAAACTCAGTTTTAAAAGAAAAGTATATTATACCTTGTTTGTGGAGGACTTCTTATATTTTGATCTCCATTAGTCCTAGAAGTTTGATTGTTACGAATTCCTGTGACTTCTCGAATGCAATTCCTTTGTAAATCTGAAACCTAGATTTTATAAATTCATAAGATACAATCAATTATACAGGCTATAGTGAATAAATAACTAAAAATAGTACCTTAAAACAGCAACAAGGTATTATTGCTTATTTCAATAAAAAAAATTATTCAAGTTAGATAGATAAACAATACTGATACTAATTAGCAATAAATGTAATTTAAAAAGTATCATATAGTACATCTTTTAAACATTTTTTAAACCCCTTTTTCCCATTTTTAGGTGTTTAGTTTCTCTTTTATATTCTTTTATGAAGAAATAACATTTTCTACCCAGCACTATATTGAGCTAAAGAGGAAAATTATTAATTTCTACTAGTAATTAAACTACTCTTCCTAACTCCAATCAAAAATTTTTTTTGTACAGTTAACATCCAAAAGGATAATTTATTCATGTTCTTTGGTTTATTTTCAATACAATGAAAAATATAGATTCTTGTACGGCATTAGAATACTGAGAACTACAAAAAACAATGTTACAATAATTTGAATAATAAATTACATGAATCAAAAACATTCAATTAAACAGTCTTTCCTTTCTTAATATTGTTCCAGAAATAGTTTTTCCTAATTAATAAAGTTTGATAATATAATAAAAGTAAATGATTATTTTTTAGAGAATATAGGAAAAGTTACCATTTGTTAAAATAAAAATTTGATGTTGGTAAAAAGTTTTCATATATAAAAATATACTGAAAATAATTTGAATTAGAATAGTTACAATTTTTTAAAATTGTTTTGATTTTAAATTCAAGGAAGCCAATAATTTTTTTCGACACACACTTAATTCAAAAAGTCAATATATCAAAAATATTTTTGAAAATACAATTTGATTGATGAATATGATAAATAAACATATATTTTCAGAAAACTATTAAAATTAAAATAGAACCTTAATTAGCTCCAGACTGCATTTCTTAAAAGTTGGAGAACCAAAGCAATAGTAAATATTAATCCCTCAAAGAGACAAAATATCAGGAGGAAACAATTTTGATACTTCAAAAATAGTCAAATTTTTTTATTCAAATTTGAATAATGTAATACACACACTTTTGTCCTTTACTATAATACTGCATATACCGTATTTACTCGAATCTCAGCTGTCCTATTTTTCAAGTGTTAATGCTACTGAAAATCGAGTACGGCTTAGAAATGAAGGCAAAACATTTGATGCATGAGGAAAATTGAATTTCCATCCCTTTCAAAAGGAAAAATGTATCCATCCTGTCCAGTGGCGCCCACAGGAATTTTTCAAGGGGTGGGGGCTCCGGGGTCGAAAGTTCACCATTCTTGTATCATGCTTTTTTTATTTTGTCGATTTTCAGAAACAAAACCCAGTAAAAAACTAATTATTGAATAAATAATTAGCATTAATAAAATTAATCATTAATAACAAATACTTAATTAAATTTTATGCACTGTGTACTATGTACTTAGAATTATAATCAATCAGAAAAAAAATCAAGGGCTTTGGGGGGTCTGCCCCCTCCCTTGTGTGCGCCACTGATCCTGTCTGGTTACCTGCATCGATGTGACTTATCCCACTCCGAAGTTTATCCCCAGGATTCAGTCTATCCTGAACATCATTGTCTGCTCATATATATGAAATTTTTTTGTATATGCTTTCTTTTAATCACCTAAACATCAAAAATATTGGTAATAGCATCAAGACAAACTCAATATAATGCAAGTATGAAAAGCAAGGCAATTTTATAAGCAGGGAAAGAAAAAAAGAGCCAGCGGCCACTGAAAATTTGACACACATGAGCTAATATTCGAAATTGATGGTGTAAACAAAATCATAAAATTTGTGCTTGTAAGAGTTCAACAGTCTTTAAAAATTCTTTTAAATTCTTCTATAATAGATTCTTTTAATAAAATGTTGCATAAATGCATTTGATACTTTGGAAGACAACACCCTGTGAGAAAATGGAGATGCAATCACCAATTCTGAAATCAGCTGTGACAATATAAGTAACAAATCACTTTTTAAACATGATATTGACAGAGTAATTATAGGTTCACGTATGTATTTAAAAGTTTTAAATAATGGCAAAATAAATTCATTATTAACTTATTATTATTTCTCATTAATTTTTTTTTAATTTCTGAAGTATTGGATAATGTGATGACCCTTTTACAGAATTTTTAATATTTTTTCTCAAAACCTTGTAGAAAATTCGAGGTGCGGCTTAGAATCGATGGTGGTTTAGATTCGAGTAAATGCAGTGTATTCCTATACAATATTATATACATAGATATACTCACATGAAAGCAATTACAATATTAGAAATGACTTAATGAAAAGAAACTGAATTGCTTACTTCCATTCTTCGTATATCTACAGATAGAAAAGTTGCGAAAAAAACTAACTGAAGAAAAAAATCTGTTAAGAGGCCAACTACAGCAAACAAACAGAATTCCTAAAATTAAAAGTTTATGTAAATTATTTAAAATATGTCTCAAACAGCTACATTCATAAAAAAGAAGAAACTTAAGTGTATTTTTCAACATTTTGGACATATTTTGAATCAATTTAGTGATACTTCCAAGTTAAAAAAGATTTAACAGTTTTAAAAAGAAACATAGTACAGAATCATAAGATAGTATAATTACAAAGCATTTTACTTAAATGAAATGGTACCCAAACAGCAGCTTGCAACTTTTTGAGAGTTTACTGTGACTCAACTAACAAAACATATTTGATATTTTTTAAAATTCCTGTAACTTGTAAATACAATGGAACCACAGTCATTCCATGTATCTTAAGGTGATGGCGGGCCATTAGTTTAACACCTTACATGACATCTAGATGGCGTTGGCTATTGCGAAATTTTTGGCACAAATATTTGTCTCAAGACTCCCAAGATGGGCAATAAATTTCTCTCTCGGGTAACCTTTTCAATGAAATTCTCCCCTTCAGCGAAAGGGAACACGCGGGGGGTGACAGTCGTAAAACTGGTAAAATAAATGTTAACTCTTTTTTTTTCTTTTTCGGGGGAGGGGGTTAAAGCAGCAGAGTGAATCTTGACCATGAAAGACTTCTCATTTCTGCACATTGGTCAATCGTCAAACTTTTTCAACTCTTGGAATCCCTAGAACTGTAACATGTTTTCGAGGAATCCCCTTCCTCGCTGAAGGGAATATATCTTAAAATAATATTTAAAGTATATAGATAAACATATTTTTGATATTATATGTAAAGACAATTTTAAAAAAATATATTTTTTATTAAAAAATTTTATGATGTAATTTTAATGTTATTTACTCATTGATAATATAAATTTGTGATCCAAGTGTCACCTACACATGCATTATACTTAGTAACTGAGATATGTGTTCACAATTTTTTACACAAACTATCGACGTATAAGCTTTTTGAAATTATCTGCAGTAGCATTTCATATTCCGTGTTCAATTCGTTTTTGTATTTTGTTTTTGTTGCCTATCGCGTTAAAAATATTTTTCACTTTCTAAATACATTTCTGTGAATGGCATGAAAATGTTCATAGCTGTGTGAGAAATTCTGCGTATATGGCATGAATTGGTAACCTAAGATATAGGTCTTCTAGCTTAAATTTAAATTTTAGCATCGAATCTGTTCATATGTCGATAATTTTTTTATCTTCTTCATTATAAGTGTTTTTCCCCCCACAAATGTAAAAGGTTTCAAAATATTGTACTAACTAGTATAAAATTACTTCGTGGAACTCGGGATAGCAAATAATAGTATATTCACAATCTACTGCATAAAATAAAGTTTTAAAATTCATTTATTATACTACAATAAAAGTTAAAAAAGATCTTTAGATAATTGTGGCTAACCGAATTTCATGAGAACATAAATCCATTTTGCATACATATTTGTAATTTTTCTTTCCCATTTTTTTTTATTGGGACTCGTGGAACAGTTTGTCGATCAATTCTCTAGATAAATGATGTACAGAACGAAACTGTTTAATTTTTCCTGAACAAATGATTTTTAAAGGAAGAATAGGTGGATTTAAAGCAATGAAAATTAAATTTCACGTTTTAATGAACAAACAGTATGATACAATTTTACTTTTATACAATAGAACAGGGGTTGGCAACCTATTTCACGAGAGGTACAATTCTCAGTGGTACCCTGAATTACTCAACAAATGTGTCAATTTTTGAGAGGATGGAAGATGATAAATTTATAATGGTCCTTATTATACGAAGATCTCCAGAATTATGGACAATTGCGAAATTTCAAAAAAATCGGAAAGATATCTCGAAACATAAATTTACAGCTATTTTGTGAATTATTGGATGTCATTGCTGGTGAGATTTGATTGTTTGAAAAGAGAAGATCGCGTGCACTCTGCTCTCCGCTTTTGGTTGATTTCGAAAAAGGCAAGGAAAAAAAAATTCTCTCTGTAGCGCACTTCCTTCAATAGAATCCTCCCCTTTCTCTGCAGGGGGAAGAGGGCCACAGTCTTTACGACTGTGAAACGAAATACTTGTTCTTTTGGGGGGTGGGGGGGAGTAAAATAGTGTTGAATCTTGACCATGAGAGAGATCTAAAATGGCTTTCTTACTTTTTCGACTCATGGATTCCGATAATTTGTAATGAATGCTTTATTCGTTTCTAACTATGGAAAAAAATCCTATGTATTTTGCAATCTAAATTTTAGGAGCTGTTCTTGTTTTAATATAGATTTTACTGTCAAATGTCTTTTAAAATGTCAATAAGTTGTTCGCTCTCCTTGATTATAGGTGTTTTTATCCACAAATAAAAAAAAGTTCATTTTCCATTACAAAATGATTTAGTTGTGCAAAAGCAATGTATTAACGTGAATAAATTTGTTTTGTTGGTCCCGGTACAGTAAACAATGGAATGTTCACAATCTAGTAGGCACTACATATAAAGAAAAACGATTTAATATTCTTTTATAATGGAATAATAAATGTTTCTAAAAGTATTACAAAATAAAGTTCTTATGTACAAAAAAAAAAAATGTTTCAGAAATTTCCAATTAGGTATACACTTACACCTGTATTACATTATTAAAGGTTTAAGGGAAACAATTTTGAATAGAATTTTCTTTAAAAAAGTAGTTTTATATATAAATGTTAAAAAAGTTAAAGGTTATCAATTTTGATATTTTTCTGAGATAGTATGCAGCTATTTCATTAAAAAACTGGTTAATTATGGTTTTGACCATTATTTTACATATAAAATATTTTCAAATTCAAAAAATATTTTTATAAGAAATGGTACGTAAATGAAAATATGCATTACAAAATTATTTCATGTTCAGCAAAAAAAAAAAAAAAAAAAGGGAAGAAAGAAAGAAAGATATTTTGAAATTAAAATTTACTTTTGTAACTTTAGAGAATGATTAAAATAACATTATAAGGGAGAGAAAATAGGCTGGCAATTAATTATCAAGCAAAATTAATCAAGCATATAATATATAAACATTGCCTTTATTTTTTCTAAGAAATTTATGCTTATTTAATGAATATATGTCAATAACAATTTTTCAATTTGGAAGTTAACATTATATTTAAATCAAAGAAAATTGCATTATTGTTTAATTTTTGGGCATATTTGGTAACAAAATAATAGTTTCATTCTATGTAGGAATCCAAATAAATTATTCTTCCTCTCTTTCTGTTTTAGTACATAGGAAAGAAATTGGAAACTTTTATTGCTTTTTTGTACTTTTCTTTCCAAAAGACTTCGGACCAACAAGTGTTTTCTGGTCCCCTCTGAAGTGAAATTCCCATGAGATATTATACATCGTGGGGTGGATGACCAGAGTACTTAGCTCTTCCGAGCTATAACCTCTCGCCATCTTTTGCGTTTCCACCTCCTATACTTTAACATAGAAAAGTCAAATTTCATTTTGCAAAAATGCTGAAAACTGTGTAATTTTCCAAAAAATCAAAATTCAAGAAACACTATCCTTTAAACAATTATTTTCTTTATATCCATAAAAAATTTTATTATTATTGGAGCTTTTTCCTGCCCACAAATGTCTTTGCCGTTTCATCCCTATCCTTTAACATTGACCGAAAACAGCCTTAAGTGTACCCATGTGACAGCTGATGTTTTAAAATTTAAAGCTCAATTTTTATGGACAATTATGATTGACATGCTACCATTATTATCAACCCACTCTTTTCTGATTCTAGTCTCCCTTGAATCCTTTGTTCACCTACAGACTCATAAAAAAATCGTGATTGTTGTTACTTTTACTTTCATGCTCATGAATAAGTAGTTGTAAACAAATTTCACTCCAACCCATTGTATAATTTTAATCTTTTGGAAGAAACATTGTTCATGTTTTAAATTCTCATAAATCTTCTTCCCTAATGGGGCTGTGCATTGGTATTTAACCTTTGCAGACCTAGTACATTCCCCAGGAGCTGGTATCACTTTTTAATGCGGCACCACATAGGCGATACCAATTACCACAAGTAATTTTGACATCCAGTTTCCTCTCCAGAGGGAGGCACCCGAGCTCCAGCGATGCGAATCAGTGCTTTGGATTTTAATTTTGCTGATAGCACCCAAGCCAAACAGGCACTCAAGGGATTTTTTCCATGCTGTATAATCATACAACATGACTACTGTTCATTTTCTACATCATGAAAATCCACCGACTTGAGTTGGGTGCAGAAGGCCAGCGATAAACCAACCATGCTACCCAGCTGGCTAATTCTCATGAATACACTTTTAATAGCCCACCGTTATTTTCTTTCTTTTGACCTCCCATTATAACTCCTTTGCATAACAGAATTCAGAATTGATTTTTAGTGAAAGATTAACTTACACATGGTAAAACCAGGTAGTTGAAATTGTAAGTTAATTATAGTGCTGGTAATAATATTTGTCAAAAATCAATTTTCATGAATAAAAATAGTACTTTAAATTCCACATTATTGTAATGTTATTTAATAATTTATTCTTGTAAAACTGTTACCAAAGAAAATAAACAAAAACAAAATGCAGAGGAAAAAAGGATTTAGGAGGAATGGTAAGACATACTTTTACAGGGAAAAATAGTAGAAATATATTCCTAATTTATAACTTGAATAGTTTTTATTAGGAAAACTTATCTTATGTCATGTATTTAATAAATTTATTGCAGTGTATCATTTCCTTCATACATATGAATACATAGCAATGATAAGTTTACCATATTTTACTATTACAAGGAATCGAGTAGTATGCTATCTTCAGACAGTGATATAAAAAATAGTGCATAATTTAGTTTAGCTCTTTGTGAATAAAAAGATACCAAACATCCTAAGTTAACAATTTCCATTCATGTTTAAAGATGAGTAACATAAGGAGAATTATTGGATATATTTGGACTAAAAGATAATACTCATAGTATTACTATTATGAAAACTTTTGATGGCACCTTTATAAATATTCTTATAATGCATAGCCACTGATGGGGAAGCCAGCAGCAATGAAAAGTGAAATTGTTTAAACTTAATCATCCTTAGGGGAAAATAAAAACTTTGTATATATCATCCCAATCTACTATATTGTGCATCTGGAACATGTTATTGCCAAACACTTTAATTATAATCACTTGTTTACACACACCATTCTGTTATATCTAATTTAATGTAACTCAAACTCAGTGGCGCAACAGCCCATGAAGGCCAGGATGAACTGTGCCTATTCCAGTATATATGACCATTGGGCGCTGAGGTGTATGAGCAATTGTCCCAATCAGGTGGTCAGTCTGAAGCGAAATCCCCAGTGTTTAAGTCCCCAAGCAGGCTTGATACTCATTTATCGACCCAATGCAGTAGGGATGAAAGACTGAGTTGACCTTGCCCAGCCCGGGAATAACTTAATGAAAACTGATGTAAAAATCCACCATCAATTTCAAAATTTCATTGCTGAACATTCAAATTAAGATAAAAAAAATAAATGATTTACAGTAGCACTGCACAGTGAGATTAGTTATCAAATATTGTTCGAACCTATATTATTTTTTACAAGAAAAAAGCAATCATATCTGCAACTAACAGATGAAGAACAGGTCAATGATTTAAATGTTCTTCACTAATACAATGAATCTTTTGAAAATTTAGAATTTATCACTACTAGATGAATACAAGACTATTTCAGAATTAAGTCAAAGCATGTTTTTCAATTTTAAAAGAAAAATACAACTTTTCCAAAGGATATATAACAATAAAAAATATTCAATCACTTTCTTTGTTGAATTAAATTGCTTTAGAGCTCGATATTCCTCATGTAGCCATCTTTTATCTCCAAACAAAATAAAAATCGAGAAACAATTAACATATTTAGTAGCATCCAACATACATTTTAATTTTTCTTCTAACAACCTTACTGCAAAGGCTAATTTGTATTGGGCTGCTCACAGGGAAATGGCCTTTACAGCCTATTCCTCAACATAAAAAAATATTTAGATGCATTGAAACCATAAAAAGGATTTATATTATATTCCATTGGTTTAAATGTTATCACAAGATATTCCAAAAATGGTTATCACGAGATTTAGAAATGAGATGCAGATCAAAGTTTTCAGAAATTGCATAAATCAACCATTTTAAACAATTTAACAACAGTTTTAAAATTGCAGAACATCATTTCTCAATAATTTCTGCATTAACATATGCTGTTGAATCATTGTACTCAACAATGAAATTAATAAACTAGAAATTCCATTCACAACTGGCCATTCAACATAAAAAAATTGATAATTTCAATTGCTCAATTCAAATTATAATGTTGAAACTGATTTTTCATAAATCCATACACATTTAGCTAGCAAAAAGCAAATAAAAGGTTTAATAAATACTCCATAATCATCAAAATAAATAAATGATTCATATTTATTTTAGAGCAAAGAACTTCGGGTATTGTTCCTAATATTTTCAGATAGCTCCGAGTACAGATATGGGCATCCGTGACTTATTACATTTAAATTATGTAATAATTAAACTTATAGAATCTACTTTTACATTAAGTAAGGAAGCAATTAGAAGAATTTACACCAATTATTCATTTAGTAAAACAGAAATACATGTAACAAAATTGATATGTGCATTTGTAAGACATATTTTTCACAAATATAAAAAATTGGATACAACTGTAATCTTACACACCTGAATTTTTGGGACAAATGTTAGAAATGCAACCATTAATAAAGCCAGTTCAGTGAGTAAATTTTTTGTGATCGACCAACCTTCCTTACTTAAACCTGAAATTTAAAGAAAAAAGTGAAACAATCTAACTAATCATATATTTAGGCTATAAATGGTATTAAGAAAATTAAGCAAAATGTACACTAAATATTTTCTTTAAAATTATGAGAAGCAAATAGCTTTAAACATGTAGTAAAACATATTCATCAGCAAATAAAATAAATCGAAAAACAAATCCATGTTTTATCAACATAAATCCTTCCTGATGGATCCAATTGAATCACATGAAAAATCTATACACATGGAATTTTTATTTATTTTTTCTTCTCAAAGACGATCAGAAAGGTAATAATGAAAATAAAAATTGAGAAATTGCTGTAAAAATTAACATTAAGAAACCACACATTCTGAGGCGTAGCTACTGGCGTATCATTGAATCGAGGCCCCCCAGCTACAGAGGTCCCAACATATGTAATATATTTACACTAACAGGACTCATATCTAAAAAAGGATCCCAAAGGAATTTTAATATAAGGAATTTTGGATAGGAATCCTTAGAACTAGCTACACCAGCACACACATTACAAATATTTTTTGAAAAATTATTTGTTATAACTTCACATATGATTTGGAAAAGAACACATTTTTTTTTAAGTTAAACATGAGCTTTTATATCAATTAAATATGGATACCACTGAATTTACACAAAAAATTGTATCAAAACTATTTCGACATTTTTTGTATAAAAAATGAGGTGGATTCTATATTCAGAACTGTCTTTATCAGGAAGCTATGTTTAAATTATAGGAAACTTTAAGCCATTAAGTATTTACCATATAAATGAAAATATCCAGCTAATTACTACAGTTAGGGAATAAGTTGTAATTATTTAACTTCACTATCTAAGCAAATAGTTGTTAATACTTGTGTTGATAATGCTCTATGATGAAAAAACATAATCAGAAACTAAAAAGTTACATTTGATGTGCTAATAAACATAATATCACAAAGTACTCTTTTCCAAGATGTGTTAAACTCTTGTGTACATATTTTCTTGAATATTTTTGCTCTTATTTCTCAGAGAACATAGTTGATCTAGTCTTAGTAGTAACAACTTTATTTCTAAATGATTTTTAGACAGTGTTATTCAAGGAAGAAAAAAAATGTTATACTGCAGAAGGTTTTAGTCAATGAAAACTAGGCAACTCATCATATTCAAATTTTATATTTGCCACAACCATTTCCTTTTATATAATTGAAGATGACTTAATCCATAAAACATATTCTTCATCATAAAATAGATAGTAGGGTAATAATTTTGAGTTTGAAAATACTCCAACACACGTATTTATATAACCATATACATGCTAATAGAAATACCTTGAGCAACTCGCAGTTTGACATCTAAATGTACAGGAGTAGAAACAACAGATTTTGTCAGCACCAACATGTTTTCTAATCCAATAACAACAATAAGATAGGGCAATATTTCACTAAAATAAAAAAAATAGATAAAAAAACTTAAGATCTTTTTAAAACAAATTTTTTTTATAAATAAAGAATATTAATACTTGAAATAAAGAAACATACCTTCCACTTAAAGTTGGATTTAATCCAAACCACAGACAGAGACCAACTGACATTAACAATGACATTACAACAGTCATGACAGCACTGATAGCTAAAGCCCATTTGGATTTTACCAATTCAATTTTATCTACACAAAATAATAAATGTCTGCTTTAAATATGCTTGGTTTAAAAAATTATTTCTGCCTTTTTTTTAATGAAAAGTTTTAAATTTACCTTACAACTAATATATATCTCAGAATCAAATAACTGGTAATAAACTATATATTCATCTCAGGTAATACTTACAATAAACACTTTTAACAGACTTAATTATTTGTGTGATATAAATTATTTTTTGAAAAAAACATTTAAAAAAAAACTGAATATAATATCACTAGTATAAAATATAAATAAAGGAGAAATACTTACAAACAGAAAAATAAATATAAAGAAAAAGCACAACATAAGCAATGGCTAATGGCACAAATTCAACTAATGTATGAAGATCTTGAAACTGTATATGAACAATATCACTATCTTCAAAATTGTAGGTTACATTCTCAGGATAGGGATGATTTTCGAACTTTGATTTAAAATGATCAGATAAACTTTTCAGATAGCTGTAAAATAAGACAAGAACTAAAATCAGTTTTAAAAATGATACCAAATAAATAAATGAATGTATGTGACAATACGTGCATATTCCCAGTTAGTATCTATAAACTCTTGCCATCCTTCTGTACTATCAAAAACACAGTGCATTTATGTGTTGGATATCAAAACTAATTATTCCAGTTAACACAATGACAGTTTAACTAGTAATTTTCATCTCTAAATATGAGTAGATTTTATATACACATAATAATAAGCACAGTTAAATACAAGATTTGTAATAAATTGTAATTTAAAAATACAGAACTCCTTTGAGCAATGATTTATTTGACTAATATAAGTGTTTCATAATGGTCACACTCAAATGACAATTAATGAAAATTAGAAATCAAATGAAATATTCAAAATATTTAAAAACACAATAAACTTCTAAAATTTTAATATACCATTTAATATTCTACTGCATTAATCTAATTTGCATGAGATGAGGAATAAGAAACCCATTACTTCTAATCTATACGTAATTGAAAATATTATTTTGTATAGTTTTAAAGTATTGTATTTTAATAATCCACATAAAGAAACTAAAAGTGATAACCTAAAAAACTTTTGCAAATTATCATAAGCCTATTATTAGTTCGCGAAAAGTCAAGATTCTTATATAACTAAAAATAAACTAATTATTTTTATAAAAGTGCGATGCAATTATTTCCAAAAAATAACATAATTTTTAATTGTGTGATCCAATTTTATTTTCAAGCATAGAAAATATACCTTTATTTTTCTCTTTATTTAACTTACCATAAAATCCAGCATATAATGTACTCTTTAAACACAAAAAAATAAGATCAAACTTTGTGAGTATGCATTATATGCCGGGTATAAAAATGAGAGCTTTACAAACTTTTTTTAAAAAAAAGATAAGCATAAAAAATTAGGCTTTTACATAAATCAAAATACTGTTTATTTAAAAGAAATGACATTCTTTATGAACTTATAAGGTTATAGTTCTAGAAATATACTATTTCTTCAAAATCTTGGGATAATACCTCAAATAAAGAACTTCATAACATAAGAGAATTGAACATTTACATTTCAGGTTTCTTTATAAAAATGGGGATACGCCTTATACGGGGAATATACCTTAAAATTAAAAATTGCAGCTTGAAAGTATAGGTGCACATTATACTCTGGTGCATCGGATTTTATGTTAAATAGAAATTACATCAATAGTATTTCTTACTGAAAAAAATAAATATTTCCTAAGGTACATATTCTCTTTATCACACACAATGTTTATTTCATCATATATTTCAAATATTTTTTAAGAAAATATTAACAAACATCATACAATAAAAAAATATAAGCCTCAATATCATACAAATTTTAATTATATTATAATATACAATTTAAAACCAAAATATACATCAAGTTTACTTTTAAAAAGTCCCATTTTCTAGTCATAATTCAACTATATGGGAGAGCGAAAATAGAATGATAAGCTTTTTAAAAAATACAAAAATGAAATTTCATGAACTTACAAAATCTTTAAATAAATATCCAAAAATATTAACACTTCATTTTTTAATAATTACAACTTACTTAGCATTGTAAGTTTGAAATGCAATAGTGAAGGCATAAGTTATAATGCGTGGTCGATTGCGAATAAATAATTTTTTGATCCCAGTTTCTTTAAAAGGAACGCCAAACAAGACTTCTGAAAATATAAAGAATAATTATTTTTAGTACACCATAGAATTTATACACATGTAGATATTTAATTCAAGACAGTGTAATACACAGAGAAAAAATTATACATCGGGTTGACTTGGGAATTTTTTTAAAAAACATATCCAGTGTGTATGAAAAAATTTGTCTGCATTATTTGTAATAGTTTATGACAACATTAAACATGTAGGATCTAATCTCTGAAAATATCTATCAACATCTTTGAAACAGTCTACACAAATTTCAAATAAATATTAAGTTAAATATTTTAAAATATGAGTCTTCTGCGATAAAATTGATTACTTATTACTGTCAAATAATTGTCTGATTGATTGCTTAATAACACTGTACTATGAAATCCCATGAGAGTTATTCAAGACTGACATTCATAATATTGAATCTTGATCAAGCGACAAGGCTGACACCCAACTCTCCCAATTATCAAATAATACCAATGTGAAGATTTAGGACCTCAATAGGTTTAATATGCTTTAGAAAGCTTACACAAAGGAACTTCAGACACATAAGCACTTCAACACATTACTTAACAGAAACAACACGAGTCACAAGTTCATGACCATGCTCACTTGGCTACAACTGCCACAAAAAAAGTTTAATAGAAGAAATTTGTCATTTTTTACCTCTGAAACTTGATGGATCCACAGAATATTTTCCAGCAAATATAGTTTTAATAATATCAGGATCATTTTTAAACCTAAAATTAGAAATGAGTTTCTATGTAAGATAACTGATAAATTACATAAACTATAAAAATTGCAATTAAAAAGGGAAAAAAATTCAAAAGAAAATGATGAAGTTAGTTTAGTACATAAAACATGAATACATAATAAATGCAAACCTAGTTCCCCAAAAGCAACGATCATTTAAGAATTAGACTAATAATTTTAACACAAAATTGGGGGACTATATTCATTTCTCAAGAAATGTTACGAATTTTGTGTAAATAGTGTAAATAATTCGTATTTGTGGGTTTAATGCAATTATATTATTCTATGTTATATGTATTACATGATAAAATTGTACTATTCACAATCAATACCGCCCCTTATGTTATAATGGCGATTCAATGAGAACTTGGCAAAATCTTGGCAGTAGAGCCAAGTTGGCATCATTTTTGGCAACCAAGTTGGCGACTTTGGTGAGTTCGAAACCCTCTGGAATCTTCTAGAAAGTAGTGAATCTCTCCACTAAGGTTACGACTCAATGACACGAGCAGTTATATTTCTGGAAGTTTCTGCCACGCCTATAAAAAGGAGTGCCAGCCGCAACGGATCAGTCTTGATTAAACTAGCGAGTAGTGAGGATTGTTTTGACTAGCTCAGCTGTGCTTGTAAATAATCTTTACTTACGTGTATTTTTAAACACTGATTATTGTGTTTGATTGCTGTTGAAGGTGTGAAGAACATCGGATATTTACCCTGTGAATATTGCTGCTGAATCCTGTATTTAAAGGATTGGATTCTTGATGATAAATTCGCATAGCTCTTGAAGAACTGTTTATTTCCTTTGTGATTGTTTTGCATAAAATCCTAGAACCGGGATCTACGTAACAATATTTATAATTCTAAAAAAAAATCCCCAGAAAAACATCTCCCTTTAAAATTCCCATTAAATGTAAAAATTTTGTTTCAACATTACAATGAATTACAAAAATAATGTAAAATACTATTAAAAAAATAAATACTGGAAATTTTTTATAAGAAAAATGAAATAATTGTTTTAACAAAATTAGAAAAATGTATTCAACATTTTAAAAGCATGAATTTGCTTCAATCTGAATGTAATATAAATCACAAAAATGAATGACATACCTTAGTAAATCATTTTTCCATATACTACTGGGTGATATTATTAAGCAATCATAATGAGGAAGTACATCAGATACATGCTTGTCAACTGGTTCTGATACTTGCAAACATAAGTCCACAAGACTTGTGTGATTAGCAGTCCTAAAAAAATTTTTTTTTAATTATAAGTTTTAAAATTATATATATTCATTGCAAAATTCATGTAAATATTAGAAATCAGATCATATAAAATATTCATTCAAATACACCTTTCCCTTAATATATTAAAACAAATGCATTATTTCAATAATAAGAAAAAAATATGAGCAATAGAAGAATTATGATTAATAAAAGAAATATGATAAATCAAGGGGAAAGATATTTTAGAACAAAAAGCAATAAAATTACATCAAACTAATTTGTTAAAGAAGGTTTAAATTTTTAAATACAAAACTTTTTAAACAAGAAATTTATTTTATTACAAAATTTAATCAGAAATAACTAAGTCGCAAATAGCAGCAAAATCTCGCCTACATTTTCACAAAGCTAAAACATTTTCTTCAAAAAAAATAAATAATGAAGAAAATCAATATTGCTTAATTATTCAACAAATAAATGCATAGAAAGAGAAAACTTCATTCAAAGTTAAAAAAGAAGCTGCCATGAAAATGACATAATTAACTCTACTTAAAAAACAGTATTTGCGTACTATAAATTCATTACCTTAAAATATTAAAGGGGATATATTTGAATATGGATACCAAAATTATCCTAAATTTTTCTTAATAAAAAGAAAATGAAATTTTTATAAATACAGGGTGCAAAATGCAAAAAAATATTAAAAATGCATGGAAACTAACTGCACGTAGAAAATATTTACAGGCATACCAAAGTAGAAGATTTATACATGTTTCATCATCACAAATGACAGTTCACTAGTGAGGATAACACCATCAACTGCAGTATGTAACATATCCAGATGGATGTAGGAGATTTCATTGTGAATGGATGCCCATTACAATGCACTTAACTGGTTTATTCGGAACTTAATGCCTCCCCAGAAGAAAAAAAGTCCTAAGTATAAAAGGACACTCCTTTGTACAACATGACCAACTACTTTTTCTTCAGTAGAGATTCATCCCAAAAACCTTCTTCATGCAGAGATGCCTCATTTCACATGCATACCACTGTGATAAGGTCATTTTATTCTAACAGTATTATTTTCTCCCATGGCCTTTGAAAGTAATACATTCCTTTAAATGAGAGCATGTTCCATTAACCACTCATGTCTTCCAGTCAGCTTGTACACAGGGCTTTTCAAAGAAAAAGGGCTCACAAAAAAATTGACATAGTAAAACTACACCAAACATTAATGTGTGATGCATATAGACTCCTCGGAATACCTATGTACCTCAGGTTTTGTAGTTATGTTTATTGACTGAAACATGCAATGAAAAGTAAGCCTTCAACTATCCACAAGATAATGAGCAGACATTATGTCACTTTTTTTCTTTGTTAATTTTGGACAAAGATCAATTTACAAATTTGTCTTAATTGTAAAAAGTATATAAAAAAGTACAAAATTCAAGGTAAGAAGATATTTGAATTTTCTGGGACATTATTTAGTTTACAGAGTAAAAAACTTTCATAGCAGAAATGTTAAAATATGTCATACCTTTTTCTATCATTTTATCTTTTGGAATGTGGCTTTTTCAGTTGTGTAAAAGAATTGTTAACAAAATTGTAATCTGCATGATAAAAAAAAAAAAAATGATCTTTGCTCGACTATAAAAAAAAACTGTGCCAGATACTAATTCGCAATCAAAACATCAGCCACAACAATTGCATTAGTAGGGTCTACCTATTTAATAGTCTTAAAAATAAATTTGCTTTATAAATTAATTTTCAAAATTTGATTCCCTTAAATTATATTAAAATTTTCTAACCATAATTTTTTAATAGTTAAGAAAAATATATAATTCAGAAATTGTTTACTTATTGAATTAATAACTATAAATAACTATTTCCTTTAGAAATAATACATATGCATACATGGGGATCCAAATACAGACTTAAGGGGTTCGTGAACAAAAAAAAAGTTTGTCTCAGAGTATCGCTTTGTGAAATCATGCCATGCAACACTTTGAGGCAATAGCACAAGCTTCCAGTTTCTCTGAAACATTGTATCAAGTAAGAAGGGATGAAACAACTCCACCAGTAGATTACACGAAAAACTACATGCAAGGTTTGAAACAAGTAAATTTAGAAATGAGCTGGTAATCCTGAATTCAATACAGTTCTGATTTTACATAACATTATTATATGGCTTCATTTGTATACAATGGCCCATATCACCAAAAGTATGAATTTTTTCCCCATCAAAGAAAGCATAAAAAAAAAACTTTTCCTCAAACTGTGTCAAAATCTACCAATTCAATCAATTATTATGAATTCTTAAATGATTTATGAATTTATGAGACACCCCTAAACATGAATGTTTCTAAACAAAGAACTGTTATTTAATTTCTACTTTATTTACATACACTCACTCTACATTAATTGTTCTTTATAGATATTTATATAAGCCTCAAAAGATTTTTAAATAAGCTAATTTACATTTAAGGGGAGAGTAATTCACAAACCAATGTTAAATAACTTAATTTGATTTTTTATTAATGTAACACTTTGAGTTGCATGAAGGCTATTGATGTGTGTGTGTGTGTGACAGATCTTGTAATTTTTAAACTACTGTCAACTGATGAGGATGACACTTTACTCTCCACCTCTTGCCAATTTTGACACATTTGATGTATATATAGATGATCTTCATATAATATCAGGATTTGAACCCCCTGACTACAATTTCAGCCAAGGCCATATTATATAACTCTAAGAAAATTATTTAATACAACGTAAAGAATAATTACAAGATAAGATTTTTAAGACATTTTTTCCACAACCATAGTTCTCTAAGCTATTAAAATAAACTTATATAAAAAATGTTATAAAAAGAGTCATATTTCTCATTGTTGTTATTATCTATTAAATTTTACAATGTACTAAAAGTGATATAAAATAATTTTTTCCCAAAAGTTAATCTATATTCCCATAAAAATTAAAATGATTCAATGTATTTTACAAGGTATGCAAACAACATTTCTACAGATAACAAAAAAAAGTAGTTCAATACAAATTATTTTCATTTAAAGAAATAACAACACACAAAAAAAATTATGATTACCCCTGATTTATCTGATGATTTCTTAAAAACTCAGTAATCTGAAAAGCAATGGACAGTGGTGCTCGAAAAGCATCCGTCAAAATTAAATCCGATTTCCATGGCGAAACTGCACTTTTCACTACTATCTGTTGAATGTAACTCACAGGTGGTCCTTGGAACTGTTGAAATATTCAATACAAATTTATTGATATGAATTAAACAATGTTCCTTTCACTGAATTTTAAAAATATTTAAAAAATTATTTTTCTGATTACTATAATTATTTTATAACTTTTAATAAATTCAACAAAGAAAAAAGTACAAAATTTGCATTTATAAGAAGGAAAATTTTTAAAATTATCAAAACAGAGATTACATAAAAGTATTACAAAGCGTATATATTTCATAGTTTTAATCATACTCAGTTATAATACATTAATCTAGATTTGTTCCGAAAAAAAGAAAATTCAGTATGGAAAATTTGAATGCATTTTATTTATCAATTTAATAAATTTTTATTCTTATTTCATAGAAAAATACAAATTTATATTTCCTCATTTAAAGAGGCAAAAATTATTATGCGCATTCTTTTAGGCAAAAAATAAACTTAAAAATAACTAGCGCAATTATAAATGAGCACATTCATTGGCTAATAGCGATAGACTATATATAGACTATATAACTGAAATATAGCAAACTCTATATTTCAGAAAGTTTAACTATCTTAACCCCAAAATAAATTTTAAGAATATTGAATTCATAAAAATTTAAATCTTACAATATGCTGAAGGTGATACTTAAATAATAGCAATAGTTTATAAATTAAGTGATGCAGTTGCAAATGGGAAAGTTTGGGAAATGAAGAGAAATTATATTATTAATCTTCTAAAAAAAATAATTTTTGTTCAATCAAATAGGAATTCATTTTGCTTCTACAAATTCTGCTGACTTAATAATTATAAAAAAACAAAAAATATCAAACATATTCAAGATACATCTGTGCTGGATAATTTTATTCCAATAGGTTGAAGATTGAAATTTCAAGTCATTTTTAATTCACAAAAAAAATAAATAAATTTTAAACAAAATTTACAAAGAAATTGATTTATACGTGAATCGTTTTTGTAAGAGTTTGCCTGTATATACATGCACAGAGAAAAAGAACTTTTATGATAATTATTGTAATGCATTTTTATTTAGAAATGCTTTTGTTGCACTTAATATTTTGTACATTTTAGCCATAAATATTAAAATTTATTTTTACCCATCTTGGTCCAGTAAATTTGTAATTTTCAGCATCTAAAACAATGTCAGGAGGAACAAAACCCTGTACAGGAGTTGAAAACTGTTGTGATGAGCTTCCTAATAGTGGTAAATATAGCAATGGATAGCTGTAAAAAAGATAAAAAAAGGCTTACACATTTTTTTCATTAACTTCAATCAAAAGTAGGAAAGATATTTAAATAATACACATCACTAAAAACATATTTTAAACCATGTTTTATTTTATTAAACAAGTTCTCTAATACAAAAAACCATTATTCACTTTTGTTTTAAAAATAATGCATTAATTTATTGATAAAATATTATATGCTACAATGATTGATAGCAGATGTTCTCTTTATATTAGCAACAAAGATTTAATTATTAATAATATTGTTTTTTGAGCAATTGTGATAATGAATTTCTGGTTTTTAGATTTATTAATGTTTCTTGAAAAATGGACTTGTATGTGCTATGTATTTTTTATTTAAAAAATTTTTAGGGTGGCTTTAAGTTGCAAGATGATAGGAATGTAAAAATAGTCAAAGATTATATGGATTTTTACATATGAATATATAGCACATACGAATCCATTTTTCAAGAAACATTAATAAATCTAAAAATCAGAAATTCATAATCACAATTACTCAAAAAAATAATATCAATAAATAAATCTTTGTTGCTAATATAAAGAGAAAATCTGATATCAATCATTATAACATACAATATTTTATCAATAAATAAATATTAGTAGAAAGCAAATTCATAGTTTAGACTTTGATTAATATAAATTGAAATGAACTAAATTCATGTGACATCATAGTCACATGATAACTGAGCCACGTGTTTTCGGCCAATCAATTCATAAATTAATGCGACGTCATAATTATATCATAAAAATAATCATGCGTTTCCAGCCAATTAGTTCATGTGCTTTACTGTTGCCAACTTTAGCTTTTTGCAGAAACTTTCTTTTAGAAAGTACATATTTGTCAACGATATAATAATGCTAATAGTTAAACAAAATGCACTTAGTAAGTTTATTTTTTAATTTTGAAAACTGTTTGAAGAATTTTAACATGTGAACTCCTTACCCAATCATCAAATTTTAAATGACATCTAAACTTTACAAGTTGAACAACTAATATGCCAATTTTTAATCAATGGGAAACACATGATTGCCGTTATCATGTGACCATCATGAATTTAGTCCATTATATATAAATATTGATTTTAAAAGAAATTTGATATTCCATTAATAATAAAATTATAATGTATGTGCATCAGTTAACTATTTTATTTATAACAGACTACACAACACATACATACAAAATAGAAAAAAGGTCCACTAAAGGAAATAAAAAACTTAATTAGCATGCCCATTATCATAAAGAAGTTCAGTCAAGATACCTCATTAACCTCCAAGATGAACCTGATTTTGCCTAATGCATTTTCACTTGAAGATACATTAATGAAACTCTGGAAATTATTAAGATATTTATACAATTACTAAGCTATCTAGGAACTAAGCTGTATGTTGGTTGTTTGCAAATAAAATGCAATCAATAGGATGCAAATCCTTCATGAAAAAAATTATTGGGTGCCAAAAGCAACAATAAGTTTCCAAATTGGCAATCACAATATCTGGTAACCTTAATGACTATATAACAGTGTGAAATTTAACTTTTTTTTTCTTTTCACCTTGGGAAACACAGTGCATAGTGTCAATTTTTCTTTTTTAAAATCTTTTTTACATTATTGGAATTTTTTTCAAACATAAAGAAAAATGTGCTTTTTTTGTTCACATTAAGAACTTTTTTTAAACTCTAAACCAGAATTACTTTTATAAAACAATGGAAGAAAATTCCATTTAAATTTTTTTTTAAACTAAACCATACTTTTTGCCAGGAGAAAATCTGCATGGTGTTCTTAAATGAAGTCAATGATATTTTTCCCATTTCTTTTTCTTTTTCATAGTAGTTTTTTTTGCATAATTCAACTTTTCAAATCATGTTTTTCTTTACAACAGTACATCACTTGATTTTCAGATATGATGCCATCTTGTTTCATATTCAAACAAGTCATATTAATGTGTGTTTCATACTGAAAAACATACAAATTTGAAAATCATGCTTTGGCAAAAAACTTCCCACCATTTTACAATCGTCATCAACAGTTGCACCAAAATAGGATTTTGTAAATATAACTGATGTTTTTAAATTCCTTGGGGAATATGGACTTGCATTGTGTGACAGTTCCCAAGCATTAGTGAAAAAGTCACTGAAAAATTACATTAATTTTCATTTATCTTAGCAGGATCTAAGACAAAAAGAATGTGTTAAAGTTAAACAGTCACAGCAAAGGAAGAATGATCTCTCAAATGCATTATCTCAGCATCAATTTCCCAAACAAAATAATTATTGTGTATTCCTCATTTGTACAGCAACAGATGTCAGAGTACAGAGAAATTAAAAAGAACTTTGCATTGTTGTTTATTTCATGCAAAATTCAACCCCAAATATACATATCTTTTTGAGTTATGTAATACTATATAAAAACTAGAATGAGAGTTGTGGTTGCTTGCTTCACAGTAATCCCCTAAAGGGAAATTTGCATGAACCATCCTTAACCGATGGGGAATACAATTAGTCTGTAAATAACTTTGGTCGATTGAAGAATCCCCTAATTGGTGGTGGACTCCTGCCTTCCTGCAAGGCATCCAGTTAGTGTTAGAAATTCTTGTGGAGTTAAATATTCGCAATAATACGCAACAAGAGTGTAGAAAGATTATTACAGTTAGTTGGCATAAGCCATAAAATAAGATAGGATATAGATATTTGAAACATTGAAAGAACAATATAAGATTATTGAACTGTCAATGTAGACAACAATGGCAGAAAAACGTAAGAATACAACATGAATATTTGAGCAATGTAAAACTGCTTTATCTCACCATGTGGATGCTGCACACTTACTTTGTGTGGCAATGATGCCACAGAATATATTCTGAAACTTATAATAAAATTTACAATTTCGATAACAATTTACAACACTGTACAATTTGTTTGCTACAGTGATGGGAAATCATGCATAAGCATTACTGGCTGTTCTGTTTATTGCATGTTTATACATGATATGCAAGGCCATAGTGAAAGAATAAAACCATTTGAAGCCCTCCTGCAAGGCATTCAGTTAGTGTTAGAAATTCTTATGGAGTTAAATCTGCCAAAAATGAACAGAGATTGATGGTGCTCTGTCTTATATCATATCTTAAGTAATAATATCCATTGTATGTACTTATTATATTTTCACAGTTGATATTTGCAACAATATCAATCAGTCCAGAAATGCAATGCCGGATTTTGAAGTGCACAACTTAAAAAGTTTGAATTCAGAAATGATAAATCATCAGAACAGCTAGAAAAGTAAATAGAGTCAAGCTACAACATGTTGCTTTTCATCTGAGCTTGGAAGTGAAATTCTGTGGAATTCAAAGTGAAGTAAAAAAAAAGGAAGAAAATGAAACAAAAGTGCAGATTTATCAATCTCTTGTATGAACGAGCATATTTTTTAAAAATAAATCTTCCATTTAATACATGGTCAGATGATGAAAGATAATGTAATTTCTGAACTGACTGCTTATTTTAATGTTGCACTGAACATTTCTAAGAAAAAGTTCAATTTCCTATGGAAGTACCCAATTAATTCCTAAAGAACTGAAAGAAAAATCAAAATATTATAAACTCAATATTTTACTAATATCAGTGAAAATTTTAAATTTTGGGGCAGGTCAACTGAGTGCATTGGAATTACTGAATTACTTGAAATGGTACAAACTGGAAGAACTTTCGAAACTTGTATCTGCCTCTACTCTTATCAATTCATGTCATATTGTAGCCTTTGTTAAGTACTCATTTAATCAACTAATTTTGCAAAAATTTTCTAATAATGAAATATGTAACAGGAGTGCTTGGTAAATTTGCCAAAACTAAGTATTGAATTGATCTTACAAAAACAATCAATTTTGAACAGGAAAAGGGTTACAAAAATGTTTTTACATAGCTGAATGTAAGTGCCATTATATCTTCACAATAATAATTATTATTAGCTCATAATTAATCCTTGTACTTATTAATTTTTGGAAATTCTATAAGTAACTACACTAAAATATCCATAGTTAGAAGTCATACACTTTTTATTTAACAGCTAAAAATACTAAAAAAATGAATTCTTACACACAAGTTAATTTGAAATTTTAAAATACTGTCTAATAGATGGTGGACAATCTTTTTGATTAATGACTTGAAAGAGGTTTTTTCTTTTACTTTATGCAGAGAAGAAAATACTGCATGATTTACACCATTCTGCATAAGGTATGTTGTTTTCACACTTTTCAAATAGTTTTGATAACAGTTTCATTATCAATTTCTGCATCAGAATCGCTATTCATTGGCTCTGACAAATCAACAATTTCCTCAACTTCAGTTGCATAGAAAGGCAATTTGTCATCAAATGTAACAATCGCTAAAATCTTAAAATATCCCCTGTATTGGGGAGTGGGATGAGATAAGGAAGGAGTTTCCAGTCCTATTCAAAACTCACACTATAGTTTACTCATGATTCATCTGCACCTGTGATGTGTAATAATGCACTGCACCTTTTATTACCAATGATTGATTGATTTAATATTAACGTCGCATTGTTCAGCTACACGAGGGCTTTTGGCGACGGACCACGTAATTTTGAACCATGGTCAAGTGACGTGGACGACACCTGAGCTGGCACCCCCCTCTCCTAACTACCACACCACACCAACGGGAGGACGTTTCAGCTCTCGACAGATTTAACGTGCATCGCTGCCCTACACGGCGGGTCTTTAGTGGTACCTTTTATTACCAAAATTGGCTACTTACAAAAGAAATATTTTTCCTGTTTTGCACAAAAAGGATGTTATTTAAAAAAAAAATTTCTGACACAAATTAATAAAAAAAATTTTCAGCTGTTAAAATAATTCTTTAATTTAGGGTTTATTATTTGTTAAAAGGGGGGTTTGCCTTCATTTAAATCTGAAAAAAGAATAAAATTAGTTAAATTGTGAAATTTGTTAAATAGGGTTCGTTCAATCGGTGTCCGATTGTATACGTATTCATAAAAATAGAAATCAAAAATGAAGCATGGAATACAATTTAATACAAAATATTAACTGCACAAGACTGTTTTATACTTGTACATAAAAATGTCATCCACAAACATTAAAGTAGTTTAAGTGACTGATACTCACCAAACAAAAGCCAATCATTGGTGAATAATTGCTCATACAAAAGAAATAGCCAATTCATTATTTTGTTTTTTGAATCATACCATTAGGCAGCAGAGAGATATTTTACATGGTCAAAATAATCAATGAGTAACATGCAAGTATTGATTTTTCTTATCTGAATGGATTTTGTTTTATGGTATATATTTTCTCAAATTTTGTGTCAGCTAAAAAGCAGGAAAAAAAATCTTTCTTTATTGAGCAAACTAAAATGCCCATAAAGCTTTAAAAATATTTCCTAATATGCATTGCCTAAAAAATTCTAAGATTCTGCCACAATAATTTAAATTAACCTAAAATGAATTGTGGGTTAAACATCCCATCACAAAAACTTTCAGATTCAAATCAATACAGAAAAATATAAGAACTTACCAACATAATGTAAAGATGCACAGTGTAATGAGAATGACTGAATAAGGATGACTAGAGCAAAATAAGCCGTGACTGTAATAAATCCTTGCTACTTTATCATGAATGTCAGCAGTGTATGACTTTGTTCGAAGAGTGCTATCCATTAGAGGTCAATATTCATTCAAGTTTCTGAAAGAAAATTTAAGTACAGATTATACACAAAAACATTTTCTATGTAATATTTCAAATAAGAAAATATAATCTTAAATATTCACAATTATAAATTCCTCATTTGTTAATAAAAAGTTATTTTAAAACATGAATTTTGCATTTATTGCTATTGCTTTATCTTTATTTTTCTTTATGAATCAATGATAAAAAAATGCTTTGAAAAATCAATTGAAATAGTAAAATACCTTTAATAAACAAAATTAAAAAAAAATCACATTTGAAGATAAAATTAATGTGATTTTTTAATTTTTAAAAAACTCTTCCAATGCTTATTTTATTATTTTATACATCAATAATTTCCATTAGTGAAAATAAATGGCCCTTCCTCTTCCAATGAATATGCTATTCTTGGATATTGTTTCCTTCCATGATTTACAAAATAAAAATATGAACTGACTTTAATAATAAAAACTAAATTTGGTACTTAATCTATTATACCAACAGCGAATTTCATCAAAAGACATCCCCAAATGCTGGTTAAGTCTTTTGATTTGGTGAAATTGGTGAAGGCGCCAATTGCGTATGATAACAGCCAAAGTTTATTTCAAAGACATCTTCTATATAATCATATAAATAGTCAAAAAGATCTCCAAATGAATGATAATATTTTGAATATACAAAAATTAAATACATATTAAGTTCAAACAACATAAATTATGTATTACAATTCTTTTCTCCAATTGAACTACCATTTCTAGAATAATTAGTAAGAAGCCAACTTAAGAAACATAACTTTAAATAAGAGATTATATATCAACAAATAAATTAAATACTCAGATAAATTAGTTACATGAATTATTGAACTAAAGCAGACAATAATAATATTGAAGAACATTTAACCTAAACAATATTTATATAACTAATGTACAATTTAAAATAAAGAAAAGATATTTATATAATAGAAATAAAGATTTCACAATAGAAAACAGTCATGTATGCATGAACAAGATTGTGTTTGTACAGGCATGGGAAGTTATCCCACTATCACCTGCATTTCTTGGCATTTTGGTGTTGTCTTTTCATATATTTGTCAAATTAGTCATCAGTATTGTACACAAGTACCTTAAAATTTAAATAACTAAATTCAAGTTACATTTCATCACTTAAATTCCAATATTCTAACAAAAGAAAAACTGTTCAAATTTTAAATGAAAAAAAAATATAACTACATATTTATCAAAAAGTAGCTTGTCTCTTTCTTTTAATAAACATTGTATCTATTACCCCCCCCAAATTGTATCTCTTTTGATAGAATGATGCAGTAAATTTCAGGATGCTCTATTACTTTCTCTCTTTCTTAGAAAGCAAGTAACAAATTTAAACCTTTTTTTGCAAAAAAATATAAGAAAAATAAATACCACATTTGATGAGTTTTTGATACAGTAAAAATGGTCGATGGGCTAATAAATAAGTACCAAAAACTTGATACAGCTTATTTTAAAAATTATCATCAGAAAAAAAGAAAAGAAGAAAAATTACATTCATACATAAATAAAAATATTTTATCAAAACTAGAATCTAATCATAGTCTGATTTTAAAACATACTTTTACAACATCATCAACTGTAAAATTTATCCAATAACAAAAATTTCCACATGCTACCATCTTTAAATTTTATTTGGCACATTGGTAGGGGATACTTGTGTACCTAGGGCCACTTTTTTTCAATGCACAAAAACAGAGCCACTTGCCTCTTTAAAAATGCGAAACTGGTATGCATTCTTCATTATACTAACTACCATTCAATAGGAATTAATATAAGTACTTAAAATAATAAATTCTGTGAAATAAAAGGTTTTAAAAAAATTCACAAATGATCCTAGGTACAATGATGTCATTGTACCTAGGGCCGTTCCCTGGAACTTAGGTTTTGCTCTGTAATCAATAGAAAACAAACATACACACATGAGTTTAATAAAAGAATCAATAATGGCTAATAGTAAACCAACAGAGCTTCAGCACTACAAATCCAAGTCACATTTCCTGACCTCAATAGAAATGAATTATTTCTCAATTGTTTAAAAAATAGTTATGGATATTTTCTTCAAAAAAGTATTTTAATGGTTAAATCCTTGTTGAACCCATAAATTGGCAACAAAATATAAATATGTCATTGACATGGCAAATTTATTCCCAGAGGAAGAGTAAGTAACCCTATTAAATTTTTAATTTTAATGAGCATTTGTGACAGTTTTCATTGTTCCATTTTTCATCTAATTTGTTGTTCTAAAAGTTAAACGAGAGTGATCATACAATTACTTTTCTTAAAAGAGATCTAATGAATAAAAACATGAAAATAGTGCTTGAACAGAATAAGAATACAGAAATGATTTCATCTAAAACTGAAAGTCTAGGAAATGCAGAAAAAATAAATGTTCAGATTAGAGCATGTTTACAACTGATGGCTTTGATTGATAAAGACATAAGAGAACAGCAAGAATCCTAATAATGTATCCTCCAACAAAAACGACCATTTTTAAAAATAAAGTTAGTGCTCTTTCTTTACAATTCATAATAATATAGTTGACTATAAGTACCTTTCGACAACTAAGAAAAATCTTTAATCCCATTTTAACACTGCTGATTGTCGTATTTAATTATAATCTTATCTGCACTTTTTTAAGCAAAATGTCTCAACAGAACATATGCCAAATGCAATTATGTGAACTGTAACATTAAGAAAAAAAAAAGAACTGTCACATCAATTAGCACCAACCATAAAATATTTGCATGCGATATTCTTATTCTTACTAGTTTGTGTTGTTGAACAATATATTACTGCATTTTCTCACAAATTTTTAGCAAAATTAATGTATATTTGAATGAATGTAAATTTTGGTACTTTTCCATTTCATCGATGCAAGTAATAAAGTCACCAAAAATAATACAAACGATGTCAAATGGAATATTCCCACATGTAACCTTTACCACTAAATTTCATAACAGGTTGTGAACTTTTCTTATCAGCAACATCTTTTTTATAATACATCAAAAATAAACTAATGAAAACTAACATTTACAAAAAAAATTGTATGAGTATATTGTCGCCAATAAAGCTTTCTTGGTGAGATTTGCACCGACAAAACAGAAAAGTTCCCAAATGCCTAATAAAACTACACATTGATTTTTAAAAACTACTCATATTCAAGCATTATTCTTATGATTTTTATTTTATGTCTAAGCGAACATAAATAAACTGTTGCATACTAATATTTACTCTCAACAGTTCCGTAAGGGTTAAAAACCTGTATCAATATTTAAACCTGTATCACAATATTAAATAATTATTCATTATTTTCACAAAATCCCATCATTTATAAAATATTTCATACATGAAAATGATCTGGTTTTACATTGCAATGGTTTGATTTTTCAAAAAATAGCTTTGAGCATAATTTGGTACCAAAGCAGTGAGTTTAATGTGTATTAAATAAAAAATAAAGAAAAATTCCTTAACACAAGAATTTAAGCATGCATATTTTAAATTTCCTTTTCATAAAATATGATCAAATGAAAATATATTCAAACATTACAAAAGTACATTGTTTCAAATAATACAGCTAATTGACATGGAATAATTTAAAAAATCATGTTTGTCAATTAGATTCCACTGTTTTATAATGTATCCATGAATAAATGTAGAATAAAACAGCACTTTCCAAACTTGTTTCCAATGCCTGAAATCTTACTAAATTCAGGTTTTTCCCATAAGGATTCTCAATAGCATTTTACAATAATTAACCCCTTCCTTCTCACTCCTGTCAAAAGCGTGGGGTGAAATTTCCTCCTATATTTCTCGCATCCAAGATATTTCCAGGCTGGAGTATTCAAAAATAATGTGCTAAAAAGATTAAAACTATCTATTTCTTATGCCCAGAATAAAGTTCATTTCTCACCAGATGGCAGAACCAGATTATCAGTAACATGCTTAGAGATAGTTATTTTATTTTAAACTAGATTTTAGCACAATCAATCATATATTAGTGATTAGTTTTTGTAACCTTAGCTCTTACTTAGTTCCACTCTTCGTTAATACATGTGGGTTGCGTTCTATGATAAAAAATATGCATATATTTTTTAACATTGTGTTCATTTTGGAATTAGTCATGAAGTGAATCGTATTCCACTTTAAGTATAAATGAAGAGAGTGATTCTGAAGTAACTGATTGTTTTGAAAGTTCAGTCAGTGAATCCGAGAGCAGTGATGATGGATCTGTACTGTTACCTGTGATGTTGGCCTTTGTATCTCATGCTTTGAAATTTATCTCACAAGAAAAATTACTAATGTGAACTTTAATTATGGATCAGTAAAAAAAAAAATTTGTTTTTCTTTAAAACATGTTTTTTAATTTTTTTTCTTAGCTGGAAAAACAACATTCAGTCATAATAACCCTAAATGTTGCATTTTCTTTAAAAATTAATTTTTTGTACTTCAAGCTAAAAATTTACCAAAAATTTAAAAATAAATACAGAAATTGAACACTTGATTTTATTTAATTTTCGTGAATAAAAAAAAGCCACCTTTATGGCCGTTTTCTGCAAAATTATGTGACATTTTACACAATGACCACATAATACCCAATTTTAAAAACTTTTTTAAAATACTCTACATCCTTATACAGTCAGTCACAAAAGTTTGCATACACCCGACAAAAAGTAATTATTTATAAAAACACAAATCTTTGGTGTTAATTTTATCTTTTAAGTATAAAAGAATTTTGAGTACAACTATATTTAATGGCAAATCAAATTCACAACCTGAAAAATACGCAAAAATGTCAATATCAAACAACATAAAAATCTGCATACAGCCACAGGATCATGAGATTTTGAGCTTACTATCAGAAGAAAGTGCTAATTTAAAGTTGTATAGAATAAGAAGTGATTGTACTATTTGTTTGTCAGAAGTTTTCCTTGAGATGTCTACTGGAATGGAAACTTCTCTAGATTTGACAAATACAATATGTTTCGGTCATCAGTGGTTTAATTAATCAGTGGTAGAATGCTTTAATATCAATCAACGCTCATATCATCACAATTATTAGACTCAATTTAAATTCAGTAAATCATCGAAGACAAGTGTAAGATTAAATAATAAGTTTAATGGAACATGGAGTGTGTCTGCACTCGGTCACGTACAGAAGTTCTCTGGTGTAAACAAAGCAAGTTTTTACAAGCAGCGCCCTCTATACTGAGGGGGGTTCTACCACAATATGTCTGCCAAACAATTACAAATCTTATGGTGAAACCTCGAAAATAATCGGGAAAAGCATGTAAGTGTTCAAAGAGTTATAACAAGTTATAATTCAAGAGGGGTCACACCTTTATCCCTTTAACTGCTGATTAAAAGTTATGCAATTTGTTCCCCAATGCCGTCTTTCACATAGGCACACATATGTGATGTATTTGGGGGAAAAGGAAAGGCACCAATGAGCAAAGTTTCTTCAAAATAAGTAAATCCTTCACAAATACTGTCTAGGTCATTTTATTGCATTCCAAATAGTTTTAATGACAACAGCATAAAGAAAAGAATTGTATTTCTCTCTCGGAAAGACTTATATGTACATCTTGGGCACTTAATGGACTGGTTGAGTAAGGCAGATATATACATGGTGAAAGTTAAGGGGTAAACAAACTACTATGTGGTCGGCCAAGGATTTTAAGGAACCAAGAGGGTCACTCCATCCTACAGTAGGGTCAAGAAAAATACATGACTATCAGCTCCAAAGCAGATGAAAAATATTGTTACACATACCAACAAAACTGCAAGTGCTGAGACAGTCTGTAGAATTATCTGCTATAAGGGCTATCATGGCTGGATTCCACATAGAAAACCACTAATCAACTCAATCAATCATCAGAAAAGAGAGAATTATATTTTTCAGAACAGTATCTTCAGAAAGATGAAGTTTTTTGGGATAGTGTATTATTTACGGATGAGAGTAAATATAACACATTTTTGTAACTGGCGGCTACGGGAAAATTCAGAGAAGAAAGAAAAACTGAAATGGAGAATGCAAACATGATACCCACAATGAACACAACAGTGGTTGTGTAATGTCACTGGCAGGATGTGAAAATTGGATGTTTATTGAAGATATCATGGACCCCAGCAGCAGTACTTGAAAGTATTACAAGATAATGTGCAAAATTTGGGTTAGACAAAGAGTAGGTCTTCCAAAAGGACAACCCAAAGCATACAATGCACATTGTGAAGGTATGGCTCCTGTACAAAGTACCCTGGTAGCTACATTCACTACTTCAATCACCTGACTTGAGTCTCATTGAACATTGATAGGATTAACTTAGAAGAAGAAATGTTACATTTCTGACAAAGATTCTTTAAAAAATGTACTATGTCCAAGGAGTGTTCCAAAATAACTCTAGACATCACAGAACATCTTGTTTTATTGATGCCCAGGTGACTGAAGGCAGTTATTGCTTCAAAAGGTGGTCCAACAAAGTATTATTACTTGCACATCTTGTACAAACATTTTATTACTACTTTTATAGATGCATAATTCACTTAACCCCTTCGAGACGAATGTCCCCAAAATGAGCCAGCATAAAACACTGTCAGAGGCAGAATAATTCATTAGTGAGCGAATGTATTTCTTCCTCCACAGCCAGGCACTTGGAACGTTTTATAAGCTCATTTTTTTGTCAATAGATGGCATTCTTTGTCCATAAAATTTGAGACACATGGAGATCTGACCTTCTACTCGAAATGAGGGAAATAGAAATGTTATTTTTTGATTTATAAACATAAGGGGAAGGGAATGTTTATAAATTGAGTGCTTTACGACTGCTTTTGAAATGAACATGTGGTTTTTGTTTATAGTGAAGATGAGAGATTTATTTTCACTAAAGCATTTGATTTGGGTTTGCAGTCTAGTTTTTAATGGATAATTAGATCTGGTAGACAAAATTTGTCTTTTTATTTTTTCTTACTTTTTTACAAGGTTGACTTTTACCAGGTTACTGACAATAAAATGCTTAAAAACTTGTACTTAAACAAAAAGTGGCTGAAGTAAATAAAGTATATTAATACGAAATATATAAAGCATATGCTGTTCCTATAATATACAGAAAAATATTGAACAATGCATTTATATTTCAGTATTTTTATGGATTTAGGATTAAATACCCAAAAACCTTCAGGCCTGCGAGTAACACTCGCGACAGAAACCTCCAGCCCTGGCAGTATGCACGCATTTGCGTCCTTCATCACGAAAGGGTTGTGATTTTTTTTTTTTTTTGTCCTCTTCTTTATGACTCCCTTGTTTTTCTACCAGAAAGTTTCTGTATTTACCTAACAGTTAATAAATACAACTTCTGTCACATATAACATCTAGTTTCATTCTTTGATAGATGGAATATTCATCTGTGTGTGTAGACTTGGTACTTAAGTATTAACGTTACCACAAATAAATTTGCAAAACGTGAATTGCACCTTTTTCGTTAAAATTTGACTGATTGTTTCTTTTTCAAATAAAACACAGAAGAAACTTTAAGTTGTTTTGGTATCATAGCACGATTCGCTTGGCGCAAATTTTGGTGTAGTGATGCTAATACACAAGCAACGCACATTTTTTTGACTGACTGTATATATGATTTAGAGGGGAAAATTGATGGAAGAGCAATTATTTAACTAAACTGACAAAAGAAATTTAATAAACTCTTTTTTTTTCCCCACTAGATGCAAAGCTCAAGCTAGATTAAATCAAAAAATAATATAAAGGTTGAGAAAAAAGAAATTTGAAATTCATGAAAGAGTTAAAAGGTTATCTTTCTTGTAACATATATAAAATATGATATAAGCAATTATAAATTGTGTAACAATAGTAACAAAACATCAGTAGTAAAATCATGATTACCTTATATCATATGGATACATTAGAAAACTTGCTGAATTATACATTTGTATATATATAAAACATATAATCAATAGATTATGATAAAAATCCTAACTACTTAAACAATATTTCAAAATAATTTAAAGTACTGTTAAAAATTATAAGAAATACATTTACATGCATTCCAAGGAATGCATTTATATATATTCCTAACAAGCGAATTAAGAATAAATTCTTCCGTTTACCCAAAGGAGACATGAATAACAAAGCAAATGCTCATTTCAATTAAATTACAGGCGCAAATAATGTACTTTTTTATCTAACCATGTTTAGTATTAAAATGAAAAATACTTGCAATACAAATCTAAAAATAAAAAAATACACAATTGAAAAAAAAACTCACTTATTCAGAAATAACATATTTTATAATTAACATTAAAAAGCACTTCAAATATTAATTTTAAGAAAATTGCATATGAGAGCATAAAATGAAATCGATTTGCGCATTTATTAAATGACCACGAATTAAAGAATACCATTGAGGAAATAATGAATAGCTGTACCAAAATTTATTTTTGAAGGTAAATTTACGTCAGACAAAAATATTAGCATTGACTAATTAAGCAATAATTATTCTTCACAAACTTTCCTGATATCTGATGATTATCATAAAAAAATATATTTCGCAAACATGAAACGAATGTCAACACAGCTAAAAATTTTACTTACTGCTGAATATATAAATTAAGATAGCAACAGGAGAGACAAATGGAATTTTCCTCACTTCAACCAATTTAGAAAATGAAATAAACTTAGTCATTGCCTTCAAATACTTTCATAAACAAATTTTATTTAGATATTTTTCCTGCGTCCCATCAGTTAGGTAACAGGAACCCAGCTTCTGTTACGGAACCACGTTTCCCATTTCTACAAGGAATTGATAATAGTCTCTTAAGAATTGAAAGTAAGGAAATCTGTGAATACTGAGCCCTCAACAAAAGACTACTTAAGTTTAAATAAGTGCAGAAAAATGTAATGATGAAGTTAATATGTCTTCAAGGTTATCACTTTAATGATCGCAATTTTCACCATCGCCATTACTCGTGACGCCGCAACTCAAACATCATGCGTAAATAATAAACATCACAGATTTCACATTTCAGTTTTATACAAAATTATATTTTTTCCCGGCTCTTATGAATTTTTTTTTAAAAAAATTGGTTTGTAACCAATTGTTACATTTAATAAAAATATAATTATATACTTAATAAGGAAAAATAGAGCATTTGAATGTTTAAAATCCAAATAGATTCCGAAACTATTTGATAATACTGGATTCTGTTTTCACAGATAACATTGATAGAACCAATTTTAATCACATTTAATCGAAAATGTACTGCGAAGCATAAGCTCAAACGTTTTCTAATAATTAAATTTTGCAATATGGTACATAAAAGTTTTAAGGACTTGGACTTGTATAATTTAATATATAAATTAATAACTGGTATTTAAACTTGGATAAGAATATGAATGAATAAATTCGTTCCCAAACTTCTTTAACCGTAAGTTAATTAACATTTATACATTAATGCGCCAAAGTCTAATTAAATGTCCGAAGGGTAAGGTCCCATACTTAAAAAAATAAGTGGGATAATAACCTGACTGGAAAAATAGCTGTAGAGAGTTCAGATTTTGTAATTACATAAACTTTTTTTAAAGGACAGGAATGTACACTAAATACATTTTATTTCAATTTTTGGACTAATATGACAAAATTATCGTAAGTGGGATGCCACAATATTCAAGTTATCAACATCGCCATTTGAAATAAGTTTCAAAATTTTGAGCATACTGTGTTACTGCCAGTGTATGAGCAATCCATTCAACTTACCTAACGTAAAGAATAAAGTGTATCGGTCTTTTTTTTTTTATATTAATAGAGATTTTTTTTTATAATTATCACAGTTGACGAGTTCACACAGTCTCACAGCTTGCTATGAAGAGATACAGAATTTGTAAACTATTCTTCTATACGATGTTGGCTAAAAATCTTCATAATAACACTTATTAACTTGAAATGTGAGCAAAATGAAACATAATAAGGATTAAGTATTATTTGTTAAGTAAACCAGAGGCAGGAAACTTTCTCGATAAGAATGGAAATCAGTTAGACAGCAATTCTCCGTTTTTATTAATTGATAAACTACGCTAAAAATTGTAGGAAAATATCGGGATAATAGCCTTTGTCGTGTAAAATAATAACTGTAACTGTAACTAGGAAAACATCTAACGATAAAATTCAAATTTACTTCGTTGAAATGTTTATATAGTATGAAATTATCTTATTTTTACGAATACTTTCAACAGATAAATGCCTACATATTTTGTACGGGAAGGAGTTTGAGGTAAATATTTTTTAAAGAAAATACAATAATGAAAAATGTTTTGCTTGACAATGAAAAAATAGATACTAATTTTTAAAAAATATCTGAACTATAATTTTATTTGCATCATATAGTAATCAAAAAGTAAAAAGTTAAATTTTGTAAAATAGTATTATGAGGTAAATTTTTTAAAAATTATTCAGAAAAATTAAAATGTATAATCAACAATCTTATTCTGTGGTTTTTCTCACAATCGAAAATTTGTTTTTCTTTTATACAATAAGGATATATTTGCAAAACCGAAACACATAGAATATGTTAATAGTATCTTAATACATATGTACGCAATATGAAGCAAATGATAAAAAATTTTTATAAAAAGAGTTTTCTATGACTATCATCAAAAGTTGAATTTGATATAATAGTCCTTTGATGCCCCTCGCGTGTCGTGTAACCACTATTGGATACATACAATGCGTACAGGGCAAAATCCTATTGTTACCTTATGTGGATACATGACTGTTTTAGGTGTACAACCAGTGTAACCAGCACAGGAAACATTAATAGATAGATTTCTGATGTTCTTTTTTCATTCTGTGTTTTCCCATTTTCAACCATCAAGATCTTAGCTGCATTCCCATTGGTCAGCCCTCATCCCGCCGACCCAAAGATCGAAATTTTGCTTTCATTTTTGGTGTCTGCATCATTTTTGAAGCTGCTTTTCTTGTACTTTAATAATTTTAATTATTACATTTTCTAATTCTCCCGTATTTTTTTAACTTATTAATTTTTTTAACTTATTAGTATTTTAAATCAACGAAGGGCAAGGGTCAATCTGTTGCAGTCACTCAAAATCCTAACGATATGAGGTCATAGCTTGAAAGAGCTAGGTACTCAGGTCATCTACCCAACGATATTAATAGGAGACTTTTTTTCTTTCTTTTATTTATTATTTTTTATGTATAAAATTACAAAAGTAAAGTTACAAAATGTGTGGATTACAAAAATTTGAAAAAACAGGAAAATTAGAATTAAAATTGCAAATCTTTGTGAAATTGATCGAAACGTTTATTGGAACGAAAAGCTTTTCCACATACGTTACATAAGTGTATTGTCATTTTTTGTACCATTTCTTCATCTTTTTCTTCACAAATAGATAAATCCGTATCAGAATCACTGTTGTATTCATCGATTTTTGGCAAATATTCTCATTCAGTATCACTTTCGCTGATCTTCAACAACGATGCCATATAGACAAGAAAAAGTAAAAATAAACAACAAAAACAGTTATACAAACTTTAGAAAGCAAAACGAAAGGCAAACGAAGGTATGCCTCAGTCAGCGTGAAAAGGAAAAATGAAATGTGCGTTATAACGTCGGGGTCAGTATCCTTAGAAATGTGGAATTTGCCCGTAAGCTAGAAAGTGGGGTCTGATAGTCAAGGGGTTAAGAATGCGATGAAAGAGTTTTTGGAGTGCAAGGCGAAAAATATCAGTAACATATGAATAAGTAATTGATATACAAAAAGGCAGAATTTTTTTATTTTGATTTAAGTTATTTTTAATGCAACAAAGCTTGATAGGAATCAAGTGTCAATGTGTGTTTGTGTTTCAATGTGAGCCAATTGTGAATACGATGGTATAAATAAAAAAAAATAATAACTCAACCCCCTCCCCATTTCTAAGGAAAAAACAAATTGAAATTTGTGACTTTAATCAATTTTTTAAAAAATATATGAAGGCAATGTCGTGAAACACGAAAATAATTTTTTTTTTTAATTTTAGATTTTTGTTCCATTCATATACTTTTCTTACTAATGGATTAAAATTTGTTTATTGTCTCATTGTAAATGAGAGAGATTTTACATATTTTCAAAGTTATGCAACAGAGCAATAAAATATTCATTGCATTTTTTTAAAAAAGAAAGGACTTCTACTTTACAAATATTTTTTAACGGAAATTCCGAACATTGTTCCCTCTTTGCCGGCAGAGTATTGTAGCAGGGAAGATCGTTTGCAAGACAAGAAAATTTTCCAATGATGTTAGTGAGTAAGAGTTTGGTCTTGTTGATAAATATGGCGAAAAAAAAACCCAGATGTGTCTCATTCAGTAAACAGAAAAATTTAGGATGATTATTTAATGAGAAAACCTTAGTAGCTCTTACAATATTATTTCCAACCCACGAAAGGACGACGCAGCTAAATAACAAGAGAATCAATGCTTGAAAAATACCGTGTGTTTCATCGGCTTCGAGAAATATTGTGACTATGGATTATTATTGCTGCAGGAATTTTGAATTTATGTGTTATTGTGGTGTTTTACATGTGTTAGTTGCGCCATGTTAGAAGAAATCTATTGAAATCTGTTGTTCTTTTGTGAAATCACTTCTACTACGGTATCTTGGGACATCACATTTATTTATATACATACGAAAATATTGATCGCGGATACTGCACACAGCAAGTCTGACCCAAAAGCACACAGCGAACGGTCAGCTCGTCAACCTCGTAGAAGGAATGCGCGGGAGTGAAGGCGGGAAAAAGAGCGCGTGGGCGGATCACTCAGATATCCTTCCGCCAGAAAAAATAGTTCACTCGCCTCACCCCAACAAAATCTTTAAAGAGTTCCAGAATAAATTACTATTTACTTCGAAAGAACCTAAATGTTATTGGCTTAGACCAGGGGTGTCAAACTCGTAGCCCACAACGGACATTTTTGCGGCCCGACGCGTTTATCGGCACACAATAAGGTGTAATAAAATATCAAATTTCTCCCAAAATTGAAAAGATAGAAACTGAGAAAAGACTTCAATTGTCAGGATGTAAACATAAAATTTTTCTTGTACTTTTATTTATGTTTATTTTGTTGTATTCTTCAAAATAAATTTACGTTTCTATGAATATTGATTTTTAGGCCCACTTAAGGTATCCGACTACGTTCGGAACCGTGATTTTAAAAAAGTGCATAAATGGATAATTTTCATGGTATTTAGTGTCGCCGCTAGATTTGAATACATGCATAAAATTGTATATATATATATATATATATATATATATATATATATATATATATATATATAAGGCAGTGTTTCTCAAACTTTCAATACTGGCGACCCAATTTTCAATCATAATTTTTGTCTCGCCCCCCTGTACAACAATAATGTATTTACTGCAATAAAAATGCACTTTGAGAGAGAGACGCTAAAGTTACAATACGATCTTAATTATAAACCGTACAAATTAATACGATAAGTATATTAAATTTTGTGTATATCTAACTTTTAAGTAATATATATATATATTAAGAAAATTACTTAAAATATATATTACTTAGAATTATGTTATTTTTCTTTCTCTAATTTTTAAATTGGAACAGATCGCAAAATGATGTATTTAATTAAAGATTTATTTCCTTCAGCATTCATTTCTCAAAGTACAAATGTCATTAGAAAAATAGTCTAGCCAATGTCGCTCTCTATCATATCCATCACAACTGGCATTATAGGGTACGTTTGCCTGAGTCTGGGCAACCTATCGGACGTCTGCGCAAAACATGTAAAAATGCTTTTCCTCGTACAATTCCAGTCAGTTTTGGTCGACTCGATACTCCTATAGCTACCGAATCCAGCTTGAATGTACATTTTTTTTAATTTCCACGTTAATTGTAATTCACGGTAATTAAGTATTTACGGCAGTAGATTAAAACAATATCATACATACATTTTTAAGTCGTAAGCAAACATTCGACCATAATAAAGAATCAACAAGTACACAGACGAACGAGCATGGTTCCGAAAATTAAATCAAGGCGATCTTCTCAAAAATACTTAAATTTTGATTTACCACTACTGAAGTAAATGATGGAAAAAAAAGCCCCAGCTCGATATGTGTTAAAACTTACAAATCTGTAGAACAACATGTGAAAGTTGTTTTTAAAACATGTAAAATCATTTAGCTATGTTGGCAAAGAATTTTAAAAAGTATTTTCTGGATGAGGACAGCTTGGTAGCAAGTTACGAGTGGATTAGGAATCTATTTCAAGATACTCCAGAAGGGCTCTCAACTTCCGAAGAAGAAATCTTCATAGATTTCACATCCAGTGAAAAATTAAAAGGCAATTTTGTAATAAATCGCTCTTTGAATTTGGGGTAGAGGTGGATGAGGAGTTATCTGTACTGAAAACAAAAGCACTTCGTATACTATTACCATTTTCAACATCCTACCTTTTTCAAACCGGATTTTCTGCAGTGGATGCCTTGAAGACAAAATATAGATCTCAGCTAAATATAGAAAAATAACTCTTAAAGTGTCAATTTCTGATATTATAAACCTTCTTTTGAAAAACTTTCCTCTACAAGACAAGCCCGTGGAAGTCCCTAATAATTATTAAACTTGTTCTTAATTTAGTAATAAGATTGATTGATTGAATATTAACGTCGCACTGTTCAGCTGCACGAGGGCATTTGACGACGGACCACGTAATTTTGAACCATGGTCAAGTGACGTGGATGACACCTGAGCTGGCACCCCTCTCTCTAACTACCACACCACACCAACGGGAGAAAACGTTTCAACTCTCAACAGATTTAACGTGCATCGCTGCCCTACACGGCGGGTCTTTAGTGGTACTGGGCTCGAACTCGTGACAAGGCAAGCCACGATCCGATACCTATACCACTCGGCTACCGCGGCCAAAATCAATAATAAGAAATTATTTATAAAATACCTTCTTCAGTACTGATACATCAAACGTATACTGGCTGAAAAACACCGACTCTTCGCACGAGTTTATTTTTTAAAAAATAAAACATTATTCTTGATATAATAGCTGAACTGTGTGAGAGTAAATCTGTGCACGACATTGTATACAAAAATGTAAAATGATTTTTTTTTTTTTTAGATAAATGCTATAATTGTAAATAACTGTTTAAAGAACTGTAATTTTAAACCTCACACAATTAGCATTTAGAATTAATGTTAAATTATGAAAAAGAATATAAAATTCCGATGAAGAATAATTGTGTTACTTTTTAACATTTAAAGCGAGAAGACTTCAAAATGTTTTAACCCGGGAGAGCAGGCGCGTTCTCGATACTAACATTAATGGTAGTGCGGGGGGACTCAGTCACCCCAATCATTTGTTTAGAATTATTTTTACTGTACACGATACAAATCGGAATTCTAGTGAATATTTTAATTTATAGAAAGTATACTTACCTTCTTTCAAGGACTATTCAATTCTTTGATGATTTGAGAAAAAATCCAATAAAACTGAACTAAAATGATTCAAAAGTACAAGACCATAATAAAGGACGCAAATCAGACACTTTTCAATTATCCTACAGAAATGTTAAACCAATCAATTCTTTTCCAAATATCGCAAAACTCAATTATTTACAACTTCCCTAAGCGAAAAGCAAACGCATAAAAGATGGGAGGGAACTAATATTGATAATAACCATACCGTAAGACTGAAGGTCAATCAAATGATTAGCAAACGTACTATGCAGCCTGGCTGAAAAGGGAATCATGACTTCCTTTTCTTTTTCTACAACTAATGTACAGTATTTCAATAATAATTACAGTGGTGAATTGTTTATCTTAGAATTTTTCTCAGGGTCTGGGTTTCGTTTTTTCTTTTAACGAGTAATATTTTATGTTAAAACGTAATAAAAAAATCTCTCATTGAGGAAATATGGCAAATAAAACAAAATGTTTTTTTTTTCTTTAATTTGGTTTTAGGATCAAAGATAGCTATTTGATGACGGAAAAATGCCAGATAATAAACATAAATTATGTCAGTGTTGTTGTGTGTATTTTTTTTGTTATGGAAAAAAGCATTTTGTTTTACTTCTCTTTCCGGTTATTTTTTTAAAAAAAATCTTTAAATTTTCGATACGCTCGCGCCCCCCAGGGGGGCGCGCCCCACCTTTTGAGAAACACTGATATAAGGACATTATGACAAAAAAATTATTTAAATTCAATATTTCGGCAAAAAATTAACTTAAAATAACCTTTTTTCAAAATGTTCTCCTTTCATAAAAAATGCTTCTAAAATAATAATATTTCGCTTATGTAAAATAAAGACTTCTCCAGAGAGTCTGGACTATGATGTTTGAAAAATTCACATTATTTTCAGAGTTACGACCAATTTGAAATAATTGTCAGCTTTTTTTCTTAAAATCTCTCTCCTCTGTTGTAGTAAAATATGAATAAATCCACTTCTAAGTTATATATTTAAAAAATTCCAGTTCAGCCTCTGTACAGATGTCTGAGCTATATACAGACAAAATATTATTATAATAGAAGAATTTTTCATAAAAAAAGAATGTTTTGAATATTGGTCATTCTATGTTTATTTTTTGTCAAAATATTGTACTTAAATAATTTTTTATTTTTATATTCTTAAAACAATTTTATATGCGTTTTCTAATGTAACTGACACTAAATATTATAAATATTATTCATTTATACGATTTTGCAAAATCACGGTTCCAAACGTAGTCGGATAACTTAAAAGTTAAACCTTGTTCGTTTCGCCCAAGTTAGCCTTTGTGAGTTTGACACTCTTGGCGTATAGACCTTATTTACATTTGAAAGATTTATATTTTTGGGATTTTTTTTCTTTTCTTTACTGAACAAACCGCAAATTTCCTCCAATGCGTACGAGTTATTTGTCGGATTGTGCGTATCACAATTTTAGAACAGATTTAATGTTTTCAATAGCTGTTCTACCTTTTTATCATGAAAGTATTTGATTTATAACAAGTAATTTATTTAAGCCATACATACTTACATATACGAACGCGTGATTATGTATGTGTGTCAGTGATTAATTCGAAATAATATGCATCAAAAAGTGCATTATTAAATAAAAGCATTAAGATTACTACTAAAATGTTTTTGAGCTCATATTTCCTTTATATATCCGGATAGCTTAACTCCATTTTTTTAAAATCTTCTTACTTAATTTATTAATGTGGATATATTAAGTGAACCATATATTTTTGCAAAGAATTAATTATTTCTTTTAGTAAAAAGTGTTGCACTTTGTACGCTGTAGTTTTATAATTTTTATATATGTACTACAAAAAAGAAAGAGTTGTAAATGAATTAGCTTGGGAAAAAAAGAAAGAAAATCTTTTTTAAAACTTATTATTCATTTTTCTGAAGACTTACTGAAAAAAATGAATGGAATGACAGTAAATAAATACTCAATAAAAGGTAGTCAAAGAGTTTCATAAAAAGATTTTGTGAATAATTAACCAAATTGGCAACAAAATTTTCTTCAGTATAAAATCTAAAGGAATTATCGGGAGGAAAGTTAATTTTTATTATATATATATATATATATATATATATATATATATATATATATATATATATATATATATATATATATATATATATATATATACGTATTGTCACTATCTCTCAAAACGAGAAGTAAGAACTTTGAGTGTTCGAAACAAAACAGAATCGATGGCACAGACAGTTCTGTCGGTAAGAATTCTTGACGTCTTGATGTCATCAAAGTCTGCAATAGCACATCAAATGAATGACTTGCCCCAGAGGTCATTGTATGGCATGTGGTTGATTCAGCTTTGAAATCATTAATTAGTATAGGAATTGATACAGCGATATTCATTTAAAAAAATTTTGAAAATTGTTTCATTTTAACTGAACTCAAACATAGAAATAGCTAATATAAAAAGAAATCTTGACTAAAAAATGATTAAAATTGTAATATCCTTAAATGTTAAATTTTGAAGCATGCTCTCTCTAATTTACAATATTCTGAAAGTATTGTCTAGCTGGTATGGATTGAATAAAAGTTGCACATTTAAATAATGTTTTTTTTTTCTATTTTCATCACTTGGTCTCCCAAGTATAAATTTAAAAAAATATATGGATATAGTATCCAATGGTTATCGACAACTCTACGCAGTCTTCGCGCGCAGGCGCAGCAAATCCAAACACGAACTGAAACTATTAGACTAAGACTTTAGAGAAAGAGAGAAAGCGGAAAGAGGGGAGAAAGACGAAGGTTCGCGAGGAGGCGTTCCCGTCGAGAATTCATGAAAACTTATCTGTTAGAATAGCTACCTTTTTTAATTAATTTTTGTTTAATTTTAAAATAAATGTGAAGTAAGACAAACGTCTTGGACCCCTTGTTGTCTCCCACAAATTATGGGGGCTCGGCCGGGATTTGAACCAAAGTCTGAACAATGAACAAAAGCGTCCGTGAAGGAGATGCTCCGCCATTTTTTGGAAACTTCGTTCAACCTGTGTTGAGGTTTGAACTCAGCATGAATACTCCGCCTGTGTAGAGGTCGGGATCGAAAAAATTTCGATTTGAACCAAAGTTTGGACAATGAACAGCAGCGTCCGTGAAGGAGACGCGCCGCCATTTTTAGGAAACTTCGTTCAACCTGTGTAGAGGTTGAATTTTTAAAACTTCATTCCGCCTGTGTAGAGGTTGGAACCACTTTAGTGTGAATACTCCGCCTGTGTAGAGGCCGGAACTATTAACAAAATAACCTGTGTAGAGGTTATATTTTTCATCGAACCCTAAATATTCCGCCTGTGTAGAGGTTGGAACTATCGTCGAAAATTCCGCCTGTGTAGAGGTTGGAACTATCGTCGAAAATTCCGCCTGTGTAGAGGTTGGAACTATCGTCGAAAATTCCGCCTGTGTAGAGGTTGGAAATATCACATAAACACCTGCAAAGAGGTGTCAATTCGAACAATTTATCTGTTCAAGAACTATAGTTCATCTATAACCTGCGAAGAGGTGAAATCAGTGGAATCAACGTTTTTCTTCAATTATTGGATACATCGTAAGTGCGAGCAACAAGGGAGCTAGAAAAAAAGGTAGGATCTTTCCATATGTTTCTAAAATGTATAAAAACGCTCTTAAAGAGGATTTCATAAGAGTTGTTGAGGATCTAGACGGTACTGTGGAGAGTACGGACACTATAGCTAAACTAAAGACTAAAATTAAGAAGAGTAGTACATTTGAAAGTGATCCAGATTTCGTTAAAACTTTAATTAAAAACTGTATAGATGAGAGGGTATCGCGAAACGAAAGAGAGGTAACTTTAGAAAAACAGAAAATTGAGCTCGCGAAACTACAGCTAGCGCAATTAGAAAAAGAAATCGATCTTCAAACGGCTAAAAATGAAGCAGTAAGTTTAAATCCTGCAGCTAAAGTCGAAGAGAACTATCCCCAAAATCTTGAAAAAGAAAATAAAAATTGCTATATATGCGGTGATTCATCTCATTACGCAAGAGACTGTGAGAAGCGTTTTAAGTTTAAAGAATCTAACGGCCACATCCATAATAGAAAAAACGCGAATACTTTGAAACTCGTCGAGAGTGAAAAACAAAAAAGCGATGAGTTCGCACAACAGCTTCAACATGTAAGCATTTTTGTGGAAAATCAGCCCGTAACAGCCTTGATTGATTCAGGTTGCCAGATCCCAGTTTTAAATTCCTCTCTAATTAGAGTGAACCAGCCTTCCGAAGAAATCATAACATTAAGTTCATGTTTTGGCGAACAGCGAATGGTAGAAGTTAAACCCATAAATATTTCTCTTGATCAACACTCTCCCGGTCTAAGTGTTCGAACGGCAATATCACCGACCTTGACCGAAGAATTTATTATACATCCCAGTGTATATGCTGAAATAAAGAAACTAGGCCACGCAAAGAGCGATGTCTTATTGAATGAAAGTGAATCCTCTTTAGGTGCTTATGCTTATCCTAGTGTTGTTTCTGTTTCAAGTGTGATAAAAAACTCTAGTTATGATTTGCCACATGTTAAAAACTTTAATACTAGAAATGATTTGAGTTCTCTAATTAAGGATTATAAATGTAATAAAATTAAGAGTACTAAGTTAAAATTGAGTATTATAAGAGAAAAATGTTCTGATATAGTATTGTGTAAGAAAGTCAAAGGTGCCATGAAAACGAGTTCCGTGAACTTCAACACCCCTTCACCTATGGAGAGTAAACATCGACGGTTTGTGTTGCTCGGAAGGATCTTTGAGCCCTGGCAGTGGAAACGGAGGAAAAAGAGAGATCGTTTTGAACAGACGTCCAGAACTCTAGAGAGGAAAATATCGATGCGTTCAACCAAAGAACTCATTAAAAAAAGACGTTCTCATGCCTGTGAAACACAATGTTTTCCTATTGAACCTTCCGGATGTCGAAGAGATGCCTTCACATGATGGAGAAACTGTCTAGTTCAGCAGAATTATGATATGTTAAATCTTTGTGTATTTGTCGTATAGTCCTTGTCTGTTCCGTTTTTTTGTATGTTTCAGATTCTCCTTTGGTCTCCATGGAAGTACCGCTGCGGACAGCGTACAGTCAGGCTGGCCGGATATAGTATCCAATGGTTATCGACAACTCCACGCAGTCTTCGCGCGCAGGCGCAGCAAATCCAAACACGAACTGAAACTATTAGACTAAGACTTTAGAGAAAGAGAGAAAGCGGAAAGGAGAAAGACGAAGGTTCGCGAGGAGGCGTTCCCGTCGAGAATTCATGAAAACTTATCTGTTAGAATAGCTACCTTTTTTAATTAATTTTTGTTTAATTTTAAAATAAATGTGAAGTAAGACAAACGACTTGGACCCCTTGTTGTCTCCCACATATATCTCTTTTTGTTGCCGTTGGTTGAGTTCGAATAATAGCACAGAGAGATGGAGATAGTATTTATGTTTATATTACAAGAAAATAAATATTTACAGTTAAAGTTTACACTAAAAGGTAATAACGCGGTTAAATGAAAATTACACCCTTAAAGGTGCTGCGGATTGATGCGGACAAGACCTTGCGTCTGTCCGTTGCGTTTCAGTTTACAGAATGTCTCGGTACGGGGTTCCAAAAAGTTTCCGTTGGGGTAGGAAGGCGGGAAGGTATGGCGCACTCAGTTGCAGTTAAGTGAGGAGTGTAGGAAACACCTTTTTTTTAGAGGAATTAGAAGGCTAATAATGTGCAATTATTTTTCTTTTCTTTATACAGGCCAGTTATTTGGAAAATATGCCAATTATTTTTCTTTTCTCCAAACTCAACGTCAACCACGTACGGGATGAAAAGGGGGATTATATCAGTTCTCTGGAGAAAATAAAAATAATAAATTCCATATAACGTGGTCAAATGACGAATAGTATGTTTTTGAAAGTGCGGGAAATTGACACCCTTTATCACATCATCAAGTACTATTACCAATCATTTCCCAATTTTACAGGGATTTTTTTCACTAAAGTCATCTTACACAGCCTTGCTATTAATCAGAGTCACAAGTTGGGCTCAACATTTTGCTGGTTTAGTTAAAATAAACGTAGTTTGCTTGAATTGGGATTTGAGAAAATGATGTCTCCACAAAAGAAAAAAACTATTACACACTAGACTAGTCAAGTTATTTCAAAAGATGGCTCATTTAGTTAAGATTCCCCTTGTTTCGTAACAATCCCAGTCAAACCCCTCCGTTGACCACCTCCTTAAATACTGTAACCATAAATATACTTTTACAATGATTTTTTCACTGACGTCTTCTTACGTAGCCGTACTATTCATAACAGTCACAAATCGAGTCGAAACCTCTACTAGTTTAGTTAAAATAAACGTAGTTTGAGTCGGTCTGAGAAAATAGTGTAACCTACTTTTGACGCTTGTGCCGATTTAAGCTCATTTCGGGCCCTGGGCGCAGAATATCTACAAGCCCCCTGACACTGAAGGATCAAAACTTACTACCAGAGAAACTGGTTAAGTCCAGCTTATCCGGGCCTCGGGCCCCTGGGTGCCCGCCCCATGCCCCTAATGGATAAACTCACACTGACGCTCAATAAAAAGAAAAATATTTAAAAAAACCCAAAAATGTTGTTCAGTGTACGTATGTAAATGTAGAGCGCCCTCTAGCGCTCAGAGTGTCTAACGAATCT
>BMAU01016873.1:0-16225 GCA_019973935.1 Trichonephila clavipes
TTGGGGTGAGGCGAGTGAACTATTTTTCTGGCGGAAGGATAACTGAGTGATCCGCTCACGCGCTCTTTTTCCCGTCTTCACCCCGCGCATTCCTTCTACGAGGTTGACGAGCTGACCGTTCGCTGTGTGCTTTTGGGTCAGACTTGCTGTGTGCAGTATCCGCGATCATTATTTTCGTATGTATATAAATAAATGTGATGTCCCAAGATACCGTAGTAGAAGTGATTTCACAAAAGAACAACAAGTGGTAGCAGAGCGTGGTTAATCTGTGTGACGAGTTAGTTGACTTTGTGAACGTTTAAACCTTCTACTTACAATGGATAAAATAACTATTCCCGATTTAAACGGAACGAACTACTTCATTTGGGAGCTTAAGATGAAAGCTGCCCTTAGTTTAAAAAGATTGGCCCCTCTAATCTTAGAGGATAAGCCTGAAGACCTTACCCGTAAAGATGAAATGGACTGGATTACGAAAACTCAGATGCAATAGCATACATTAAGTTATCGCTCGCAGATGAGCAAGCCTTACAGTTCGCGGCGGAAGACAACGCGAAAGTGCTGTGGGATAAAATTAGAGCGACTTACATGGGCGAAGGTGAAGACCGAAAAATTGACGCGGGCAATGAACTCAAGAACATCCGAATGAAAAAATGGCGAAACTAGCAGATTATATTGCAAGAGCGCGGGGATTTCGACTAAGTGTCACTCCCTTGGACTGGATGTGTCGCCGAGGGAATTGGTCTACCATACCGTTAGAGGATTAAATGGAAAATTCTCCAAAGTGCGCGATATTCTGAAAACGCAAAGAGGAAAGAGCATGGACGAAATATTACAAATTTTAAGGGAAGAAGAAGCAACTTTAAACTTGCCAATTAAAACTCGCATGGATGGAATTAATGAAGCATTTTATTGTAAAAGAAAAATGAAAAGCAAACGAGACTGTGTTATATTTGCCGAAAATCAAATCATCTAGCTAAGGACTGTTATTATAGAAACAAGAACTCTCCAAGAGTACAAGCCAAAGAAACAATTCTTCTAGAAATGGACACGTATTTACAGCTTCTCATCGAGAAGAAAAAACCTTGTGACAATATCTGATTCTGGATAGTGGTGCATCCTGTCATATGGCTAAAGAACCTGTGTGGTTCAAAAATATTAGTCCAGAAGTGATGGACATTTACTTAGCCGATAAAAATTCTAAAATGATGAGCCAAGGAACTGGAAACATTTCAGCTAAAACTGTGAGTACAAAACATTGTAATTCTATTAATCTAACAATTACTGATGTCAGTTATGTTCCTCAATTAAGATGTAATTTACTGTCTGTAACATGTTTAATGGATAAAGGTTGTAAGATTAAATCAGAAAATAATTGTGTATTGATATATGATAAAAATGATAAGTTAATAACTAAAGCATTTAAAAATAATGGTAGATTAGAAATTAAATTAGAACCTATGTATAATTCTGAGTGTTTTATTTCTGACCAATCTACTAATAATTATGAAATTTGGCATAACAGGTTATGTCATTTAAATTGTAAATATATGCTTAAAATGAAAGATTATATTGATATTGATAATGTAAATAATTTCACATGTGAAACTTGTGATATAAGTAAGGTAACCAGAAAAACTCATCATAGTATTGATATATATCAAAGCTCACAAATTCTTGAGTTGCTCCATGCCGACCTGTGTGGTCCAATTAATATCGAATCGCATGGTGGTGCAAAATATTTTATGGTAATTGTAGATGATTTTTCTGGCATGTACTTTACTTATTTCTTAAAAAATAAATATGAAGTGTTTGATATATTTTCTCAATTTAAAGCTAAATATGAAAATTTAACTGATAAAAGGATTAAAAAAGATAAGAACTGATAATGGGTTAGAATTTGTAAATGAACAACTAGATACTTACCTGGCTAATTCAGGAATATTTCATGAAAAACTATTCCATACAATAGTGAATCAAATGGCAAGGCAGAAAGAGCCAACCGTGTTCTTCTAGAAAGGGCTAGATCTTTATTATATGAAAGTAAACTTCCTTTAAAATTTTGGGCTGAAGCTATTAATTGTAGTACTCAAGTATCTAATGTTACACCACGAAAAGGGAAAGAAAAAAATCCCGTTAGAAATTTGGACAGGTAATAAACCAAAATTAAATTATCTGAAAAAATTTGGCTGTGTGGCCTATTTTCACGTTCCGAAAGTATTGAGAAATAAATTTGAAGTTCCATGAAGACGTGGAATTATGCTAGGATATGCTAGAGAAAGGAGGGGATATCGAATTTATGATATTAAAAATCAAAAAGTAATTGAGGAGAGATCAGTTAAATTTAATGAATATTTAAAGGGTAGTAATTATTTAGGTGAGATAGAAAATGAAACATGGGATATTGACTCATTTTTGAAGTCTCTCCCGAAAGAAACGAAATTAATGAAAATACAGAGAATGGAGTGTTGTATAATTTTGATATAAATAATGGACCTGGAGCAATTGAGAATGATAACTCAATTCCCCTTCAGACCACGTCATCACCTCGGACAGGCAGAATCCAAATTCCGGTACTAGAATTGAATGATGTGCAAAATCAAATCCCTGTTAGAAGATCGGAAAGACTAAAATCTAAGCTGATGTCTGTCCATTTGGTGAATAATGTACCAAACTCTTATTTTGAGGCAGAAAATAGTGCTAATTGGAAAAATTGGAAATTAGCTATGGAGAATGAATTAGATTCGTTAGATAAACATAAAGTTTGGGAAATTGTACAAAAACCTGCGAAATCAAAATTAATAAAAACTAAATGGGTATATAGCTTAAAACAAGATGATGCTGGGAAAAATATAAAATACAAAGCAAGGCTTGTAGCAGCTGGTTTTAATCAAATTAAAAACATAGATTATTCAGAGTCGTATTCACCAGTTGTAAATATTGAATCTTTTCGATTGTTAATTGCACTTGCAGCTAAATTAAAGTTAAATGTTAATTTCTTTGATGTAAAAACTGCATACTTATATGGTGATTTAGAGGAGACGGTGTATGTGTTACCCCCTCCTGGTTATGAAAAATTAATTGAGATGATAAAGTTTGTAAATTGAACAAAAGTATTTATGGTTTGCCACAGTCTGGTAGAAACTGGTATATGAAAATAAAGGGTGAATTAGAAAATTTTGGTTTAAAACAATTAGCTTCTGATAATTGTGTTTTTATTAAATCTGTTAATCAAAGTGTTCTTATATTATGTATGTATGTAGATGATTTAGCAATTTTTTGTAACAATGATAAAATGTATGAAGATATTGTTAGTAAGATTAAAAATGTATTTGAAGTGGTTGAAAACAAAACTAATAAGTTTTTAGGCATGGAAATTGAAAATGTGAAAATGGTATTTATTTATCCCAGTGTGACTACATTAATTCATTATTAGTCAAACATAATTTAGAAAATTGTAAAAGTGTGAAAACTCCAATTGTGAAAGGGGAAGACAAAATTTTTCCCTCTACAAATGAATTTATTGATATTACTATGTATCAGGAATTAATTGGTGAACTTTTATATTTAGCTAATAGAACTCGACCTGATATTTCTTTTGTAATATCTTATTTATCCCAATTTAATCATAATCCAGAGAAGAGACATTATAATTTGGCTAAACGAGTGTTAAGATATTTGATGGGCTCAAAAGATAAAAAATTGTTTTATGAAAATGAATTTGGTATTTTAAATGCTAGTTCAGATGCTAGTTAGAAATGCAGAAAATGGAAAATCATTTTCTGGAGGTGTAGTTTTACTAGGTAATTCATTAATTTTATGGAAATGTCGTAAACAAAAGAGTGTTAGTTTATCAACATGTGAAGCAAAGTTATTTTCTATTTCTGAAATTTGTAAAGATATAATTTGGACTGTAAATTTGTTAACTGAATTAAAATGTGAACAATTTATAAATAATGCTGTAACTTTAAATTCAGATAGCCAAGCAGCAATTCAGTGGATTAAGGGTACCCGTTCTTCAAATAAATCAAGGCATATGAACTTACGTTTTCACTTTATAAAGGATTTAATTGAAGATACTGTAATTAAATTAGAATATGTCCAAACAGAATTTTTAATTGCAGATTTCCTTACGAAAGCCATGAATGTAGAAAAGTTGGAATATTCAATGCAAAAATTGCATTACTCTCTTGATTTTATGTCACTGTGTTTATTGTTATATTTTATGTGTATTGTGTATATGTCTATAATGTTTGTATTGTTTGAAAAAAAAAAATGAATCACTCGCAGGAGGGGTATGTTGGGGTGAGGCGAGTGAACTATTTTTCTGGCGGAAGGATAACTGAGTGATCCGCCCACGCGCTCTTTTTCCCGTCTTCACTCCCGCGCATTCCTTCTACGAGGTTGACGAGCTGACCGTTCGCTGTGTGCTTTTGGGTCAGACTTGCTGTGTGCAGTATCCGCGATCATTATTTTCGTATGTATATAAATAAATGTGATGTCCCAAGATACCGTAGTAGAAGTGATTTCACAAAAGAACAACAAAAAGAAAAGCAGCGGCTTGACAAGCGTCTTGGAAGAAGCAATGAAGAGGGCGAGGAAGAGTTTTGTTCGAAGTCCACGGAAGTCTATGAGAGTTGCCACTTGTGAACTTTGAATACTCCAGAAAACGGTATGGAATGTTTTACGAAAAAAAAATAAAATTTCATGCCATATCAATGGCAATTGACACAGCAAATAACAGAGAACAAGTAAGCATTTGTGCAACATTACGAATCACTGATAGAGTGATGCCACAAAATATATGGAACGAACTGGATTGCAGATTGGACGTATGTCTTGTAACAGGAGGGTCACACATCAAACATTTGTGATAGAAAAAAAACACTTGGCATATTTCTTTTAACATTCATGCATCCATTACTGTAATAGGTGCAATAATTTGATAATAGGATTTTTTAAAATCGAGTTCACATCATTTGTACTCAACCTGTACAACAGCTCAGATGAATAATCTTTTTATAGACCGGTTGCCTCCAAACGTTTTTGAATACGTATTCTGAAAAGGAAAGAATTATATATATAAGAAGTACCCTCTACCATATATATTGAGTCTACTTCTTTGGAGTAAGCGTACCTAACTTAGGAGGACACTGCTACAAAAAAAAACTATCATGATCTAATAAACATTTTCTTCACAGTGATTATTTAAATAAATATGCTTCTATAAATTGCAGAATTCTGAATTAGAATATTGAAATAGTTATTTCTAAAGCAACAAGTTATGTTAAGTGGTCTGCTACAATTCCCAGAATTTGACTAGTTTTATTTGAAAATACTGAATCTTTGAAAACAGTCACGTTTCAGACGGAAGAAAATCTTTTCCGGAGTCTAGAGATAACATTTCGAACTACACATAAAAACGAATAACAGAATGTTAAATTTTCTTGGCTATTTAGTTTGTAGTTCCTCTTTTGAAAATGATGATTTTTGAATATTAATATTATTCAAAGTACGGCAATATATATATATATATATATATATATATATATATATATATATATATATATATATATATATTTGAATTGGAAAAATCAATAAAAGCAAAGATGTTATAGATACATTGCAATTATTTATTCACAACATGCTTCTGAATTGGAAGTTTATTTTTACACAGTTTTGAAAACCTTATTTTGCAATTGGAGCCCTTCATTCGAAAAACAACAATTTACTTTAATTTTGAAGTGTTGATGGAATCGTTCTAACGTAGCAAAAGGTAAGTTGTTATTGATAGCGAGTATTCTCCTTCAGTTTCAGCAAGGCTTCTTAGACGTTTGGTGATTACACCTATAGAAATATTCAAATATTCACAAGAGACTGAATTGCGGAAACTTGCAAGTTGATCACTCCCAGACAGATCGGATTCCCAGGAAAAATATCCCAGAAAACACACATTTCAGTTCACACTATATGTACCGGTTGATTCAAAATCAGTGTGACCAATTTTAAAAGCATTTTCCTATTTATGATGTATTTTTATCGTTTTACTACTGGTTTTATTTTTTAAAGGAAACATTTAAATTATATATATATATATATATATATATATATTAATCTAACCATTTGGAGAGTAAATTATAGTACTGAAATTAGATCCTCAAACTCGGAACGAAATTTTACAGCTTTTGAAAGATGGTTGCTCAAATTCTGTTATAAATAAAACATTTAAAAGTCAAAAAAGACATTTTTCTACTGTATTACTATCTAAACATCAAAAAAGAAATAAAATTTGGCTCGCAATCAAAACCTCCAGGAAAAAAATGTGAATGAAAGGAAATCCTTAATGAAAAAGAAAAAAAATAGTTGAAAAGAATTATTGCTGTAGAAACTCCTTTTCTCAAAGAATTATGGCAAAGGAACTATAGGTATAGCAATCGACAAATTATCGTCAGATAAAGAAAATTAGCTATAAAAAAAGTAAATTTCCCTTTCTCTCCTTTAATATCTGTTAAGACCATAATAAAATGAAAAAAACGTTCTTGGCCTCTGTATTTAATGTTATACAAAGGTAGATACAAAACATGGATAACTTCGGATTAAGCGCTGTTTTATCAGTCATTCACAACTGAAACAACGAAGAAGCAATATATTTCTCGCGATGTTTTGCAAGAGGCAAGTTTGCCGTCAGGTGTTATAGTATGGATGGCAATGTCCTCTCAAGTCTTAACAAAACCATTTTTTGTAGAACCGAAGTTTAAAATTAATGTTAAATACTATCATGATAAAGTTTTTAAATACTTGTATGCTTCTTTACTCTCAAGGAAACTTTGTTTTTTACCATCATTGTGCACCAAATCGTACTGAAAAATGAAAAATAAAATGACTGAAATATAAAAATATAAATTTTCTTCTTCCTGATAAATAATATCATTATCTCCTGTCTGTGTTCCTTACGATTATTTTTTATGAGGATATTTAAAAAAACCCAATTAAATAGACGTGAAGTAAGAGGATTTCAAGGGCTTCTTTTGACTTAGCCGAAACGTTTACATAAAGTGTACTGTACTAGAGGAAACCACATTGAAAAAATTCAATGTAAATAACTTGATTCAATAACAATTTATGATCTCTGAAATTAGTCCCACTATTTATGAACCAACCGGTTCAGCAGCTCAATCCTGTTGAAACCACATCTCTCCAATATCCATTTCGTCAATTCTTAGGGGAAAAACTCTTCGATTGTCGTCACATAGCAGTCAGAATTCACTGAAACTGCATCATCATTATAAAAGTACTGCATCATCATCATAAATTAAAGGCCAATATAACTTATACTCCCGCACTAAAAAGTTATAAGCTCACAATTAAGGGGACCTTCATGAAACTTTCTGTGTTTCTTACCGCTCCAGTAATGCATGTTCTGCTTGTTCATTCACCTAGGATTATGGAAATGGGCTTTAAAATTAATTAACGCAAACGCATTATTAGGCAAAATCCCATGAATGTTGCCGATGCATACAATAGGATTCATTGAGTTCTTACATTGCAATCAATTTGTAAAGATTTAAATATTGGTTGGTAAAAGTAATAAATAATCAAATCCTCTGAAATAAGTAAATCCTTTGCAAACACAATCAAGGTCCAAAACTTTCGGAATAATTTTATGGATAACGGTACAGAGAAAAATCCTACTTTGGCAATACATATATATACGTTCGGGGCAATTAACGCTTTGGATGAGATAGACGTTTATATACCCGGTGGCACTTAAGAGGTTAAAGTCGTATTGAAGCTTTAGCGTCGAAGTATAGTATTTTTGCATTCAATAAATTATATTTATGTGGAAGACGGGGTGCGATGAAAATTATGATTAAATATTGGGTCGCAAGTACTGAAACTTTTAGAAGCACTGGGTTACAAGATTCAGTCTGATCCTATGCATGAAACGTCAGCCAGAACATCTGGCATGTGGCTCTTCAGAAACAGAACGAAAGTAGGAGAACTTGCAATGTACAACCTGACAAATGGCATGTCATTTCTCTGCAACGGAACGTGTCACAAGTTTGCTATTCAGCCCCTCTGAACTTAGAGTGGAAAATTTTCATTGAGATTATTTATTGCAGTGAGAAACGAACGGACGAAATGTAAGGAAAAGCCATTCGTTAGTGAAAGATTCATTTTGCTTGTTGTTTATATAAAGCTTTACAAATCCTCATACGTACATTATGGCCTTCATTTGAGGAATAAGGCACATTTCGTAGCCCTTGATCCACCGAGAAAGCTTGCCATGTCCCCATCAGTTAGAGTGCATAAGATATAATGCCTTACTGTTTTTTATAGTAGGGCTAGGGTAGCTACACTATAATGTTTTCATCTATTGATGTTAGTAGCTTGAAGTCTACGTCAATCAAGTAGAATTGGGATATGTGATTGCCACAGATGGATTCCACTGCCACTAAGTTCCCTCTCACCCAGTATATAATTATGGATGAACTGGAAGGCCAGTAGAGGTTATTTCTAACATTCTACATGACGTAGATATCAACCTTATGCCAGTCAGACTTCTGGAATTGTGTCATACTCATTGCCAGTGGCGTAGCTACCAATAGGCAAGTCACTGCCGTCCACCAGGGCCCTCACGTTCAAGGGGGCCCTCGGACCTTGAACACCAAGCAAGTCAAACCTGCGATAATTTCTCCCACATTTAAGATAAATATAAAAGATTACAATACAACTATAATCAGGGCAACTCAGTTGAAAGTAACTTCAAGCTGTAAGGAATTCCCCTAAATTCTTTCCTTTGTTTGTATAGTGTTGCGACTTTTACATATTGTGTAAGAAAAGTTTATATTATCTTTCAATTTTTTTTCATTTTTCAAACTTTATTTTCAAGTGAAAATAAACAATTTCCATGAAAATTCTTGCCATGCACCTTAAAAAACGTACACAAGAAGCTATTTCTTCTTGGTCATTTTATTTTTAATACCAATGTGATTCATAATAAGCTATTTTTCTGTTTCAGTATTTTGCAATCTGGTATCTGCATTCGATTTATGTAACTTTCTCCCTCTTCCTCTGTTCCTTCGTATAAGGGTTTTTTTTAAAAAATAATTATTATAATATTTTCTTGTTCATGGATATTTTTTGTATCAGTTCCTGTCATTCACGTGTCAAATCGAACCTGGGTAATCACTAAAGTTCATTCAAGGAAACTCATACACATGCATATAAGTGTGTGAACTTTCGAATGTTCTCAAGAGCACGATGAAGGGCTGATGTTAAAGTAGCTTTGCATACTTAAAATACTAATATATTTTTACTTTTTTTGTTTTATAAAACCCAGCCAAGATAGGGCCCTCGGTTTTTTTCTCTTTTTTGCACCAGAGCCATTGGGTTCTTAGATACGTCTTTGCTAATTGCAAGCGATAATTTCTGGAGGAGGGGGAGAGAAACTATTGTGTGAATCAATTTTCTGTTGAGGTGGAAATGTGGATTTCGCAATTTTGTCACTGATCGTAATAACATCATTCATCGGCTCCCTATTGTTGGTAATACAGAATCCAACTGGTTATTCATTATGTCTGTATAATTCTCCTTCATGGATAATTCGAAGGATCCTTCCAGAGATGATAAATAGTATATACCTCTCACCTGCAGTTCGAAAGCTATTTCGATTGAAAGTTAGTACAATGCCATTCAAGAGAGAGAGCTCATAGTTCTGAGGAGGTCTTGAAACTCATTTTGGCTGTCCGCTGGAATCTCCGCGCGTCTTCCCTCTTTTAATATTTTCCCATTCAATGAGGCGATTGATCACAAGGTTGAAAAGGGAACCACTCAGTGGTCAACCCTATTTGTCCCCATTGGAGATTCCACTAGACTACCATTAGGCAAGATGAAAATGTAGTTACTGGATTAAATAATCTTGATGAATCACAATCAAGCCCATGAGCTTCTAGAACATCTAAGATTCCTGACAAATCCAAATTTAATAAAGATATCTGTTAAGGCCATTTGTGAAGAGTTTTCAAATTTGCTCCGAGTTAGAAAAGTCCCTCGAATCCTCCCATCTATGTCGATGAGTATGGTCGCAGAAGTTTTCTATGAGGGCGGGATGTCTCTAAGCCTGAGCTGAAAGATGTTAGTGATGATTAGTGCGAATTTATTCTGCCATTCATCTTGCCCTGCTAGTCCACTTGTACCACGGTTTCCCCTACATATTTTAAGATGTTTATAAGCATATACCTCAATGTAAGGGTTAGTTTGAGATAATGAACCATTAATAAACTGAACTGAACTCAGTGGCGCAATCCATGAGGACAAAGGCCTACTGTGCCTATCTCAGTTTAAGTGACCTTAGGCGCTGGGGTGCATGTGCAACTTCGGTCAAGTGATCAATCTGACATAAAGCCCCTAGTGTTCTGTTCCCAAACAAGCTTGGTACTCATTTATTGACCTACTGAACAGATGAAATGCCGAGTCGACCTTGCTCAACCCGGTATTTGAGCCCCGGGCCTATAGCGGGGAAGCGCAATACACTACCACTCAGCAACTTGACTTCCGAACCATTAATATATTTTAGCAAAAACAAATATCAACAGAAACCTCCAAGAGTAATAAAAGTCACTCCAGGTATATAAAAACTTCTTGTCTGTCGCTAATACGTTTATAACAGAAATAAAAAAAATCTAAATTACATTATCAGATGAGGAAAAATATTACCCATAGTTTTCTACATTTTCTTTAAGTGTAGATGTGTAGCCAATTTCGACTAAATAATAATTTTTATTTTCTTCTTCTACCATTAGTATTAGAAATAAGTAGCAACAAAGTCCCCAATGCGATTTTCTTTATTTATAACTCTAGTTGGACAGTTCTTGATGATATAATGATGTCACCCACAGGGACTGTGATTTCGGAAAAGGTTTCGAATGATTTTCGAAACTACAAGGTGCCTGTAATGATAGATAGGGAAGGGTAAAGAAATTTATCATAGAAACTTTCATTACTTTCCTTTTTAATAATTAGTCAAAAGATGACAAGATGTTTGATCCTTTATCACTATGTGATATTTTTTGTTTTTGAATTTTAAAAATATATGTATGTTTTATTATTATTTTAAAGCAGAAAGGCTCATAAAACTCCCAAAAGACATATTTTGATTTATGTAAGAAAAATTGGTAATTTATATGCGTATATGAGGAAAAGACGAAGAAGTAAAACGAAGAGTAATAAATTTATTATATAAAGTAAATGAAAAAAAGTTGTAATTCTTTCTTTAAAAAATAAAATTTTAATACAAAAATCTAATTAATGTTCCTAAAAGGAAAAAGAAGTCTTAAATAATATTCTTATAATAGAAAATGAAAAGGTAATAAATATGTATTATTATTTAAAGCAGTCACGCATTAATAAAAAATAGCACCTAAAATTTTTCATCACAAATTTTTCAATGTATTTTTTTCCCTTACAATACAGACATGAAGCCTTATTCAACGCAGTCAAGCATTTATGATAAGAAATAAAGTTTATTCTTAATCACAAGTATTGCAATGTATTTTTACCGAATTCTCATTACTTTATTTAGCTTTTTTGCATTTATGTAACATTTACACAGAATTAAACTTAAGGCTGTTTTCGGTTAATGTTAAAAAATAGGACCCGAATTTGGAATATTTTTCAGATATAAAAGAAAGGAAAAATTGTGAAGACCCTCCTGGGTCTCACCCTGGACACCAAGATTAATTTGAGGCAAATAATCACTAAGAGCCATTTTGTATAATAATAATTTGTATTTATTATATCAAATCTCAAAAAAAAACTCTAATATAATATTTCTATGTTATGTCAAACAAAAGGGATTTACCTTTAATATTAAATTAAATTACGAATTATGAAATTAATCAATAATTATGCTCAAGATCAAATAAAGGTTCACTGAAATAGGAGGTCCGAGAAATACACGTACTCGAATTATTAGCTTTCATTAACTTTAACTAATTTTACTAAACTAACGCTTATTTTAAGCGTACATAAATTATAGTTACCGTTGGGTATATCAGCTTTCTAGTTCTTCCGTAGATTAGTAGCAACAAGTCTTCACTAACGTAATCTCACGGAAACCTCTAAATTTGAGGCAGCTACTGCTGCTGGCTCAATAACCTTCATCATTGCTAGCTTACAACACTCAACTTAAATACCCTATCTACTTTGCATATCCCGTTCACCTTTTGGAGTTGATTGGAAATATACGCGAATGTATAAACCCCCAAAAGACGCCTAAGAATATTAGTGGAAAGGTTCCGTACAGATTCGTCACAATCCCCTCCTAAAAGAAAACGGGGATTTATTCGAAGGTCACAAATGGCCTGAAAATAAATTACGTTACCAATTCGTAAACTTAATTTATAGTCTCGACGACTTTAATATACCGGGTGGGCAAAAAGTCCGTAAAAACCTTAAGAATTCATAAAATCCGGAGAAATGAACGAAAAAAAACTGTTTGCAGGATCAGCATTAGTATGTCACGGGATGTTTTTTAAGCTAGAAAATAATAACTCGAAAATCATCCGGTAGGTGGCGCTGATGTACGCAAATCAAAGAAACAATGCATAAATAATGAACAGAAAACTTTCACAACTTTATTACACCAGAATATGTTCCACATGACCACCATCACAGGGGAGAAGATACTCCAGACGAGTGACAAATCCAGCAACGGCAGAGTGCAACATGTCCGGATGTATGGAGGATACTTCTCTGCGGATCGCATCTTTCTGCGTTCCGACAGGACTTAATGGACCGGATAGATACACGCGAGATTTCAAATATCCCCCTACCAGAAGTCTGCCGGTGTTAAATCTGGAGACCGAGGAGCCATGGGTACCTGCAGTGCTGCTAACGATTCTGTCTTCCCCGAACGTCTGCATCAGAATGCCTTAACCGGGTTAGCAGTGTGACTGGTTGCTCCATCCTGCATGAACGTGGCATTCGAAATCTGACCTCGTTGAATTAAACATAAAGCACAACAGTCTCCCGCAGAAGCGTTAGATAACGCTGAGCATTTACCGTTTCCGTTATCCATCCATTTACTGGCACTGCGTTTCAAAGATGAAAGGGTCCTATGAAAAATGAACCCGTGAAACCACACCATGCTGTCACTTTTGGGGAATGCAATGGCTTTTGTGTGTACTCACGTGGATTACAGGTCGCCCAAATGCGACAGTTATGGTTGTTAACGTCACCATGAAGCGAGAAACGAGCTTAATCTGTCCACAAGATGTTAAAACCCAGGTGGGATCCCTGTCCCATTTTAGAGAAGGCCCACTTCTGCAAATGCTTCCCTCTGTGCGGTATCTGCTGGCAAAAGTTCATGGCACGATTGCAATTTTTATGGGTACAGCTGGAGGATTCGACGAAGAATATTGCGGACAGATGATGGTGGTAAAAGCTCCAATCGTCTGGCATCTTCACGTGCACTGCTGGTCCTGAAGCTGCTTCGGACGCAATCGCTTCCATTTCGACAGCAATGCAGGGTGCACGTGCTTCTTTCACATGGTCGTCAGGCTCGTGCTCGATCCTCCAGCTTTCCAGTTTCCTCAAACATTTAACAAGCTTTTAAGAGACCTGCAGGTGTTAAAGTTCCTTTCCACTCTTCACATTTTTCTGAACTCGGGATTTACGCAAGGCAATGTCACATCTCCTCGTTCATGTAAAAATAATCTCACCAACAAAGCTTTATCCGCACACTGAGCATCCCTTGTTCACATTCACTGTTGTAATGGTGAAATGAATGTGGATTCATTCAGAGCAAATGTTTTATAGCCGTCTAATTTTGCATATTTCCACCACAGACGCTTGTAACAGCGCCACCTACCGGATGATTTTCGAATTATTTTTTTTTTCTAGCTTAAAAAATCCCGTGACATACTAATGCTGATCCTGCAAACAGTTTTTTTTTTCGTTCATTTCTCCGGATTTTATGAATTTTTAAAGTTTTTACGGTCTTTTTGCCCACCCGGTATATCTAACCATCGGATACTATTAAAATTCCCCTTCCCTAAGGGAAAGAAAAGCATTACGACCACAAACTTTCTTTTTTATGACGTAACATTTCCAAGTTTGGATTTCTCTACAGCACACCCATTTGTCAAAGAGGCGAGAGAAAAACCACCGAGGTGGAAAAAAACCTGCCTGTGTGCTTTACTTAACTACTTATAAAAACTGTACACACTTATTCTTGCTTTATTTACAGTTGACTCGTCGCTTTCTATACAATGTTCAGGGTCAGCCACCCAGAAATGAAAACATCTTTAAGTAGTGGGAAGAAACAAACATCTACTATATATACAAATTCATTCACATTTTACATAACATTTTTTTATACATCAATTAAATCATCTGGCTCCTTAAAATTCCCATTCCATGCATTATGCGCTTAATAGTGTTAATGTTGGCCCTACCTAATTACGCCGCGTCCCAAGCCACCAGATGTGAGAAAAATATACACATACGTATACATACAATTTCAAGCATTTTTCAATAAACCATTAAAACAAATAATCAAAGGAATTGTCGCATCTTAGCGAAGTCATACATGGAAGTAAAGAAATGCATTCTTACAAATGTTTTCTCCATATTTAAACAAAAAAAAATTAAGACAAAGCTGATTTTTTCATCAGAAAAACACACTGATTCTAGTGTCCACTTTTGCTTGGCTTCTTAAATTTTAAAAATCCGCCCGTGACTTTCTTCATTGCAATAATTCTTCCGACCTTTGTTGAAAGGAGAAAAAAAAAAAGAAAAGGATACAACCTGATAGCCTTTTCTTTGTCCTGTATTCGATCCTATCCACCGATCTCCGTCTAAAATTTCCATGCTGAGGCTCCTTCTCCTGAGGTTGTTCTGTGGTATACTGTCGATGCCATTGCTCCTTTGCTCCTCTGGTATTCCTTCGGGATATTTTACTCGGCTCCGTAGGTAGTAAGGACAAGGTCTCACTGCCGTCGCCTGTCTAGACCGGACTGGTCTCCTCTCAGCCTCACTGTTTCCTCCGATCGGAGTTGTCCTGGTCTAACGAGCCCTGTCATATTGGACACTCACTCCTTGCCTGCTCCCTTCTGTAGGTGGCTTGTAATGCCTTGTATCTATTTGATGTGAGGGACCTGCAATGGACTGTGATCCCTGAGTAGGGTTAGTAGGCCTCCTATATTTATGTTTTCTAGATGCTATTGAGGATGGGACTGTTCTCTTTATTCCCTGTGTTGGTTTAAGGGTTGGTCTTTTCTGGTCCCCATGTTCGTACCCCTTCAGAGGTATCTTCCTGCATATTTTGGACCACTTTTTATCCGTCCTCTCCACTGACCCATTTGACCCTAATTTACGTTTCAATCTCAAATCTTCCAATCCGGCATTTCCCTTATTTGATTTACGACCCTTACTCTCCTCAATCGAGGTTTTCCTAGATCTTTTTGGATTTTCCTGGGTGCGATCTCACTGACCCATTACTAGACCTCCTGTCCTTCATATAGTGTCTCAACATGACTATCAAAACTAAGTGTGCCGGACTGTCTTGGATGGTACACTCGCACTCGGTCAATATTAACTGTGACCCTTTTCCCTTTTTCCAAATGATCAAATTGTTATTCCGAACTTCCAACACACTCTATATGGCCCTTCAAACTTAGGCATAAACTTTCCGATCACTCTCCTACCTGCAGCACTCATAAAATGAGGTTTGTACCAACACCAAATCATTTACTTTGATGTTAATCCTTCTCTCCTTTTCCGATTATAATATTTTTCCCAAGTCTTATGTTGTTTCCGCATATTCTGTTTTGCCTGAACGAATGATTTCTCAATTTTTCTTCCCACATATTCAGCACCCTCTGTGACATTTATTAATTTACTAAAAGGTGTTAATATTTTTCTACCTAAGAATAACTGATGTGCGCAGCGCGAAAGCGAACTCATGAAGAAATCTGTCCCAGTTTTCGTGATTTTCTTCTACAAAACAAGTTATCATCTGCACTAAAGTGCGATTAACTCTTTTCCGTTAAATCTACCTGCGGCTGATATGTTACCGTTTTAATATGTTTTATGTCCAACCTGTGACTTAGGTGTTCAAAGACCTTGGATATAAATTGGGGGCCATTATCACTAATCGAAGAAATGCAGCTGCGTAACGTGAAATATAATTTTCAAAAAGGGCGTTAGCAATGGCCTGGGTTTG
>BMAU01016875.1:0-157777 GCA_019973935.1 Trichonephila clavipes
AGAACGAACAAAGAACCTTAAACACAAAGAAATAAATGTTCTACCAACGTTATTAGAATGAACAAAGAACGTTAAACACAAATAAATGAATGGGCTGCCAACGTTATTAGAATGAACAAGAAGAGTTAAACACAAAGAAATGAATGGTCTACCAACGTTGTTAGAATGAACAAAGAACCTCTCTTAAACACAAAGAAATGAATGGGCTGCCAACGGTATTACAATGAACAAATAACGTTAAACACAAAGAAATGAATGGTTTACCAACGTTATTAGAACGAACAAAGAACCTTTTAAACACAAAGAAATGAATGGGCTGCCAACATTGTTAGAATGAACAAAGAACCTCTTAAACACAAAGAAATGAATGGGCTTCCAACGTTATTAGAATGAACAAAGAACGTTAAACACAAAGAACTGAATGGGCTACCAACGTAATTAGAATGAACAAAGAAACGTTCAACACAAAAAATCTTTTAACCAAGCCCGTTGGAACACCCATTCAGAGTCGATCCAACCTCGGGAGCGTTGACTGCCTACCTTAGGAGGTGCCAATTAGAAGACCAAAGCCGGAAAAAGAGCCCTGGAAGCCAAGACCCAAGAATACATATAAAACAGCTTGTTACACGGTGATGTATCAGTGTAATAAAAAATTAAATTAATTTTTTTAATAATAACGATACGAACCTCCCACCACCAACACCCTTTTTTTAAAAAAAAATACAGATATACTTGTCGTTTTAAAAATCTAATGTTTCATATGATCTCAATATTTTTCGATATTATCAGCAAAAATGCATACCGATACATGTTTCAATGTTATGATTTTCGTCCTTCCTTAAACACACATTTGAACTTAATTTTTAAGAAACGGGGTTTTATCAACCGCATAAATACAAAAAATTATTTAAACGAAGAAAATTGAAGTTCTATTTATATAAGCTGCTTAAAATGCAGTAAAAAAAAGTAATTCCCCAAAACCAAGTCAATGGCCGAAAAAAATAAAACATTTGTTTGAACAAATACAATAAATGATACACACCAATTTTCTTTAAATTTCTTATTTCCTGTTTAAAGAACAGGCTGGAATTTTCAAAAAATAAAATCTAGTGAGGAATAAATTGATTTGCAGTTAATAGCTGCGTAAAGGAACACTTGCATAAATCATAAGAGATTAAGTCGTTTTTATATATCACAATGTTTCTATGACCAATCAGAAACTGGATATTATTCATTTTGTAAAGTAGATTGAATCAGATATCTACCTATCTGTTAAGTTAAAGGAAGACATCGAAGACATTTTTAGTTAACACTAAAAATTAGTTTTAAATTATATAAGTACTAATTTTTCAATCGCATTAGAGTTACAGGGAAGCTTTTATTATTTTAGAATCTGTTTCTTACCAATAAATGTTTATAAAAATAGATGAGTTTAGAAATATTTAGATAGAAACTTGGTTCTCTAAATCGTTCCTCAATAAAAATTTGACGTTCTTTTTCCCTGCAGAAATATATGACACATGACTTCATTTTGTTTCATATGTTCCAGTACATTTATACTGAACTATCTTTCAAAAGCTGTATTATGCATGTAAGGCCAATCATCCGTTCAAATTTACTTTTTGAATATTTGCAGAGTATGGAGAAGTTACACTTCGTCAAAAGTAATACAAAAGGAATGCCTACGGAATGCACTCAAAAATTAATTTACATATAATTTCTAATTACATTTTAACATCCAATATTCAGTAAATAGCAAAAAGGCGACATTCCGTTAGAATAATAAATAAAACTTAAGTTAATGCATTATTATTATAAATTTTAATACATTTTAAGTAATATTCCGCAACTAAAATGATGAACAATTTTCATTTCCAAAATTTAAATAATTACTTCAAAGCAATTTAGTTCTTAATTCTCCCGAATTTTCATATATTTCCTGATAAGCAATAAATACTTATGCATAATTTAATTTTATTCTACATATGAATATAAAAGTTTATTTTTATCCGTATTTACATATTTGTTTAAACCCCACATTTCAAATAAAATTTTAAATTGTTCTCAGTTTATTTCAAATGTAATAAATTTAATGAAATTTAATTTTTAATTATAATTAACATAACAAGTTATTTGTATAAATGCATTTTTACTTTAATTAATTTTAACAAAACTCCTTTTTAAATATTTTACTGAATATAATTAAAGTACTACTAAAATATTCTATCTTTTCGAAATATAAAAACACGATTAAGAAGTGTTTGTATTCAAATCCAGTACAATTAATTACTTTAGAACAAAAATATATTAATGCTTATTTTCCGGTATAAAGGTGCTATTTATTTCAACTATCATTAAAGAACACTTACAAAGCATAACTATATATTTTGCACTATAAAAAATTGTGTTATGTGTTTTTATTAAAAGGTTCATTATTCTTAAACCAAAAAACGTTGAATAATACAAACTACTTAACTATATTAGTTATACCAATTATTTTTTTATCGTCCTTTGCGTGCATTCTTAATCCCTTAACATTTATAACAAGAAAAAAAATGGTATTTTTCCAGTAGTTAAACTGGAAATGCATAGCATTTTTTTACATGGCACAACGTACAAACTAAACTAAAGAAAATGACATGCGTTTTCCTGTGTTTCCATAAAATAAAACATTCAAAACATCATGCATTATACAAAAGGTAAACCGAAGTTGCGTGTACTGGGTATTTGTTCAAAGGATTTCGGCCACCTGCAATTTCTCCAGCAACTTTTCTCGTAAGTTTATTGTTAAGGATGAAGCTTTTACATTCGAAGAATCTTGCGTGGTAAACAAGAGATTTGCAAAAGTAAACATACGAAGATGTTATTTTGTTTCTTTATTAATCAGAAAATTATTATAAAGTAATAAATCGTAGAATATTATGTTTGAATGTCTATTACTTACAGATTTTATTAAGAATACTTTAATAATAATATAGATACACAATACAGCAGATTTAATATAAACAGAGATACATTTAAACAAATATTTCGATTTGTAATAATATAATATGCATATATAATTCTAAAAATTTGCAAAAAAAAAAAATAATAATAATAAATCCAAAATTGCATACAGCTCTTCAACTCATATTGAACATTAAAAAAAATCAACAAAATATGAATTGTTACTCTGTTTTATAACAGTTTTAAAATTTTTCATTTCAATTGTAAATTATACATTCATTTTCAATTATTTTTAAGAATATAAGATCATGTTCAATTCATTTAAACCTTAGATCTCAAACTAACATGTATACATGAAAATTTTTCACTCACTTTTTAAAAGAAAATTGATTTAATTTGAATAAATACATTGAAGGATTAAGGGCAGTTCGTAAGCATAAACAAATATTTTTCTAAAAATAATATACAATATGATAAAAAAAAGTATGGAATCATATCGTAGTGAAAATATTATTTCTAAGCGTAATTAGCTTGTTTGGGAACTAAACACAGGGGATTTCACATCAGACTGATCATCTGACCCAAAATTGTTTTTTTGTTCTAATTTTCATTTAATACGTTACCACAAGCACTATAATTTAATTTAATATCTACTTTTTGAAATTTAATCACAGAAAACCTACCTTTTATAGATGCAAAAAATTATAGATTATTAAAATATAACAGTGATCAATAAATTTGATTACTTTAGACACACAGTCAGTCAAGATATAACAAAACTGTTATGCATGAAAATCGGCTCATACACTATTCTGCACATCCTTGTATAATATGACCTCCTGAATTTGAATTATGACCTCTATTTCCCCCACATTCTACACCACTGTTTTCACGACAAGCTATTATCTCTTCCTATTTTTATACTATTCGGTAGTTTTATTGACATGGATTTGATTGGGAGAGGGAAAAGGATTGTTTTATCAATCATAAATGTCTTCTGACTACAGAAATGAAAATATTTAGGACAAGAATATTCGTAAAGAGAGGATACATCTGCCCCCTTAAGTTAAAATAAATATCAGTAAACAAGTCGTTCTTTACCGTTTTTCCACTTTAGATTATACATACATGACAGGCCCCAACCTGCTGGTAAAATGAGGAGGGCATCATCTCAATAAGAACGTCTTTATTTCGCTTCAATCACATAAAATCCAACATGGCGGCCCTTTGGCGCGCAACCGGGTGGAACAAAAGACAACATATCGGCGAGGAGTCACTAGCTAAGCCTTTTCGAGTAAGCGTTCTTTTTCGTCAGCGCTCGTTCCACCTTTAAATAGGCTTATTTACCCACAAATCCTTATGCGATGATAAAGAGTTCGCTCTATTTTTATTTATTACTTCCTTAATTTTGAATCTAAACTTTTCAAACCTGACACACATATATATATATATATATATATATATATATATATATATATATATATATATATATCCTCTTAATCCCCACCTTATTTTCACCTAAACACACCAAAAAATAAAAATATATAGAAACAATTTTAGCTAAAAGCGGGTGAGGGAGAGAGGATTCAAAAAGCTCACAGGAAAGTTTGGAAGATTTACTCATTCATCGACAACCTCGATTAATTACTCCCTCACAGTTGAATAATCTCGTCCGGAATTGGGAATTATGTATGAGTAAATCTTGAATCTCAACCTCAGCAGTGGAACCTCTTACAAAAACGCATAAAAACTCTTCTTATAGGACCAGACATTTGAAAGAAAAAAGGTTAGTGATTTGCTCAATTCAAATGAATTGATGATAGAACTGAAGATGCCATGTTACCTGAAATTGTCTACAGACTCATCAAAGATAAGCTTTTAAAGTTGCCATGTTCTCTAAAGAGAATGGTTTACCATCTGTCCCGATAGCATACTCTGCAAATATTAGGGATACTTAAAAAAAACCAGTTAAATCCTTGATAGAATCTGTTAACATGTTTATAATCGCTGACTTATAAGTGGTTGCTTTTCGCATGAACCTGCAAACAAGCTTAAGGGTTTTCTGCTTCCTACGTGAATGGTGCAGAAGAACTCGAGATAAACATTACTGCGCTGTACGGAACTAGATTCCCCGAACAACTTTAAATTCCGATAAGAAAAACGTTGTTCACGATCCTCTAGCTCTGAAGGAAAATATTTGCTTACCGCCTTTGCACAGAAAATTAGAATCGATCAAATACTTTGTAAAAGCAATGGATAAGATGGGTCAGTGGTCTTCAAACTGTGTTCCACGAAACCTTAGGGTTCCACAAGTCACAATAGAAAGATGAAAAGAAAATTATGAATGTATACTCACTGAATAGATTCAGGTTCTTTGTGAAGTTTGTATAACCCTAAATATCTAAAACTCATCTCAATCATTAAAATTGAAAATTTTATTTGTGCATAGTAACTTTATTTTTTAATACTTTTTAAACTTTAATTATTATATAATAAATGACTATTGAAATGTTTGTCTTTATATCCACTGGCTACTAGATTATGAATATTCTATTATTTACTATTCAAGGTTCCATGAAATATTCTTATACTAGTCTTTATATCTTTCAACAAAATTACAGTTTTTTAAATGGAAAATGCACTTTTTTGCAGTTTACTTCTTAAGAATCGATTTTATATAAAGCCTCCGGTATGAAAATATTATGAGCAGTGAAATTTTTTTTAAAAAAAAAACGTTACCAAAAATGCTTTACGCGCGTTTCTGCACATGCGCTAAATTTCTATCCGGAGAAAGAAGGAAGAGTTTCTACTTCTTCGTTTTTAAAATTGCAATTTTTCTTTTCTAATCAAAATCAGACGAAAATAATTACAGAATCGCAAAGATCATTTATTTCGCCACGATACAGTATAATTTGTTTTTGCAAAATAACAATTTTTTTTAATGAGCCAATATCGGTGTATTTTCAGGAAAAAAAAAGTTTTTCAATCGTTCTGTACGGATTTCTTACCATTGTAATGCATCGAAATTCTGTACTAAAAAAGTTCATACTTTGTTCTTTTAGAATCAGTGATTTAAAACATAAAATGTTGAGAAAGTTATTTTGTTACGATTTTTCAACAAATACTCAAAATTCTAACTGAACATTTAAAAACATTGTTATTTATAAAAATAATCACACGGAAATTTTTTTCCAAGTGTCAAATGTTGTTATCCGTGTTTTCTTTTCAAAGATTGAAAAAAATTGCTTATGAATTACGAATTTTAAAAAACGTCTCGTGTTTTTCGTCTAACACCCTTTTTACAAGAAATCATTAAAGCAGTTTTTTTTCTTACCTTTTTTTTTTGTTTAAAAATTACCGTTATTTGTTACCTGTGTGCGAAATTTGGAAAGTATATTTTAAAAACTAAGCCCTCAAAAAATTAAAACTTAAAATAACAATTCGCGAACTACGTTTACTAGCGTTTTAGCGTAATTTTTAGCGGCATGTCATGCCTTCGCTCTTATGTCGATGACAATTGAAAATCACCAAATTTGACGAGATTTGAAGCTGATCGCGCAAATGAAAGAGCTGCCAGAGAGAAGCTTCATAAACTTAGTACGATTGACACCATACGGAGGATTACCATAGGAAATTATTTTCGTTGTAGATAAACCCTATATGATAACTGCAAACATCGACGTTGCTGATGGTTCAGCCAATGGGGCAGTAGGTAAATTGTAACACTTATAATTGGATGATCAAAATAGAGTTCTGCAGGTATGGCTTCTATTTCCAAACGGCGTTGGTGTAAAGCACGAGGAAAAGGAATCGGTACAGAAAGGGTTCCTATCAACCATAGATCTGCAACGGTTCCTTTCAACCGAAATAGATCGATTCATGCTAAAAGAAATAATTTCCCATTTAAACCAGCCTGCTCCTTGATAATCCACAAATAGCAAGGAGGGACATTTGATGAACTGTTTACAAATACAACAAGGCATATTCACAGCCTTTGGCCTACGTAGCCTTATCCAGGCTCACGGCTCAAAAAGGACTTCCTATTATACATACTGATAGGCGTCAATGTTTTTACCACGGCAGACAAAACAAGTAATGGATGCTTCCAATACGAAATGAGTTTACCAGGCTTTCTACAGTTCATTTTACTACAATTAATCAAATTATGATCAATAAAATGAGCAGAGGGGGGGACATGGTTTTCTTTTCTCTCAACTGCTAATGTCTCCGTGCACATGCACATGATCTCCGTGGTAATGTTGTGCAAAAACACACATTTTGATGTTCTCAGAAACAAGGCTTCGCAAAGAGGTATTAGTTGAAATTGAAAAAATTAAACGCACATAACACACACACACAGTATAGACGATCAACTATTAACCGTGGGGGCGAGGTCGCCATCTATCAAAACGTGCACGATTCACAACATAAGTTTATTGGCAATCATGATAATTTTGTAAGAAGAAATACCCAGTCCGTTATCAAACTAAATCTAATTTAAGGGATATATGTGCCGCAAGATGCACTCTACCTAACGATAAACCCATTGTTCTCGTCACAGTTTATGCTTCTGTCAATCAGAATGATACTGGCATTATAGATTACATCCAAGAGACATTATTAGCATATACAGAAGGTGGTTCTAAACTATTGGGGAAACAGAATCATGCACTTCCACTCATACCTGGTGGTAATTTCAATATTGATTTCGATAAAGATGAAGGATTGCGATTAGTACTATTTTTAAAACCGAAGCTTACTTTGGATTTTGTTTCTGGTAAAGCACTGGGGACGACTAGGTAGAGTACAACCATTGATGCGATGTTTTCACAATTTGTAAATCTACCGACGTTCAAGTATCATACTTCAGTTACTACAAGCCTCTTGTCACAATGATTAATAATTGCCAAAGAATTTAATTAATACTCAGTGATCTTAATAGTGAAGTTAATCAATCATCTTAAAATGTACTCATGTACAATTAGTAACATATGTATGTATATTATTTTACACATACACATATATATTATTTTACCGAATCAATATGAAAAATGTGAATAGGATAAAGAAAATGCATGCATGAGATTTCAGTACTATATGAGATGCGTTTATTTACTCTGTTTGCCTACTATATAATCAAAGATAACCGTACTTAAGGAGTAAACTCCTGTTCTGTGTGGAAGCCGACACACACATTTTTTTCCATTTGTTGAAAAAACACGCTTAATGAAGGAGAGGGGACAACTTCTCGACATATCAACAGATTCGATCGTCTAAATTCAAGCAAGAACAGCTCCTAGATTTTGAGGTTCAAATTCATGCAAAATGCACAGGATTTCTCACCGAGTTATAAACATTTTAATACCATTCAGAGTAACATTTTAATCCCATTCGGAGTAATGCATCTAAAGGAAAAAATTTTCTCGAAGTTAGTTGTTACGGAAACAAATTAAATGCGACTATAGATAATTTCAAACGGCCTACACTTCGACAATTTGTGTAGAAAAACTCAAGCATATATCATCCATACTAATGCTATGGCAGGTGACGCTTGGAACACAATTAACATTATTAATGAGAAAATAATTTTTTTTTTTTACAGAAATACAACTTTTTTTAATTGCCTTTACATAAAGTAGCTATAACATGTTGATCAATTTTATGTAAATTATATTTTAATATATATAGCCCAACCTCTGTTTAACGAAGTCGCTAATGCCCCCAAAAAAGTTTGTTGCATGGAAAATTCGTTAAATAGAGATTCATCTTTTAATATACAATAAAAACTACATAATCAAAAACACTATACATACTTTTAATAAAGTAACTATTCACACTTTTTTTGAAAATTAAAATCTATTAATCTTATATATGTTATCCAACAAAAAGAAAACTCCTAGGAAAACAAGGGAAAAAACATTGTCCAGGAATGGACTTATTTGCAACTTTAAAAAATAAATTTGTATTAAAACTAATGAGTTTTTTAACATTTTTAAATTTTAAGCCTACGAGTAATTTTAAACGTACATTATTTTATAACCAGTAATTTTAAACATACACCACCACATGAGTCATTTTATTTAATTACTGAAAAACATCTGTTAGTTTAATATTTAAGTTTTTTGATTGAAAAATTATGGCCAATTTTTTGGTCTGGTTGAGTTAGGCACCTGGTAATTCCAGTTCAGGGTCATTAATCACCATAAAATGCACCAAAAGACAGAATAATTTGGAAAATGTCTTGAAATATTTCGAAAATAGGGAGAAAAAAATCAAGTTGCAAGATATATTTATTATTCGTTAAATAGAAAATGCCCTTTGCTATTCGGAGGTTATATTACGAAAAATCCAGGAAAAAATTCGCAAATTAGAGAAATTCATAAAGTAGAGGTGCGTTACGTGGAGGTTCGACCGTATTCTTCTAAGAGTGTGTGGGAAATGGGGTTCTTTGGTAACACCTCAGAGTTTTAAGGGTTTCGTGAGTTAAAACAGTTTGAAGACCACTGAGATTGGTGATGGATTTAATTCCGAAATTAAATTTCCTCGTCTTAGTCGGAAATCAAGGAAGGAACTTTCGTGGACCTACAAACTGGACAACTTTTTAACGATTTAATATTCATGGAACATTTGTATCGAAAATAAAAACAAATATGGTTTAATTTTTTGAAATGTGTGTGTAAGTATTTTGGGTAACAAAATGTGATGATTATGCTACTCATGACGAGATACTGTTGTCAACGTACATAGCCATGCAACATGTCATTAAAAGTGCATTTCTTTCAATCCCACACCTGGAAAATTTTGAAGCAATTTTGGATGATCTCGGGGGTACCACTCAGAACTTGAGAAGAGTTTCAGGGAAGTGAAATAGGAGTATGTTGGCTGAATAATACTGATGATTAACACGAGAAACTTTTACTTATAGGTGCAAACGGAAAGCAAGTACCAGATGTAGGTAATTTTTTATAAATAATTATTTTTTATTTGATATATTTTTATTTTTAAATTTGAGTATTAAAATAATTCTTTCCTCCACTACAAATCAAATTTATGGCCATAAAATTAGCGGAGTGATGCAAATTGGAAGGGGGCGTCCAGATGAAACGGTGATTGGTAAGGCAAAATGGGGGTCACTTTCAGATTCAGGAAATCCTATTGTATCAGACCAAAAATTTTACCAAGGCGTTTTTCCTTCAAATCAGTGTAATTAACTAATTAACTAGTTCAGAATGCAAGTTAAAGTTAAAAAAGCAAATATCAATATACGCGAGATTACATTATGAAGAGTTTCTAGTTTCCTCCTGTAAGCCAAAATATATGTATATATATATATATATATATATATATATATATATATATAATCCAATAAAAAAATTCAATATATAAATATATATAAATATAAATATATATATATATATATATATATATATATATATATATATATATATATTATATATATATATATAAATATATATATACACATATATACATATACATATATATATATATAAATATATATATACACATATATATATATATATAAATATATATATACATATATACATATACATATATATATATAAATATATATATACATATATACATATACACAAATATATAAACAAAAATATAAAAATAAACAGATAGTTATAACATAAGATAACTATAAATAGGTAGAAAGCACAGTGGTATAATGACAAACTCCTGGCCTTAGGAACCAGGATTGCAGGTTTAAACATGTTTGGGGGCCGACCAACCCTCACCTGAAATTTGTCATACCATGTACCAAGAGGAAAGGAAAGAATTATATAAGAGGAATTTAAATATTAAAATATCATTAAACTAAATAACATATGAACAAAAACATAACCTACTTTTAATCGCAGTGTAAGCGTAGGTCGGGAGTGCATCTACTAGTAATGAGTTCCCGCCAAATACAAGAAAGTGAAAGCAGATCCGCATAAAATTAATTGCGAAAGGATATTAAGAAATCTATATATATATACTTTTGAAAAATCATAAAATAGTATTCATATAAATATATATAAATTCATATATATATATATATATATATATATATATATATATATATATATATATAGCTGCCTTCCCTTAAAACAAATCTAAAAATAAATAAATAATCTGTTTTATTCAATAAACCTTTTGATCAATAAAAAAATTCACAATTGTCTGAAATTTGGCAAGTCAATCAAATTTTATTTTGCCATATTGAAATGGAAAATATTGATCGAAAAAACAGTGAAAGGAAAAAAAATTCAACTGTTCATAAAATTTATTAAAATATAGTGCGATTTGAAAAATGAATAATATACATTCGGATAAGTTATATTTTGATAGAGCAAAGAAATATGACGTTACGTATCACATAAAAAAATCCAATTTTCCCCCAGTTCTCATAGCTATCGTCTTTCTTTCATCTCTGCGGTTGACATTTTGACATACTTAAGACGCAATAATCCTGAAATCAAAACCGTTTCCGATGTCGATGTCAAAGATTTTTCTCTGGTTAATATGATTTGAGAAACGTGTTTGGAATCTGTAGGCCACAGTCGGAAACAACTCAAAAGTATACATTATACAGTATGTAGCTCCATCGATCGGAAGGTATGCTATACTAGCATTTTGAGTTTTAATATATGTCGAAATAGATATTTTACTTTTCAAATAAATACAAGATTGAAGAAATATATTGTTCTAGTTTATTTAAAAAATTTTAACTCTTTTCACTAAGGATATGTTAATCTTGATCAGAACAAAATTATAATAATACATGAAGAAAATATATGTTTCATAAGTGAATTTTACCATAGATATAGAAATGACACAGTTTGTCAAACTCTAGAGATTAAACCAGGAATTCCCAAAATTTTTGGGAAGAGTGCCACTGTTAGATAGAAAAATTATTATACGTGCCACTTCCGACTTTTCCAACAAATAAATATGCATAGGTGAAAGAATGTTACTTAGGCTTATTATAGGATTTTTAAGCAAATAGAACATTTTTTAAAGTAAGTCTATATGTAGTCGAAATTTAAGAATAATATAAACAAGTAATATAAAAAAAATTAAGTGAATTCTTACTTAGATCAACAAAGAAAAATTTTATTTTAGCTACATTTTATTAATAGTTACAATTAATATTATATAAATATGCATGCACAAATGATAGAATCACAACATTAAGTGGTAATTAATTTTTATTAATTATCATTAAAGTATAGTATTGTCGTCCAAAACAATAGTGTATATAAAATTTCAGTTCAACTGAATGCTTTAAAAGGTAAGAAAAAAACATTTTCAAGCTTTGACACAAGTCGCCAAAAATGATGCCAACGTGGCTGTATTTGTAATTCTTTAAATAATTGGTTTTAATCAATTAGTTTTTATTAATATAACTAAATTATTGTATTGTCATCCAAAATAATCATGTATATAAAATTTCAGCTCAATTTTGTGCTTTAAAATGTATTTCATTAACGATTGAAAATTCCACCAAAATAAATAAACAAATAAATATATAGAGAGTGTGAGCCAATAGTAGGAATTGAATAAGACGAAAGTACACTCTTAGGTTTTATTGTTACTTAACTTTTTTAAAGTTCAATCAATTAGATTAGGTATAAAATAAAATTTAGTAACTTGAATAATTTAAATCAAAATAATTATTAAATGCTCAGTATCTATTTAATGTGGATTTTGAATTACTACTATTTTTACCAAGTCATCTGTATTAGGATTATTTATTGCAGATGAACAAATTTAGGTTATTATAAGTGCACATTGGCAAGTTTTGAGTGTTATTTATTTCATTACGTTCATCGCAGAAAACATTTATTCACACACACACACACAAATACATTTTGATCGAAATTTTGAGGTTTTTGTTTGAGACAACCCCACTTCAATATAAAATTGTAAGAAATTGTTACTCTTATAATATTTTCAAATTTTTTTTTTTAATTTTTCTGTGAGATTCCGCGTGCCACTGATACAGCTCCATCGTGCCACACAGTATTTTCAATATTAACAAAAATATTTTATGCTAAAATAAATGAATTTTAAGGACATTTTATAATTTAAAGCATACAAGTAATATTAAACATACATTAAACATACATTTTTTTTATAGTTAGAACACGGGGCAACTCCACTGAGGGTGAAAGAGGATATCGAAGATGTTTGTAGTGAACTGGGCAATGGGGGTTAAAGGTTGCCCTTCTTGGATGATACGTCCAAAAATCTATTGCTCTCGGCGAGACAGGATCTAATAAACCCAGTTCAAGATTTACGACCACCATAAAATGTGTTAAAGAGAGAGTAACTTAAAATTTTTCAGAAATACTGTACAAAAAGGGAGAACAAAAATGAATCACAAAAGAAAAGTTCATTATATAGAAAATGCACTTTGCTATAGAGAGGTTAGTTTACGAAGAAGATCGTGAAATGTTCAAGGTTCTCAATATAGAAAAATTCGCAATGTAGAGGTTCCTTTACATGGAGGTTCGACTGTAATTAGATTTCTACGTATATTGAAATACTGTTTATTTAAAACAAATACCTGAGATTAATACCTGGAATAAATGACGTAAATCATACGAGCATTGCTTGTGAATATTTCAGATTTCTTCGTAAAAAGGGGGTGCGGGTTAAACAGCGAATATACCTTAAAATAAAAAAAAAAAAGCTTGAAAGTACAGAGTGCGCGTTATACGCCGGATTTTACGGTAATCGTTTACAATCCAATTAGCAGCAAAAGCGAAAAAAGACATGCATTTTAATGTATATTTCAATTTTTAAATAGTTTATAATTCAATTATTTTCATTCGAGATTTAACAATTATATTGATTTCCTTTAAATTCCACAAACACTACTTCTACGAACATTCCAGCAATTTTTTATCGAAATAAATTTAATCAATTTCAATCACCGAAAACATTTCATTATTCTTACTCCTCCACCATTACCCAAAAGAATTAAAACAGACCGCCACAAAATAAGTAAATAAGCATCCAATCAAAATCCACTACAAGCCTAAATAAAATTCTTTGATCCATCCATCGTGAGACACTCCAACCTATTTCCCTCTCTCTACAGTTTTAAAACTTATCGAAAGCAAAGCATTTTTTAGGGAGCATACGAAGGAAGAAGTGGATTTTTAGGAAGGAAAAGAACCTAATAGAATTTCGATTTAGTGGAGTTCGATACACTTTAGCTTGCTAGTAATTGAGTATTGATGCGAGAAGAGCATTTATATATAGTGAGTAACTTATGGTCTCGAATCTATTACATCTCGCAGATTTTCTTCTTTGTCCCCATGATTTGACAGATTACCGATATCATTTGTTTTCGCCCTTCGTACGGATCGTTAGGAAGCAAAGATGCAGCTGCAGAACCGTGATTAGTATATCTCATGCAGAGCGGAGGAAAAATTATGGGATGGTGGGAGATAATTTTTTTCTGACTAGGCTGCAATAAAATCAATTCATTAAGTTTCTCCTGCGGAAGGCGAATCGATAAGTGGTACATCATGGATTTATTTCCGGTTGTATGAAGAATGCACCATTTTTGGTGAGGTTTTGGTGTATGCAATGTATTAGGTTCTTGATAAATGCGGGTGAATTGGCCATGAACCAAAATTGCAAGGATCTTCCCCAACAGCCCATCATATAAATCTACTAGAGCGTAAATTTAACCGATATATTCTAATTCAGTTTTCATTAAATTTCATTTTAAGTTTAATTTCGCAAACTTTTCATTCCCACACAATACAGTTTAAGGTGACTAACTACGTTAGGAACTGTGTTTTTGAAAAAGAACAAAAATGAATATTTTTTTCAATTCCAACTATTACTTCACTCTCCCTATATATATATATATATATATATATATATATATATATATATATATATATATATATATATATATATATATATATATTTAAATATATAAAAACAAACACAATTATCAATTTAAAAATTGAAATATATGAATCCTAAAATACCAAATCACTTCAGAATATCAATGGCGAATATAAAAGATAATGTTCCATCATTTTCAAACAAAATTAAAAAATTATAAAATAAAATAAAAATATATAAAATATCCAAGTGCAATCTCGGACTTAGGACCGATAAGTGGGGTTAAACTAGTTTGATGGCGCCAACCTTCCCCCTATTGTAACATATATATATATATACATTCAAATTTTCAGTCGTTAATAAAATACAAATACTTTCCATTCATCCATTCAAGCTCAAATACATTTTTTAAACTTGTACAGGATGGCACTTGATGTTAATACAGTTTTTACAAATATTAATTCATTAATTAAATTAAAAAATGAATAAAAAGTAACAAACAAAAATAATGGTCCAACAGCATATGAAGAAAGGAAAATCGTTCATTGTATCCCTGTAGCGCAATGGATAGCGCGTTGGACTTCTGATCCAGAAGTTCGTGGGTTCGAATCTCACCTGGGATGGCCTACTTTCTATAAATGTGATTTCTTTTTCTACTATACTTTTTTATTAGTATAATTCAATTTAAATAATGAATAAATAGTAACAAACAAACAAAAAATAGTTCAACGCCATATATAGAAAGAAAAATGGAAAATTGACAGAAAAATTGCTTTCTATTTTGTAACTTAATATTGTGATTCTATCATATGCATATACATATTTATATTAATATAGTAACTATTTAATTAAAAGCAACTAAAATAAAATATTTCTTTGTTAACCTGCGTAGGAATTTTAAAAAAAATTGTTTTATATTACTTTTATGTTTAATGTCAGAAGGATTAAAATATACAAGTGAAATTGTTTTCTGCCACATGCAGTCATTGAAAGCAAATTTAAGATTTCAGCAAAATAAATAAATAAATTTCAAAAATTCAAACACACACATAATAATAATACTAAAAAAGATGAAGAAAAGAAAGCTCGGAATTGTACCAATTTTTAGTGTACGTGCCAACTTAATTTTGATTAGGCAATCTGGTTTTTTTTTCTTTTAACAATATTTAACTGTACATTTTATGCATGAAATTTTACTTGGATGATGCACTTGATTTTGTAGTTTAAATACATACTTTATTTCTAAACTCTAATAAAATGGTGAAAAATCCTTCATATGCCTACTCAATGAATCAAAATAACAACAAAAAAACAACATTCAAATTTTTAAACGAGGGTTGGGGCATAAGTTATGGCAACTTTTTTTTTTCCTTGTATGTATTTGAATGGATCACAAACATATATGTGTCGTGTGGAAGTTTTGCAGGCACAGTGTGTATACAAAAGAACAGATGGCTCTATCATAGCTTGTAGAAGCGCAGCGAGGACTGTGAAATCAGTCAGTTGGTGAGTGTCGTGTGATGGAGATAACCCGTGTTGAGCAGCGTTCTTAAATCAAAATAGCCGTTCTCCGAGGGAAAAATGCGATGGAATATCACAGTGAATTAGTAGAAGTCCTTGGAAATAATGCCTTACCATACCGTACAGTAGCACGGTAAGTGTACTGAGGTGTCATTCTTTTGCACCGTGAAGATCATATTGTCCTGTATACTATCGTAATAAATTAGTGTGGTACGATATTTCAATGCTATTCATTGTCCACGCATGTAGTTAACACCTTGTCCTTTCGTCTGTATGAGTCACATTTTACAACCAGATGGTATCGTCACAAAAAAAACAACCGTTGCCATGATTTTTGCCCCAACCCTCGTACATAAGACAGCAGTTGAAATGTAGAAATACTTTTTTAATTGAGATTTGATGAAATTAAACTCCCTTCATAAATTATTCTACGTTCTTGTCGAAAAATTAGTTACTCTTTAGTATTCATTTGTTTAAAAAGATTATTTGTTTTTTAAACTAGTTAACATGACGCATCAAGGAAAAGATAAGCACATATATATTTTTCATCAAAATAGAAGGCTACATTTTAGGCGAATAAATTAAGAAAAACAATGCACGGAATAATCATACAGGAAAAATGATAATTCTTACTGTCATATCTTCAGTAATTCAAAAGAAATGATAAACATTTACGAAAAGAAATTAAACTCGAATGATAATAATTTATAACTAAAAAATCCCTATACTCTGTCATGAAATTATTAAATATTTTGAAAAATAAAAATTAGGACAAATTATTGATAACAATTGACAAATACAATTTTTTTTCTCAAAATATACAGATTAAAAGATAATTATGATTTTTAAGGTGTTGCTATTGTATATTATTTATCTATATGTTTGAATTTCCTCTTTCGAAAGATACGTAAATTTATTTTACAAACACACACACACACACACATATTTATATAAAATCAATAAACTCAGTATCAACGTTAATTGATAAATTCTATGTAAAGAGTGTTTTTTTCCAGGTATAGAAATTTAAGTTGGCATTACTTTCCAAGATGGCAACCGATTTAACAGCTGTCAAGTGATTTATTCTCAGTTTGGTTTGGCAATTCATCAAAACGATCATCAAGCAAGGCGTAGATTCGTCGAATGGGCCCCAAACGAGATTGCCGTTGTTCCCGATTTTCATAAGCGAATTTTGTTTAGCGATGAAGCGCACTTCTGGTTGAATGGCTACGTCAACAAACAAAACTGCCGCATTTGGAGTGAAGCTAATCCACAAGTGTATGTCGAAACACCGTTACATCCATAAAAACTGACTGTTTGGTGCGCTTTATGGGCTGGTGGAATCCTTCCTTCAAAAACGATGAAGGCCACAACGTTACAGTCAATGGTGATCGGTATAGAGCCATGATTACTAACTTTTTCATTCCTGAATTGAACAATCATGATCTCCAGGAGCTGTGGTTTCAATAAGACGGCGCAACATGTCACACCGCTCGTGCCACAATCGATTTATTGAAAGACACGTTTGGTGACCGCCTAATTTCACGTTTTGGACCTGTGAATTGGCCTCCAAGATCTTGTGATTTAACACCGCTAGACTATTTTCTGTGGGGCTATGTAAAGTCATTGGTCTGTGCGGATAAGCCACAAACGCTTGACCATTTGGAAGACAACATTCGCCGTGTTATTGCCGATATACGGCCACAAATGTTGGAAAAAGTCATCGAAAATTGGACGTCCAGATTGGACTACATCCGAACCAGCCGTGGCAGTCCTATGCCAGAAATCATATTTAAAATGTAATGCCACAAGATTATCTTTCAAATTAAAAAAATTCATGTCAAACGAATAATACATCGTTATTTTATTGCAATTTAAAGTTCTATACCACTAAAAAAAACACCCTTTATCTGTAAAATTTTCTCAGTAAATTTTTATAATTAGCGATAATTGAAGCCACCACTATAATTAGAATACTGTACCCAAAGCAAAAAAGGAAAAAGAACACAAGATAATTAAAATTTACGTCATCCCATATTGGTATTTATGTAAATTAATCTTTCTTTCAGCAATTTAACCAACAGTACGTGAGCACTAGCACTAACGTGAATTGTTATTTTTTCTTGACTCTTTGATCGAGTTTTTGACTGAGTTGTATAAGGTCAGAGTTATCTCTACTACTCCTTGCTTTTAGCTATGTGATTTTAAGTAACTCCTATGTTCTTAATAATATTAAATAAAAAGTAGCGAATACATCGGGGGACTATATATTGAAAATTTGAAACTCACACCTTTCATGTATCCCGATGTTCACTTATGAGTCTAGTAAAAATATATATTGCACTTGCACGGATTTATTAAATTACACAAAGACATTCAGGAATACTTTAGCAGAGTACAGCGAAAGTCTTAGAGGATTTGTAAAACTAAAAAGTAGTTTAATTTGTAGAAATATCAGTTGCAACAATCAACGAATTAATTAATGATATAATCTAGTAGAGCTATTACTGTTGGATAACGAACACACGCAATTAAAAAAGAAGGAATAATAAATTTTTTATTCGCTGTTTTCCCCTCGCCAAATTCGGTGATTTTCATTTGTTATAGTCTCCAGTTTGTCTAATGTAACCCCTGAGAAAATGACTTTTCGTAAAATCACGCTTTTTATTACAGTTTTTATTGTTTGAAAGCTTTATTTTCAATTTAATGGTTTACAATTTCACACGTCAATTGAAAAAAAAAAGGTAATTTTTAAACAAAAAAATTTAAGAATAATTTTTTAGTAAAAAATTCTCGTAAAAAGACTAATAGATGAAAAACGCAAACCAAAATTTAAAAGCCGTAATTTGTAAGCATTTTTTTCAATCTTTGTACAGATTATGGATAATATTGTTCTACACAGAGGACAAAAAGTTTCGTGAGATAATTTTTGTAAATAACGAAGTCAAATATTTATTCAAAATTTTGATTATATTCCTTGAAAAATCTTACAAAAAACAACAGTTTTTGGCATTCTTTTTTTGAATGTCTGATTCTAAAAGAAAAAAGCGCGAACATTTTTAGGGTAGAGCATGGCTTTTTTAAAAACGTGGTGAAATTCGAATCTTCATACATCTTTAATTAACGTTCATCGCGTAACCGTAACTGGTAACGGGTAAGGACTAACGAAAATTTTTCCCTACCGCGCCATAAGAAGTTAACTTCAATAATTATGATAAATCTGCTTTCAAATTATTCGCATATATTCTTTGAAATTCTTTTCTTAAATTAAAAAAAGGATTGTTTAAAATCTGATCAAAATCAGATCCCTAGTTTAAGAATCCTTGTTTAATGTATTACTTAGACATTTACTTAATTAATTGAAGATTCCGCCCTCAACTCACACATCCTGAACGATGTAATAACTTGAAATCCAACGGCAATTCAAATGTTAACTACATCGCTGCAACTGCAGAGATGAGGAAATCATACGATCGAATTATCATAGAAGTCCCCTCTGACAGAAACAGTTAATTTCAGTATTAGAACACAGAACATGTGTGATACTAATGTGCTATTCAGAGAGCAGGGAAACCAGTTACTTTGCCCCAGGGCTATGTCGAACCCGCATGGAACGTTCCCTTGTAATCTTAGTAACGGCGTTGGAAATCACTTTAAATGTCCCAGAGAAACATTCCATTTCTATGACCCACACTGGAACAGGGACGCGGGAATACTTTGTAGGCGGGTGACAGTTTACGATCTCTCCGATAGCATGAGACACAATTTTTATTGGAGTTTAAATTGGTTTGTCAAGAATGGCTATTAAACACAGAATTCGCTAATCTGCTGGAGAAATTGAGTGTCCGGATTACAAGAGAAAATCGATTTGTGGAGTTGTAAATGAATTTCATTATGAGCTGAGCTGTCATTCATGATTTTTCAATGTTTGAAAAGCGAATAAAGATTTAGATAGGCCGCTTTTAAGGAACGGTCTTTTAAACAATGGAAATGAGCTTACAGTCAAACATCATTTTAGTAAGAATAACAATTATTATCACAGGATATTTTTTTTTGTTTTGTAGAACTGTTTTTTTTAAGTATTTACCAAGTGAAATGTTTTTCTTTAAATTCACGAAAGAATAACCAAAGTAAGTAGGATTTTCAATTCCATGTTATATTTTCAATCCCGGGATTATGATTGGACAACTCATTAAAAATACTTACACATTAGCACAGTTGAAATTGCATAATAAACTGAAGATATATAATTAAAAATTGATTTAATATTAATTTTATTGAAACAAATTTTAAAAAACTTAATTCATCATAAAAAACGAATAGAAATAGTACATAATGAATTTTAAAAACATTTTTCGTTTCTTGTGTTTCTGTAAATAAGCTTTTAAAAACATAGCTCGTCCAGCGTTTCGTCGTTTAAACGACTTTACTAATTGTCCTGCCGAAGAAAATGCTCGTTCGTATTCTATACTAGCAGGTGTTATCGTCATTACATAGGAATATATTATTTTCAGGTCGTCATCACGTCTCCCTCCATTTAAAAAAAAAGATACTTTTTTTTTTGATTTTTTGATGACCGTGTCACAAATGTAATAGACTGCATTTTGGTGTAACTTTAAATAGTTCTTATGCTACACTTAATGGTTTTTGTGTAAAAATTGATCTGGTTATTGAATCAGAATGTGAACCAATTCCAAGTGTTACCTTATTTGAAATAGAAGATCCAGTTACAGTATATTTACTACAAAATGAAACTATTGTATACTTTAATTTTTACATCTTTAATTGCAATGCAACTTTTAAATAGCATTTCTGCATCATAATATTCGCGTAAAATTTGATAAAATTAAATGTTATCTTCTAGATTAAAATTTTATTCAAATGTTTCATTTTAACTTATGAAAATTTCTGAGATATAATAGAGTTTAAACTGTGTGTCTGAGAATATCAAAAGTGTATTAAAGATAATTGCTTGATGGTATAAATAGTAACCCCTCTCTCTAGTTCAGATACTCTCTAACACGAAAACTAATCATATCCAAACATTATGTTCAAAGAAACTCTAGGATCATAATTTTAATCTAATTACAATATTCTTTTTAATAAGAAATTAAAAAAGAAAATGAAAATCTTATGAAAATCTTTTTAACATCACATCTATAAGTGATTTTAGAATTTTTATAAATCTATTTGCATAGTGTTCTTTTTTTTTTCAAAATCTATTCTCTAATCTAAGATGCAAAAACAAAAGTAGTTTAAAAAGTGTTTGACTATATATTGCAAAAAGATTATGATTACTTATTTGAACGAATCTATTGGAATTTTTTTGAATATCTACCTAATTTCAAAAAAAAGGAGAAAAAAAACAGTTTCTCCTCCCCCCTAAGTTTTTTCTCTAATATATAAAGCAGAAAAATTATTAAATACTTTAGACCAGGAGTACTCAAACTTTTTTTCTGCTGAGCCGCATACATAAGTCAGCTATTTAACGCGGGCAAGCAACTTGGAGGAGGGGAGGGGGAGAAATGCTTTAAGACCAAGATAACATTGGAAACATAAAATGTGGAAAATTGATCAAATATTATGTTTTGCACATTATTATTATTATTATTTACATTTTTTTATCACTAACACTAAATTAAAAGCATTTAAGGTACACTCCTTCACAATGTCTGCATCAGTAAACGGTTTAATATGATTACCAATAATATCAAAAACTTCATAGGATGTCTTTGTTACCGCTGTGATATTACCATTGACAAAACACTTTGTTGCTGTTGCAAAGATTATTCAAGAAAGCCTATTTATTACCTCTTGAAGGAGATCTTCGAGAAAAAGTGTCATTGAATGATTCCTGTTTAGTAGTATTTTTTAAAATACAGCATTTTCGTGACAAAGCAAACAAGTACTTAACCATTCTTGTTTTTCACCACAAAATAGTCAAACTCCTAATCGTCTAGAAACGTTTTATTTTTTATTTTTTGGGATGTGAAAGATAGTTAAAAATTAGTTTCACCGATAAAATTGTCGCTACTCCACTGATGTATGTTATCAATTACCGTGACCGTTCCAAATAGAAAAAGAATATCAATTGGTACACGTACGACACACCGACGTTTCTTGACAAAGAATTTCCCACCAAATTTTAATAAAATGTTCTCAAATAAGTAAATTGCTCACCGCAATGGACCCGGATTGGGCCACTTAAAAATGCTTGGTTGGCCGAAGGTTGAGTATCACTACTTTAGACAATATTTGACAATGTTTCTAAAAAGTCTTTATTACTTATATATATATATATATATATATATATATATATATATATATATATATAATCCAATATAAAAGAATTTTTTCAATATATAATCATATACATATACATACACATATATATACATATATACAAATACATAAACAAAAATATAAAAATAGACATATAGTTATATACCTAAGATAACTAAAAGTAGGAAGGAGGCACATAGTGTAAAGACAAATTCCTGGCCTTAGGAACCAGGATTGCAGGTTTAAACAAGTTTTGCGGCGCCAACCTTCACCTGTAATTTGTCATACTATGTACCAAGAGGAAAGGAAAGAGTTATATATGTAGAATTTAAATATTAAAAAATCATTAAACTAAATATCATAGGAACATAAACATAACCTACTAAATCGAAGTTAAATCGATGGCAGAGAGTGCAGTAACGAGTTCCCGCCAAATAAGGAGAGCAGAACCGCATAAAGTTAATTGCGATACGATATAAGAAACGATTAATTGCGATACGATATACGATAATAAGAAATATATATATATATATATATATATATATATATATATATATATATATATATATATATATATACTTTTAAAAAATCATAAAAATAAAAATCATAAAATTAGCGTAAAATATAAAAGAACCTCAAAAAAATATATATTAAATTTTTTTTTAAAAATAAACATGTGGCGCCATCTATTTAATGATTGTAGGATAAATTAGATATTGTCTAAATTTAAAAAAACATTACAAAACATAATAACAGTAAATAATTACAGTAATACAAATTGTATCATAAAAAACCATTTTAAATATAATTACAAAGAAAGTTAGCAGGGTATCCATGTTCTAAATATATATATAATATATATATATATATATATATATATATATATATATATATATATATATATATATATATATATATATATATATACATATACATGTGTGTGTGTGTAAGAAATAATTAAAATCAGCACTTTTTTTGAATATTTTTAAACTTGCTCAATTTATATCATTCGAGAACAGTTTTCAAATTCCATTCTTCAATTTACAAAACAATAGGTTTAAATACATCAGAAATATTAACAGCAAAAAAAAGAAGCAAAATGCAAAAATTTATTTTGAATAAGAATTCAAGAAACTGAAAAGAAGTATTGAAGAAACTGGACGTTTTTCACATATTTGAGAGATTCAATAATGAATATCAGATATGGCATTAAAAAAGGATTAACCATACAGATTATTAAATCTTAAAAACATTTGCTGCTTTTTAGCATGATGTAAATGTCATTAATCAAACTTATTTCTGTCTTTGCGGTTATTCTAAATTCCGAATGTCACACAATAAGAGAGAAAATTAAAAAAGTATAAAATTGGAAAAAATACCTAAAATCTGTGTTTGTGTGAGAGAGAAAGAAAAAATAATTGAATAGGATAATGTTTTACTCATCAATTCCTGTCGTTATCTAAGATAAAATAAATTAATTCGTGAAATTTACAACATATCTGTATTAATTCATGAAATTTACAACATATGTATATTTAACTTACTTACTATAAGTCTTATTTTTAAAATGTACATTCCAAAATAAGAATTAGAATTCTCATGGCCTACAATCCATTTCTCTTTAATGTCAATTTATAATGTAGGCTGATTTTTAATACTTTTCGCTATTAACTACATTACTAAAAGCATTAATAACATAAATTAAAACATAGAAATATTTGTTAATTAAATAAAATCGAAAATAAAAATAACATACTTAAGCAGATCAGTAGTGGTAAGTTCTCATTTCAAATATATTAACTTTTATGCCGCGCGTGTGTGCGTATGTTATTAAAATTATGTGATTTCTGGTAAAGTCTTTTTTGATTGACCAATTTACGCTGGTGATGTAAGATTGCATCCTTCTTATTTAGAAACGCTGAATTAGTTTTTAAATGATAACATAATGGAGTTGGTGTCAGGTGAGTTGGAAGGTAAGGTGTAGGAGTTACGCATTATGCGGCAATTGTGTGTGTTGTAGGAGTGATGAAAAACTATTTCGAAATTATATGCCATTCTTTAATTCGATGTCTTGTTAGGATGTTCTTGGGTGAGTTTTTGATGATTCTTGTAATTAAGATTTGCTACGTGTTCAGCCATTTTGGTATTTGGGGTGTTTATGTGTTGGTATTTTCAAATATTTGATTAGTGTGAATATACTGTTTTCTTAATTTAAAATTTTAGTGATTTGTTTAGGGTTTTCATTTTAAAGATGGGTGCATTATCTTTGATGTTTGGTGGTTCAGTTATATTGTGCACTTAGTTGTTTTAGAATTTTAATATATTTATGTTATAAAATATTTTAGATTGCGATGGCGAATAGCTTAATTTTTCAAGTATTATCTTTTTAAATTTTTGAGAATTTGAATATTTCCAGATTCGTTGCTATAGAGGGAAGGTTGGTGTCATTAAACTAGTTTAACCCCACTTATCGGTCCAAAGTCCGAGAGAGGTTGCACTTGGCTAACTTATAAATTTATTTTCAATTTTGTTTTAAAACGTTGGTATTTAATTTTTTTTATTCGCTATTGATATTTTGAAATGTGGTTTTGTATTCTAGAATTCTAATAATTTCAAATTTTCGTTTCTGTATATAATTGTTGTAAATTTATATGCATTTAATTTTATATATATATATATACCAGATTAATAAAAATTAAAATCTATATTATGTATGCTTAAATTTTCTATTTCACTTTAACTATGATACACTGATTAAACCCTAATATGGCGCTCGTGATCAATATTCATTCTTGTATTAAGGATTTAATAATTTTTGACTACTTATTACATTGTTAATTATTAAATAAACATCTTAATAATCTATGGTAATTTACAAGAAATCATTCAAAATATATGAGACTAATTTATTCATATTATTTTTTGACTAAAATTCAATTTTAGTAACTATGTTCCGTAAAATATTTTCATTTATAAATACTTTTCCATTTTAATCTCTAAATGAATAATTAATACATTCATGAAAAATTTAACTAAAACTTCAACTTATAAATCTTAAAAATACGCATTCTGTAATGATAAGAGCTTTCTTTTCAAGAATTCATAATGAAGTGTAAGTTTTGAAAATATGCAGAAGAAAATTTGACAGTTTTTTTCTTCTTAAAAATATTCTTAAGTTGGATATTTGAGGCAATTAATCACTAATGAACTGTCAAAATAACGTAGACGATTTTCATATTTTTGATATAGAAGCGAGTTTTATTTAAAATGCATGGATGTATGATTATTAAATTAAATTCTCGGACTTTTTCCTACGTAATTAGAAAGTAAATTATTTTAAAGGCAGAAGAGTTTTCTTTTTTATTTAACAAAATATCCCGCAGACAAAATATTGTAACATATCAGAACAGAAAAAGAACACTCTCGTAAATTATTTTCCCCTACAAACAAACATTTTTGTTACGTGGAATGTTTAAACTTGTCATTATTCCACATAAATTTAAATTATTGTCTCCGAATCAATTAAACAGATTGTTTCAATGTGGCTTTTACATAACTATGTTTCTAATGTACTATTCAGAAAATTCATAAATTATAATATATATTTTAAACCCTAACGTAATAAGAATCTACAATTTATAAATAGGTTGGTACTTTTCATAATGAACATTGAGATATTCGACTATATTCGGAAAGGAATTTTAAAAGAGCATAAAAATGAATACTTTTTGATATTTAGTGTCACCTGAATAAGAATATGCACGAAAAATTGTTTAAAAAATATTATAAAAACAAATTTAAATACAGTTTTCAAAAAAATGTTTTTATTTCAAAGTATTCTCTCGTATGGAAAACGTTTCTATAAAAATAATTTGCCTAAATGTAGCAAAGATTTCTGCAGCTAATGTAGCTAAACCTGGAGGATTCACATTATTTTCAGATGATTCATATTATTAACTGAAATTATAACCGGTGTTTTTCATACAAAAGATATATTAAAATATATGATTAAATACACATCTAAATAATACATTTAAAAAATTCTAGTTCAGGCTCTCTATTCTTAGCTGTACATGAGCAAAATATTTTTATTATAGAAATATTTTCCACATAAAATGTGAATATTTTGGATGTAAGTCATTTTTTTCATCCCCCCCGAAAAAAAATTGCATTAAGTCATTTTTAATGTAATAGTATACTTAAACAATTTTATATGTATCTTCTAATTCAGATGACACTAAATATCAAACAAATTATTTTTTTTTATTCACTTTTTTAAAATAAAGGTTTCGAACGCAGTAGGATACCTTACTTAAAAATATCAATGTCTATTTACAATTTTGACGTCTTTAATAATAAGGGAAAGTTAACAATAATTAGAGCTTTGTAGAGAGGAAAGTTATTTTTGCTTTATTTTAGCTCATCAGTAAATAATTATTTTCAAATTTAAAGGAAGTTGTCCAACAAAATATATAACATTTTACAAGAAGTAAACTTATAAGCAGTTTACTTTTTACATTTAGAGCAGAAATCTTCCACTGCCAGTGCTCAAGGTATCAAATTACGGCTGGCATGTCATGAGTTCCAGCCCAATACCACACTAAAGACCCTCCGTGTTGGGCAGCGATGCCCGTAAAATCAGTCGAGAGCTGAAACGTCCTCCCGTTGATATGGTGTGGTAGTTAGAGAGGGGGATGCCAGCTCAGGTGTCGTCCACGTCACTTGACCATGGTTCAAAATTACGTGGTCTTTCACCGAAAGCCCTCGTGTAGCTCAACAGTGCGACGTTAAGACGTTAATATTCACTCACTCAATCACCAATTTCAATTTCAGTTTATTAGAAAATACACAAATATATATATATATATATATATATATATATATATATATATATATATATATATATATATATATATATATAGGCGAGTGGTTGATTTTAACATGGCGAACCAAATGTAGGGCGTGGCCGGTGGTGTGTGCATGATACTGTATTATCGAAGAAACAGGAATCTTGAAAGGATTAACACCAATTTATTGCACTTCTTGAAACATATATGCATCTTACAGCAATAAAGACTTTACGGCACAAAACAGACAAAGACAACACACAAAGCACGGCAGCCGGCTGACTACATGATTGCAGAGAGGCGAGGGCAGAAGAGAAGAGAGCACGCGATTTCCAGATCTGGGTATTTATAGGCAGCGAGACACATCGCGTGATTTAGGAGGTGGATGGAGATAGTTTCAAAAGTCCCCGGTAGGTGTAGAGTAACCAATTAAAATAATTACATGGTTGTCCTGAAGGACTGGACATTAAATAATGCAAGAGCTATTACAATTAAATTATTGAAGTTATTACATATATATATTTCATATATTACAGTCGGTCTAAACTTATTACCATTTCAGATGACTTTCTCCTAATTTTTAGTCACAAAAATAACTTAATTAAATTACCTTCACTGCTTTGCTCTGAATAATACTCAAACTGCTAAATCATCCATGTAACATTGGGTGCTTTAAGCAAATTAACGGTGAATTGTCTTTAAAAAATCTCTACGGCAATCATAGTCCCTATCGAAATTAATTAGGAAACTTTTGAGTTTGCGATACTGGGTAATCTATGTTATTACAGGTTCAGCAGCAAACATTAATGAAGCGATTCGCAGAAGTGTGACTCAGTAGCAGGTACCGCAGGGAGAAACCACTTTCGCAATAGCAACTGATAACGAAACGTGCAGGGCCAGCTGTGAACCATGCTGAAACAATTGCTACAGTCATAACTCAAGTTTAGGTATGTCTGCATGGCGTCGGGTGCCCAAGTGCTTATTTAATTAGGCCCTTAATTGAATTTTAATCTATTTTTAATGGATGTCGTACGAAGGCAGAGCAGAAGCAACGTTTCCTGTGCCCAAAAGTATCGATTTCTTCATGCACATCTCAACGGAGGTTAGTTCTTCCTCTTTCCCACCTCCTTTAATCCGCAGTGGCGTGAAATTACACCACTTGCATCCCGCCCCTTCAAATGGTAGAAAGTATTTGTCTTTATCGTAGCAGATGGGTACGAGAGTGCCGTACTGTGGCTATTGTTCGCACGAGATTGAGATAAGACATCGAGAAAAAGAGAAAGAAATGGAATTGCCCGCAAATTGGATCTGTTCGATTGTTGATGATTTTGTGATTCATTTCGAAATGGTAAGAAGAAAAGATGTTGTGTTATCGAAGAAACAATTAAGTGCTATTGGGTGAAAAGTGCTGCGAAGAATGAAGTGTAAAGCGTTGAAGCGAAGAATGCGAGTTTAGAGTGAAAAGTAATTATCGGTATGCTTCTGAGGGTTTCCAGAAAGGAGTAGCCATCATATCGAGTATATCAGTAACAACATTCCACGCCTTCTTTAATGAAATTATTTCCTTTCAAATATAAATTTAATACATATTTAAACTGTTTTATAAATAACATTAAAAATGCTTTTTTCTTCTCTTTTCTTGCTGTTATAGCAATGGCCCTGATTACATCAAAATGTAAAGATAAAAACAAAAGAAAAGGAGAACTTTAGTTCAAAGTAATTTAATATTTTAACGTATTTTTCAAATGTATGTATACAGAAAAAGGTTATCTAGAAAATTGCATCAAAAGGAAAATTATTGCTCACTTTAACATTTATCACTTGAATGAAAAAGTAACACAATGGCTATTTTTGCAACTGCCCTCGTAATTTTGAACCACGGTCAAGGGGCGAGGTCGGCACTTAAGCTGACACCTTCCTCTTCGAAATTCTACACCACACCAACGGGAGGACTTTGGGCTTCAACAGATGTAACGTGCATTCGCCCTCTACACGGAGGGTCTTCAGTGATACTACTGCCCATACGCATGAGAAGCTGTCAATGACCACTAGGCTATCACGGCGGCCTTTTTCCAATTATCACACTGTTAGGCTTACCTCACGAAAATATGTTAATGAAACGTATGCAAAAAATTATAAATTTTAAGTTCAACACAATTTAAATAATTAACATTAATATTGTATGTATCCAAGTACGAATTTAAATGCATATTACTATTAAAATAGATTATATTGCCTTTTTTAATTATCTGAAATTACACAGCAAACAGTCATTACTATCATTTTCTCTCCAATTTTTTTCAGAACCGATAATTTTATTTTTGTATACGACAATAAACTTTCTCACATAATACTAACTAGTTTGCTGGTATAAATAAATTTATTTTGTTAGAACGTAATAGTTTTAAATATATAGCTAGACAAGTAGTAATTCATTATTTTTTTATTTAAAAAAGAAACAAGTAAAATAAAAAAAAAAATTTATGTCAATTCCTACTTAGATCAACAAAGAAAAATTATATTTTAGCTACTTTTTATTAAATAGTTACAATTAATATAAATATGTATACACTTATGACAGAATCACAATATTAAGTGGTAATTAATTTTTATTAATTATCTTTAGAGTATCGTATTATCATCCGAAACAATCGTGTATACAAATTTCAGTTCAACTGAATACTTTAACACGTGAGAAAAAAACCTTTTCAAGTTTTGACACAAGTCGCCAAAAGGGTAGCTAAGTCGCCAAAAATGATGTCAACGTGGTTGTATTTATAATTCTTTAAATAATTAGTTTTAATCAATTAATTTTTATTAATTATTATTATATTATTGTATTGTCAAACAAAATAATCCTGTATATAAAATTTCAGCTCAATTGAGGGCTTTAAAATGTATTTTATTAACGAATGAAAACTCCACCAAGATAAATAAATAAATATATAGAGATTGTGAGCTAATAGTAGGAATTGAAAACGAAAAGAAATTATAACACCTTTACATGAAAAAAATTCCCTGAACCTCGGAGTATAGTAAAGAAAGGGGTAATAATCGTGATGGAGATAAATGATGCACGCATGCTTTAATAACACCAAGGGTGCTATGCAAATGCGAACGGATTCGGCCTCTTTTATGAAAAAAGGGAGAATGAGAGAGGAGGGAGAATGCTATAATGATGGTGGACGACTGTATTTTAAAGCAGAGTTTTGATTTAATGAATGAGACGAAACCCACCCCTCAGTTAAGGTAATGCTTCTAGATCATTCACGACATCTTGAAATGAAAGTCGATACTGGTGAATAAAAAATATCTTTTTAAGTATGAGATGTCATTAGACTTTTTAGAATAAATTACTATTAAAAATTACTGAAAAATATTGAAAACTTTTAAATTTGCGGTTTAATAACATAAAATGTCGAAACACACACAAAAACCTTCCGGAGGTATCGAAATGCACGTAAAACAAAATTACGCAGATATTGTATTTTGTTAGATACATGCCCTTCAGTAAACCAAAAGACCTTTGAAGCTTTTAATTAATTTATTTAAAAACATTTATTTACTTTATACTTTCTTATCACAAAACCATAAAATGTGATTTCGATCCGATCTAAAAAATGGTAAACAATAGTGTAGCACCCTCCATTTATATAAATGTGTTGATGTAGATGAAATTTGCTAACTCTGCGCAGATACAAAAAAAAAAAAAATGTTTCTGTTTTATATTATGCGATAATGGTTTTTTTTAAAAATAGTTTTAGATTTAGCAAGAAAATATTAATCGTGATCCCTTTAAATTCCTCCATAACATGGTAGCGTAAGGGATCACACAGCTATTAGCCCCAAAGGTATTTTATTCCAGATTAAATAAAAGAGTAGGTTCATTATTAAATTGTTGAAGTTCACAGCCTTTCTGTGCAGAAAAGTTCTAGTTCCAAGTCCGTTTATTCCAGCCGTTGTTCCGCCAGTTCCGGCACTCAGTCTTTCAAAAATTTGCAATGTTTATAGCCCTCGGTCCTTAAGGTGCGGCTGCCCCCGTAAACTCTAACACAACTGACGAGTGAAGTAATTCCCAAGACTGAAGGATAACCCCTCGTCAACTTGCAAGCCGGCCCTTGTAAAATCCCTGGGCGGGCCATTTCCATGCCCCCAATCACCTCTCATCGCGCGTGTAACAGATCTGCACATAACTGTCTTCACTTTAAGTTCCACTCCACTGATGCTTGGAAACAATAGGCCGGTACGCCTGATCCCAACTCCGAAACGGTATCTTGTTTACCATCTGGAGGGCTATAAATCGCCTTTTCGCATCAACATTGAGGGTGTCTTTGTCACGAGAGGCCGACATTTTTCTTCATTCAAGTCGTTCGCGGCCCACTAGTGTGAGGGGAACCCAACACAAAGTTGCTGTTCATCGGAGCTTCCTTCCTATAGAGCGTTTCGAGTCCAAACTTCATCTGGATTTCTGAGAAAGAAAAGGCGTGGCGACAGCAAGCCCGTTTTCCGAATCAGCTCTCATGTGTTATCCCCTAGGCATGAGAGAAGAATGATTGGTCTTTTATGGGAGATACAATGTCCCATCTGGACATCTTGGTCCTTGGTACGTTATTCTTGATAAGTATTGTTGGAGAGTGGTTCTGCAAATGAACAGCTGTTACAGCACCTTAATACAATGTTTAATTCTGTAATAATGTGCTACAGCTAAAAAATTGCTTTTAGATTATTTTGATTATTCTATTTTAAATAGTACTGTCTTGCTGTATTACTTCGTATTGTTCAGCAATGCACTCGTTACTATTACATGCAATTACAATTAACAAGTTTCTAGAATAAAATATTCTAAGTACACTACAAATTTTTTACAGTGAAGAATCCTACAATTCTGCAATGGCAAAATCATTGTCATTACTTAAACTTTCCAAAAAACGAAAATAATTATTCAGAAAAAAAACTATTAAAATAAAAAGGAAACATTTCTAATTCTCAAACGGCGTTCTTAAAAAAAATATTCCACTTAACTTCAAAATGTTCTTGCTCCTTTAAGATTAACACTTTTAAAGTGAACTGAACTTACTTTGCTAAAAAAGCAGAAAGTACCGTCTACAAATGGTCTATCGCCGTCAAGATAAAAAAATATAATAAAAGTCCGTGTTACAAAGCACTTCCACCATGAACTTCACCAGTCTTTAACATCCATTACTTCAAACCTGCCTTTTGAGGAATCTAAAGCCCATTAATGGCGACTGGTTCCGATCTTATTATAAGAAGGGCCATGGGAATTCTAACAATCAATACTGTCTCCAAGGATTCCCACGAAGACAAAAGAACGGCTTATTCGACCCGAACCTTGTCGGAACGTGTCCGAACATTCCGTCCCTCCCTAGGTGGTCGTTGGCGGAGAGAATAAATTTCCAATGGATCGACGGACGATTGTTTTGTTCGAGAGGTATTTGGTACCTTCTTTCGGGAAATCCCTATCTCTCTCTCTCTTTTATTTTCTGTTTTAAGAACATTCTTATAACAGTCAGTGTAGACTTTCTTTTGTGTGCGTTAAAAATATATTTTTATTTTATTTCCTCAAAAAAGGAAACCAAGAAGATTAAAGAGATAATACAAAACATTGGAATCTCTCGTGTATATCACTCTGAATAGATTCTGGGAGCAATAAATTTAAAGAGTTAATGCTAATGCGGATTTTAACTGAAGAAAGTTTAGGAAACTTTTAAGACTTTAATATATGTAATTATCCATGTACTTAAAAATATCAAAAATATATGCTGGTATAAATTGACAGTGTTTAACAGAATAAATGTATTAAATATAATTATTGTAGTAAAATATCAAATAGACACAAAAATGAAGTTAATGGTGAGTAATGTGTCAATATTTATATTCATTTACATTACGTTTAAATGAATGAATTTTAAGTTTGCTGGGTATTGTGATTTTTTCTGTACAAAAATTAAATTTAAGACTTAACTTTGAAATTAGAAAATGTTAAATTTATATATATTCACTTTTGTAATTCAATTTTATTTTGTTAAATCGTTCACGTTTTGTGCGTTACATTTGTATCTATATTGATATTTTGTACGATATTTTAACTATCCTTAATTATCGTTTACTGTATTTTTGCCCGGATTTAAAAATATTGCAGTAAATATTGCAAAGTGAATCAATATACCTATCACAAAAATCTAGCAATTTAACGCATTTAAAAACTGATCATAGCATACTCATCCTACCTATTATATACTGCTCAAATTAATTAAAGGATATTGCGGTTTTAGGTGGATCTTGTGGCTGGGAAACTTTTTAGCTGATTGATACATGGTCGACAGACGTAGTAGGTTTTATGAGAATAAATTACACATGTTTGGCAGAAAAAAGTGCATTTTATTGCACACTTGTGTACAAAAGGAAAAAAACACAATTTGTGCATATGAGAAAAAAAGAATAAGAAAAGGTGTTTTCTTTAAAGGAAATCATTTTCAGTAGGGGGTATGGTTTCCACGGACAGCCAGCAACGTTGAGCACCTTTAAGGCATGGAGTCAATGAGGCTATTAATCACGAGTGGGGGGTATTCTGTCCCACTCTTCCAGAAGAGCTCTTTCCAGTTCTTGGAGAGTTTGTGGGGGTGGTTTACGGCCAGCAACTTGTCTTCCTAGAGCGTCCAAACGTGCTTTATTGGATTCATGTCTGGAGAACACGCTAGCCATTCCATTCGTACGATTTCTTCCTCGAAAAGGAAATCCTCCACCAGGTTAGCACGATGTGGCCTGCAGTTATCGTCCATTAAAATGAAGTCATCTCCGATTGCTGCAGCGTAAGGGACTACAATAGGTCTGAGGATCTCATCCCTATATCTGCGAGCAGTCAGAGGTCCATCTCCAATGATGTAGAGGTCTGTGCGCCCGTCAATGGAGATGCCACCATACACCAACACACCCCCACCACCAAATCTGACACTTTCGTGCACGAACGCAGGATTATTCCTACTGCCACGGTCCCTCCAGATGAAAATACGCCTATTATCCGGTTGAATAGAAAACGGGACTCGTCAGAAAAAAGAACATTGCTCCATTCATTTCTCCTCCAGTTCACATGCTCTGTTGCCCACTCCCTGCAGTCGCGACGATGCCTTGATGTTAGTCTAACACATACCATCGGTCGGCGAGCATACAGACCTACACCACGGAGCCAGTTTCGGACAGTCTGAGTTGAAACCCTGGTGCCAGTAGACGAGCGAAGGTGTTGTTGGAGAAGAGTAGCGTTCATATTTCGGTGTGTCTGAGCCGTTAACCCTATATAACGATCTTCATTGGGCGTTGTTGCCCTTCTACGACCTTGTCCTGATCTTCGGCCTGCACTTCCAGTCTCCAAAAAACGGTTCCAGATCCTGGAAATCAAACTTTGTGACACTCCAATGGTTTACGCTACTTCGGCTTGAGTTTGGCCCCCTTCTAACCTACCAACAACTCTCCAAGCTTCTGAATCGGTTAAATGACTTCGCTGAGACATCGTACTCATCGAAACAAAGCAGTAACTGAATGCCGGCCATTCATGTCTTCATTTCAGTTGAAAGTCAAATTTCATTCGCTGCCGCTGAAGCGACGTTTTTGACGTCCAACTCAAAATTAGCATACTCCACAGTTTGAAAATCAGAAAAAATTTGCATTTGTGATTCTCTTCTTCCATTTTCGGCAAAAAAATTTCGCTTATATCTTTATTTTATATAAAACTTACAATATTCTTTAATTGTTTTGAGCAGTGTATAATAAATTTAATATTAAGATTTGCATAATGCATGAAATATATAAGAATATTAATGGCGATATGTGCATTTCTGCCTGTCATATTTTGTATATCGGATGCTTTTCAGACGTCAAATAATAAAATCGGCATTTATTCCAACGATGGATATAGAATGATACAATTACTTAACGACTACATAACAATGACATCCATAATGTAGATATATCATCACCAAAGATGGTCCGTAGGAAGAGATGACAGGTTTTATTATGACACAGTGAACGAATCCCTGCCAAACAGGTCACCTTTGCCTTAAGTCACGATATCCTTAAGCCATTCGCAATATTTTCCGTTATCTGGGGTTATTCATTTACTTGACAGTAGATATATGCAGTGACCATCATTCTGTATGGTTACATTTGACATAGAGAGAGAGTGATTTCTGTACTTTCATTGTGTTCTTACCAGGCTTCAGAAAGTTATAAATACCAAAACGTGTTAAAAAGTATTACATTTTTTCCACTTGTTTGATCAGTACTCGAGAAAAAAAAAGTACTGAGGGTAATTAACATAAAGCAATAAAATAATAAATAAACTCTTCAGTTTTTATAATAGTTGTAGATATGTCTTAATATTTATCAAACAATGCTCTTATAATAATTATTTCGTTCAATACTAATTAAGCTTAAAGTTATTTTACGAGAAGTAACTTTAAAATGGACATAATTTTATTTCTTTCTTAAGGTACTACGTTCAGAAGAGTGATTTTGAAAAACCGAATAATCGAATATTTTTTTTCCATATTTAGTGTCACTTGAAACAGTATATACCTATAAAATTCTTTATGAATATTATTACAATAAAAAATTATTTAAAATCAATTTGTCGGCAAAAAATGAAGAAAAAGTGACACATTTCCAAAACATTCTCCTTTAATGAAAATATTTTTAAAATAATAATTTCTTTTTCTATATATTGCTACAGAGCCTAAATTAGGGGGGATTTTTGGAAAATTCACATTACTTTTCAGAACAGTCACCACTTAAAATAATAACCGATTGTTTTGTTAAAATTTCTCTAATTTGATGTATTAAAATATGTGAACAGATAAATTCACTTTTAAATTATATATTTCAAAACTCTTAGCTCAGGTTCTGTACAGAAGACTTAGTGTACAGGTAAAATATTATTTTAGAAGCATTTTCTACAAAAAGAGAATGTTTCGGGAAAAAATGTCTTTTTTTTCCCGCCAAAGAAATTACATTTACATCACTTTTTTTTTGTAACAATATCCTTAAAACAATTTTTCTAGAAATTCTAAATGAGTGACACACCAGTAGAACACAAAGGAATTTTCCAAGAGAGGGGAGGGGGGATCCAGGGTCAAAAGTCCACCTTTCTTGTCTGATGCTCCTTTTGATTTTGTTGATTTTCAGGAACAAAAAACAGCAAAAAACTAATTATTGAATAAATAATTAGCATTAATTAATAAAATTAATAAATAACAAATATTTAATTAAATTTTAAGTACTATTTACTTAGCATTACAATCAATTGGGAAAAAACGAAGAGCTTTTGGGGGGGAGGTCCGCCCCCCCTTTGTGCGCGGCACTGAGTGACACTAAATATATATTAAAGAAAAAAAAACTAATTATTGTAAACGTTTTTGCAAATCTCGATTCCGAACACAGTCCTGACCTCCGATGAAGGATCTTAAAGCAATGCTTCCCATAGTTTTTATCACCTAGGACCCGTCGACGTTTCTTAATATCAATCACGGCCCAATGAAAGTTGGACGTTGATTTTTCATATTTTAGATTGTTTTGATTTAATCAATTTAATTGTATTTAAACATGCCTTCAGTATAAAATACAGTTACAACCAAAGATGAATATAAAGTAATTTCCATGAGAAGTCTCAAAAACCCGTGAGAAATACAAAACAGTAAATAAAATGGAAATAATTTAATGTTTCTTAGGCGGCCCGGTACAATTTGATCACCGGTGGACCGAGGGTTGGAGATCACTGCCTCAAAAAAAGCATGCTCATACAAAACATTTTTTTCAGTTACTTCTAATTCAAAATACAGGAAGAGTCATTTTTCTTAAACAATAAAAATATAGTAATTTTTAAATGTTAAGGTATCCGACTACGTTCGGAACCCTGACTTTAAAAGAGCACATAAATGAATAATTTTCATGATATTTAGGGTCATTTAGATTAGAATACATGCATAATATTGTTTAAAAACATTTTGACAAAAAAATGATTTAAATACTATATTTTGGCAAAAAATTAACTAAGAATAACCTTTTTTCAAAATGTTCTCCTTTTATAAAAAATGCTTCTAAAATAATAATATTTTGCTTATATAAATTAAAGACTTCTCCAGAGAGTCTGGACTATTTTTTTTTAAATTCACATTATTTTCAGAGTTACAACCAATTGAAATAATTAACGGTTGATTGATTGAATATTAACGTCGAACTGTTCAGCTACATGAGGGCTTTTGGCGACGGACCACGTAATTTTGAACCATAGCTGGCACCCCTCTCTTAACTACCACATCACACCAACGGGAGGACGTTTCAGCTCTCGACAGATTTAACGTGCATCGCTGCCCTATACGGCGGGACTTTAGTGGTACTGGGCTCGAGCTCGTGACTAGGCAAGTAACGATCCGATACCTATACCACTGCGCTACCGAGGCCACGGAATAATTATCGGCGTTTTTTCTAAAATTTCTCCTCTCTGTTATAAAACATGGATAAACCCACTTCTGAGTTACATATTTCAAAAATTCTAGTTGAGCCTCTGAACAGAATTCTGAGCTATATACAGGCAAAATATTATTATAATAGAAACATTTTTCGCAAAAGGAGAATATTTTGAAAATTGGTCATTCTATGTTCATTTTTTGTCAAAATATTGTACTTAAATAATTTATTATTGTATTAATATTCTTAAAACAACTTTATATACATTTTCTAATCTAAGTCACACAAAGTATCATAAATTTTATCCATTTATACGCTTTTGCAAAATCACGGTTCCGAATGTAGTCGGATACCTTAAATACAAATTCAATTTTAAAGAAATGTTTCCGCGTATTAAGTACAATCTTACTTTTGCAACTCTAATCAGATTCAGTTAACTAAATAAGATATATGAATATAAGTAAGATGAAATATAAGATATAAAATATATGAATTAGTGCATTTCCTTCTTTCTCCAAAGAATGTGCAGAACATTTTCTTCGACTAGGTCTATTTCAAAATCCATTAGAGTCTTTTCTTCGAAAAGATGATAAAGGATGGTGTATTTGCTGTCTGATGCAGGGGAAGAGTTATGACCGGAAGTGAGTCCATCCACTGGGAGCAAAGGCGATCGGATATAAATTTCCGGTAACCATTTACTCATGAGGAAAGCCTGCTGCTGTGTTTTAAAAGAAGCAACCTGTTGCCCCTAATGCACGGATCGTAAAATAATGTATGAAAGATATTCATTTCTATTTGTATATACCAGTGGTAAATGGATCTTTGATTTCTTGTGACACATAGCAAAGGGATACATTTACTTCTTGGGTATTTTATTATATAGAACTATGTTTCCGTGCTAATAGAATTCAATCTCCAATCATTCGATTCATGTTACTTGGATATATTTATAATATAATATTCTATAAATCCCCTGTAAAATGGTCCTCACATTTAACATGGGCCTTTTGAAAGGTTATTTAGTTTTATTTTGATAAATTTTCCGTTTTTGTTTAAATCTTTCCCAATTTTTTTTTAACATTTTTTAAGAATTATTTAGAATTGTTTCACATGTTTTATAGAAACAGAAATAATTCGTTGAAATTAACATTTTTCTAAGACTACACAAAAATTATTGGCATAAGGGGTGAGGGAGGGAGTCAGTGAATAATAGCGTCGCACTGTTCAGCCACTCTAGGGTTTTTGGCGACGGACCTTGGTAATTTTGAAAAATAATCCATTTGCATTGGACATTTAACCCCTTAGCCGGTTTGCCCGTACACCGTACGAGCTACCAAAAGTTGATCGCAATCGGTTTGCCCATCAGATGCAAGGGCACTAATTTTTTCTTCTTTCTATCTTTGATTTTCACACGTACTTGTTGTTCTTGTAGTGACATTATTAGTACAAGAGTTTTTAAGAAATGCAGTATGTCTGTCCATATCACTGAAATGCTTTTCATCCGGGATTTTCTTTGTAATGAAGGCAAGAACTCTTTTCTTTGAGTGCAAGAATTGAAATCCTTGAAAATTTTCGATAAGGAAAATGGATTTGCAAGACACCATGTGCAGTTTATTACTTGAAAAGAAATGAAAATGAAAAGTTGATCCAAAAAAGCTGATAGACTTCTGTCCCGATTGCAATATAAGATATTGTGTTTATTCGTTAAAAAACGGGTTTAGTAAGGGGGAAAAATACCTACAACTAATATATAATATATTTAATCTTTAAGTTTCAATGATTAGATGTTAGTGCAAGTCACTACTTCATATTCAGGACATTCACTTTCCTGTGTGTTTCAATACAACACTAAAAGACCTTGTTAAACAAACAACCAATAGCCTCAAAATACATCGAATTCTTTGCATGAATTGCTCTGTCTCATTTATATTTAATTTATATGCCCTTTTAGCAATGGCGTTCTCTAATATGCACTGCGGTGATTGTAAAACTGAAGACACGAGCCCACTGCTGCATACAACTACCAAATTTCATTAAAAACATGCTTATGTAACTAAAGGATATTTTTTCCTTATAAGAGAAAGCTTGAAACGTTTATTCTTGGAAATACATCGAGTAAAACGAATATACTGAATATATATTTCCCCTTTTCTTATCCCTACATATCAAACAAAAAAGTGTCTTCTTTAGTCTCGCCATTAGTACTAAGTGCTTGCAGATAATGATTTTATCGACCTTTCTTGTAACAACGTCTTTCTCTTTTTTGTTCAACGCAATTGCCATTTGCATATGCTTGTGTGTGTAAGTCACAAAATTGGATTATGCAAATTAGAAGTTAATCAACAACCGACAGAATATTATTCGTTCGAAAGGCATTATAGAACTTCAAAAGGAGATGCTAGGTGGAAAAGAGTCCTACGAAAACTTTTGACACCTTGCCAAATCTTCTTTAATTTTTTCTCCCCATTCTTTCCTCCATCGTCTTCACATCGTATCTATTTTACCGCATATTATTTTTGCTCAATTTTATTACCATATATTACACCGGTTGCCTTTTATCTCAGACGACCTTGTTAATTTTTTTCTTCCCTTCTACATCCCCGTTTCGAACAACACAGGGAGTTCCTTCCCCCATGTGATACAGCGGGTGGTTTATGCATCTTTAATGAAGCATCCACGGAAGTGTTATAATGCAATTAATGAATTATGATGGAAGTTGCGTCGTTTCTCTGTTCTTGTTACTGTTGCTATTTCATAATTGTGTAGGCAGAACACTCCGTTAATTGATTCGTCGTTGGATGAATATCCAGAAAGAAAAGAACTTTCGAACATTCTTTTGCGGAGTCTGGCTCGATAGAGGCATTGTAAGCGTTCGTTCGCTTCTCTGTAATTAATTAGAAGTCTCGTAAGAAGTTAGTGTAAAATAATTTACTCGGTTTACAAAGATTACAACCACTAAGTTCAGAAAATTAGTTTTCAATTTTAAATGGATAAATTTTAAAATTAAATTGTATATATGTTGCAAGTTTTGGTAATTGCTCGAAATTTAAATAATGTAAAATATTCATACAAAGAAATTAGTTCTTTGAAAGTCTTTGAAATACTCTTATTTTCTCATAATTATAAAAACATATTATCAAACTTCATTTTTGAAACTCTGGAGAAATTTAATTATTTTTCTCATAATTATAAATAGCCCCGAAGAAAGGCACAATTTAATTATTATTTCATAAGATGATTACCAATATTATTACCATATAATTATTTGCTTCATTGGGTAGTATTAAGAAGTTTCATCAGTAGTGTTCATTAAAAAGCTTGCCTTTGAATAAAATATTTGTTCGCTAGAAATTTCTTATAATTTTCAATTACTTGGAGAATGGAGCAAGAAATGTCTGTGAACACCTTTAACGAAAAATTTATAATTAGAAAATCCAATATCTCCAAACACGTAACCTACTTTTTAAATATTATCTGTCATGAATTTTGATGGATAGTCTTATCCCTTCTCGATTCCTTATAGTTACTTCCACATATTGGGCCGTGGGTAGCCTAGTGGTTAGAGCATCGGACTCCAGACCGGAAGGCCTGGGTTCGATGCTCGATGTCACCAAATACCCTCCGAGTGCACACGGAGTACATGCTCGTTAAATCAGTGGGTCCGTAGTCTTGTGGGCGTATTCACTAGCGCGGGAACTGGAGAATATTTCCCTCCCCTTCAGTTCACTTGCAGAAATTGTGGAGGTGGAGATAGATGTCGTGTCGCCATCTATCGTCCCTTCGGGGAAGTTTCACTGAGCTTAAATCGCACTGTCACCTGTATGGTGCTCAAGGCCAACGACAGGCGTACCTCTTGCCCATGCCACGATGAATTTCGTGGGCCTCGTTCTGACTACGTCAGACAGGTGGCATTAGCCACAACAACAACAACAACTTCCACATATTGGTGTTCTGCATAAAACGTTTATATTAAAACACCTCAGTTTTAAAGTAATATATTTAAAAAATATAACGTAAATATAAAAAATATTTGTTTCTCCTTAAAGATGATTACCTACCTGCATTTGATACTCTCTGATTTCTGTATTTGACAATTGATTAAATTAAATTAAAACTCAATCAAAACTTATTTACTACATTCTGTAAGCTATTAAAAGTCTTCATTTGGGATATAAAAGTATTTAGAAGCAATGATAAAAATTCTAAAGATTATTTCTTGAATATCTATCATATAGATACCTCACATACAGATAATTTCAAAAATACTCATTTTCTCTTTTTTTGCAATAATTTATAGGATTGACTCTTGTTTTTAATAGCTTTATTATATGATTTCATTTTATTCTGTCGACTCTACAAGCAAACGTGCGTTGACAAAATTTGTTTTTAAAAATATGAACTGTATTAGTAAAGATGTCTCATGTTGCAGCCAAGATGAAAGATTATTTAATTGGATAACGATATCTATATCTAATGATGTACATTACCAAATACTATTACAGTGGTAATTGAATAGCAAAATACCTAATTTAAATTTTATAAGTAATTTTTTTAATCATTAATTACTTAAGTATTATTTATTCAGCCCTAAAATTTTTCATTAAAATTTTTTCTGCACTTTTCTAAACAAGAATCTGACGAGTTATTTAAAAAATAAAATTATTGTTCTTAAAAACAATCTTATTTGAAAATTAACTTTTTATTACGTCTGGAAAAATCTGTGGGTATGATTCAAAAGAAATTCAGATTTTAAGAGGTCACTCTATTTACATTTTAATGAATATGCTAATGATGAGAAATAATGAATAATGAGAGGAATAATAATGAATATACTAACACTATTTTTTAATATGAGGAAACTGACTTCAAACTTTCACGTAATCTCACACTTATTTTGATAGATAAAATACTTCAATATATAGGTGAGGAAATCAATATGCTAAAAAGAAGTACTAAATGTGACAACAATGTGCAAAGGCTCACAAAACAAAAGCACGTTCACTTTTGATACTTTGATTTTTAAAAAAAAAAAAAAAAAAACTTTAACACAGTCATTTTTGACAAAATTTGCATTTTAAGTGTAATTTATTTCAGCTTTAAAAAACTCTGCAAAAATAATATGGATAAAATAAACATTCAAGAAGCTTATGCGACGCTAGATATTTTTCCAAGTGAATTAATACAGCTTTGGTAGAAAAATATTTTTCAAATTTTCATCACCATGAAAATGTAAAAAAATATATAATTCTAGCGAAGAGTACTAATTTATTTTATACAACGAGATAACAGAATTAAATTTAAGGAAAATAAATTATATTTAATATAAAATTGTGTATCTCTAGTGCATTTTTTTTTCTTTTTAATTTTTAGAAATTCCATCACTTACACAAGCGGACATTTTCATGAATAGAAACAAAGCTTAAACACGAATCAAAGCTTAAATTTAGCAAAAAAATAAGAAATGTGTAAGTACTGTAATTAATTTTGTGTAGCTAGTTTGTCGTTTTTATTTATTTTTTTTGTGTGTGTGCGTGTGTCTAACAATTTTATGTGATTTCAGAAAATTCAAACAAATCATAGACATAACTTTCGAAAAAAATTTCTTTTCCCATTAACATCATGCTAAAGCTAAGTAAAAGAGGGTTTTTTTAAAAATTGAAATTAAGATTTTGCACAAGGCTCTGAATCATAATTTTTTTCGTTCCTCCAAAAATAGCGGTTTTCGGTTCATTTCCGAATCAATATTTTATTTCATAGATATTCTTATTTGTACTAAAAATATAATTATACGGTGTAATGTATTTATATGGTTGGCATGTAATAATTATATAATTATATAAATGACGTTAAGCTAGAAAATGTTGATTTTCGTTCCGACCAAAATAACGGTTCTTTCGGGTTTTCGGTTCAGTTCCGGTTCGAAGTATTAACCTAAACAACGGAAGTGACGGGAATCACTTGACTGAATGTGAATTTGCATCGTTTTATTAGGTCTCTCATTCAGTGCTGCCAAAACATCATTTTGATAAAAATTGCATCCACACTTGCATTTTATTATTTAAGAATTAGCCTACACACAAACTTTGGAGATACTATTCATTTTACGTGCAGCGGTTCATATTGATTCTCGTGAAGAGTCTAGCTGATTCAAAACTCAATCTCTATTGGACTTAAGCTTACTGGACGAGAAATTCACTATCTTCATCGTTAAGCTATTGCCCAGTGATCAAACCTGCACACGCATGATATATAACCTGATATCACTCCATACTTCTCTAGTTTTCCATGCTATACATTTTCAAATTTTCAGATCCATTCTACACAGTATGCAAAAACACAAAATATATTACTCGAGATATTTTAAGGAATTGGTTGATTTATTAAGGTAGCACTCCGAACAACACGGTGACCGCGTTGGATGATTGGTCAGAGTCTCGAACTTGTAATCTGCGTTGTTTTTTAAAATCGTAGGTTCGGTATTGGTACCACTGAAGATATGCCTTCTAGAGAGGCTGATGTACAAAAAAATCTTAAGTATACACGTTGGCGTGGTGTAGAAATTTGGAAATTAGTGTGCAAATTTAGGTGTCATCCTCATCACTTGATCATGGTTCATATTTCCAAACTCCATCACCAACATCTATCGCATCCCCTCTTCAAAGCACTACTTCAATAAACAATCCATCATTCAAACAATACAAGGTATTTTGGCGAAGAATCTAATAATTCTAAACCTGGTGATAAGAAAGATACCAAAGTGGCCACCCTATTTTCCAAACTCCCACACCACCGTGAGGACATTGAACCTCGATAGATTTAACGTGCATCATCTCTTCCTCCTCCCACCACATAACTGGTCTTTAAGAGTCACCAAGACATAAATCTACGTCTCGGGAGAAATAACATCAACCACATGTTTGTGACCATGGTCACTCGTGTATCTTGGCCAAAACATTTTGGTGGATCTGATATTAGACTGTGTTGATCTATCAGTTGCGAAGTCACATCTTCCACATAAACACATGTATGAGAGGTTCAACGATCCTAAAAATAGATTTAAAATTCAGTACGTAATCTTTTAACCGACATCGGTACAGCTAAGACACTCAGTAGAAAATGCAATTCACATACTGAACAATATCACTTCATTTCAGCCTATATACCCCCTCAGTTTTCTTTTCTAATAAATAATTGATTTCATATTTCCTTTCCTAGTAAAATAGCCTTTTAATTCAATACACTTAAAACTTTGCATTTACTGGATTTGAGCAAAAATTCTAGTATAGATCGCTGTATTTATTTATTTGATAAATTCCTTGTATTACTTTTAATAAAGAATCACGTAATAGGCAGAAAAGCGATAAAATTGAAGACCCCATTCTACATGGTGATTCTGTGCTGTTAACATATATTGAAGGTATTAAAGGATATAGGCCTCTGCCGGGTATATCATCATTTTCACTATTCTTTCCTCCATCTGATCGTTACTACTATCCATGGGATTGATGTGACAACAGTTTCGGGAACTTAATTACAGTCGAAACTCGATCAACAATTAATTCAGGGCCATATTCACTCATAAGCTCCTCAAAGCCTCTCGATCAATTGCTGGTGCCACATTAATGATATCTGAATGTCATTCAGTTGTGGTCGGGGTAATATGGTTAGTTTTGACACATTCTGGCCAAAATTGGTTTATTTATATCATAAAAACATTCCATATACACACATCTCGGCCGTCTACTGCGTACAGCATAATCCACACAATTAACTGAATTTATTGTACAAGAGAATTTTGCTCTTCCCAAACACATCTCTATACATATGGAGTAACAACTAGATGCAACAAGTGTAGAAAATTTCAAAATTAATTTCAATAACAGTTATGCGATGTTAAAATAATGTTCAGTTTATTTTAAAAAAAAGAAGTCCACAGTAACTTTTAGTGTAAAGAATCGCGCTTCCACTCCACAACCTGACAAGGGTAGGTCGACTAAATCTTTCATCCCTTCAGTGGGTCGATAAATGAGTACCAAGCTTACTTGGGAACTAAACACAGAATGTTTCGCATCAGACTTGTCCACCTGACCGGAACATCTGATCATGAACTTCAATGCCTAAGGTTAGGAAAAATGAAATGGGTACATTAGGCTTTGGTCCTCATGGGCTGTCGCACCCCATTGAGGGTTTAGTTTATTATAATATAATATTTTTTTTTTCTTTCCTGTCCTGTTTTTTGAAAACTGTATCAAGAGAATCCGATATGTACATTTATTATATTTTATTTGACATATAAATAACATTGCAATTCAGCTTCATTATTTGAGTATTAACAAATAGAGTCATATTCTTTTTTTTTCAATGCATAACAAAATAACAAACACAATATAATTGATAGATTCTCATTAATTCAAAAACAAAATGCAGCATTTTTTCATTAATTGTCACTTTTTAATTTATAGGAATAAAATATTTAAATACAATAGACTAGGTTTTTAACGTAACAAGATCATTACTTCGTATCTGAGCACATCATCTCCGTTGCATACATAATGCGGACATACAAATGCAGTATCTTCAAAGAATTTTTCAAATTACTCCAGAACTAAATTTTTATCTTCCACCGAAAAATGTCCTTCCGAAAAGATCTCTTTCCCTCGTTGTGGTACCTTCTCTAAGCCTTTTGGCGATTACTTTTCTGAAAGAAAACTAGCTCAATTTTCCTTCAAGATCACTAATGCTGTTATAAGTCCTATAGATTTAAGCCCAAGTGAAGAATCCATACCTGAATCCTTTTCAGAACCAATCTATCTACCCGCGGGCTAAAGTGGTTCCCAGTCTCAAGCAAAATGTTAACTTTGGAAAGAAAGTAATAACTATGGATCTCCCCAAGGACTGCTTCATTTGTAATTGGACTGGGACATTTCTTGAATAGAGCACTGTGAGTTTTCGTTTCTGTGAGGATGTGCTTTAGGACAAATTATTTTCGTTATTTTGTCTATTATTTATCCTGCACAAATATATTTGTATATGAATTTGTGTGAATTAAGCCTAATATGCATATAAATTAGAAGCAACAACTCTTAAACTTTATAAACTTCAAAGTTGCATTTTACTTAGAGAATTAGCCGTACAATTAGAGTTAATTCTAGATGGATATTTTCCCAATTTAGATCGTTATTCATCCCAAGTGTAAAAAGAAACATTCTCACTCAAATTAAGAACCTTTTATTTTGAATTTCTAATAAAATAGAAAATTTTCTATCGAAAAGAATGGAATTCAAAGGATTAGTCCAAACTAGAAGCATGCGGTTACAAAAACTATGTATCTTCGAAGTAATTACATTATTCACTGACAAATTTAGCTAACGTATTTAGGTGATTTTTTAGGCGAAAAATAAAGTTACTATGCAAATATTTATAGTCCGGTGTATTATGTGCATCTATATACTTTCAAACTGTATTTTTTTTTTAAAAAAAGTGTTAGGTATATTTGTTTGTTGTATAACACGTACCTATATCTAGAAAGAAACTTGAAATGTATATGATCAATGATTTCACTGATTAGTGTCTACATATAGTGTGAGTGGATAATAAAAGCATAGAATGAAATTAAACTAGACAATTAAAAAGTCATTTAAAAAAATGTAGTATATCTAACAACCTAGATGGAACAGAAAATGATAAATTATTTATAGATCAGAGTAACTGTGATGGTGGGGAACTATAGAACGGATTTCGAGGATGTGCTTGAGATATAACGGAAGACGAACATGACGAACTTACGTTATCCAATAATGTAAGAGAGAGAGTTCCTAACGTACATCATTTTCTTTCATTAAAAATAAAATTGTATTTATATAGACATATGTAGAAATCTTTAGTGCAATTTTTAGTGCAAAAATTGCGCAGTACATTCCGGAATATAAGGCATATACATGTAGTAACATGGCGAGTGGGAGATTTTATTTCTTCCATATCAAGGTTGTGGTTGCGGTAATGATGAGAGGAATCGTTTAGTATAAAGAAGCATCTTCTTAAGCAGCATTCAACATTTATGAAGATCACACACACACATGTAAATATTACTGGACAAGACTTAGAGTTTCGACATCACATTAAGCAGACAGGAGACAAAAAAAACGGACTGCATTCGGTATACATAGTAAAGACAAGGGAAGTATTTCGAGTATCTTGGAGCTTTTATATGAAGCGGCAACATGAAGTCTGTCTTGCAATCCCCGTGACTTTCGCGGACGGAGGTTGTAAGATTCGCCTGGCGTTAAAAAACTATATAGGTGGCGCTGTCATCGGAATCGACAGAAGAAAACAGTACAACATGGAGGGAGGAGTAGAATGGAGGTGACTTTCCGGAGTATATGAAACAAGATAGTCTTAACTAAATTTAATGTATCATAGTGAAATTTTTTATGTTGTTTTATGTTGTGCGTGTGTGGCTGTATATGGAACAATAAATCTTTAGCCACTAAAGATAGCCTGACTTTATTTAAACCTGGTAAAAACTGGAGCTTCAGTTAAAACAAGGAACCTACAATCACAAAGGGAATATAATTGAGGCTATGACTGGTTGAAAGATACCGTTCGAAAGAGAGATTCTGATGTAATCTTACTTTTAAAAATACAATTTGTTAACTTTTACGAGACACGGTTGCAATTATCCCGAGATGCAGGCAAGCTAGTTATTATTTACGCGCGAGTCCTGAAGGCCAGCACCATTACAATTTAAAAAGTTGTTTAGAGAAATTAAAGGCAATTATTACATACATATATTTTTTTATACATTCAAAAACAGTTATTGGAATTTAAAACAGATATTCGAATTTGTAAAAAAGATATTCGAATTTAAAAAATATGGATGTTGCAGTATTATAAACGTTGCTGACTTAGGACAGCTCTTATACACAAAATAATTTACACATATAATTACACTTTTAATTTCATTTGGGAAATTAAAATTTTATTCACTTTGCATTTTACAGTATTAAGTGTTAAAAACATTACGTTTAATGTGCAAGAATGAACCAACCCGAATATGTAGCAGATAATTTAAATATAAGTTGAAACCTCGTTGTTCCCTTTAATTGAAATTAGAACACCACATTATTGAGATAATTTAGTTTTAAATATATCAACTGTAAATAAACATAATATTCCATTAATAAACATTACATACTTAAATATATTCACCCCTTAATTATTTAATAGTTGTTAAGGAACTTATTCATGCAGTACGATTCCTCTACAAACAGATCCGCCATCTGGATTGCATGGATCTGTAGATAGTGATAAGTTTTCGCAGTAATTAACTTTGGAGATCCAATGACGATTCCGTAACCTATTAGGAATCCCAACATGAATTCATAGGATAATGCACCTTGAATCTAATAGGGAATATCTCTGGAGGAGGTAAGGGGAATTTTGCTCTCAAGCATGGAAGCAAATTTGTAAAGGCCACTCCATTTATCTGAGCTCTAATACAATCCGAATTAGACGCAATCTGTTTTGTCTGATAAGATAAGCGTATTGGATTAGAATCAGTAAAGGGATTAGATGTTTCCCTCTTAAAATGATCCGAAACCTATTTGTTTTGTAATGGCGTGTAGTGGGTAGATAACTACATACTTGATTGATTTTTGATTGTTACTCTTGTATTTTTTTTTATCAAAATTGTATAAAATACTCCGAATGACATTTTTAGACTGATCCTTCAAATAAATCAATTGAAGCATTTATTAGAAAGTATGCAAGATTGATTTTATCTTTATTTTATTTTATGAGATAACGTCTTGGTTTATAATATAAATCTTATTATACTAATTTTAATCGGATTTCTGAAACAATAAATTTAAATTTGAAAAACGTTTAATCATATGATATTTTGGATTGAGGAATATTATTGTCATTATTCCATTAAATTAATTAAAATATGCAGTGGAAATTGTTTAACACGAAACTGAGAGGGACTGGAATACTTTTCGTGTTAAAAGAATTTCGTTTTGAAGGATATTGCAAAGACACATATATCAGTAGCGCACTGGAATTTTTCGGGGAGGGGGTCCGGGGTCGAAAGTTCACCATTCTTGAATCATGCTCCTTTTGATTTTGTCGATTTTCGGGAACAAAACACATTAAAATACTAATTATTGAATTAATAATTAGCACTAATTAATAAAATTAATCATTAATAACAAATGCTTAATTAATTTTTACGTTCTATATACTTAGAATTATAATCAATCGGAAAAAAATCAAGGGCTTTGGGGGAGTCTAGACTCCCCCCCTTGTGTGCGCCACTGACATATATTAAATAAAATTTAGTTTAATAGAGAACATTTTATTTGCATCTATAAGTATATTTGCATGTAATTAATAAAAATTATTGAAACGAAAACATTCGCAATGAAAATCAATGCATAATTTTCAAGGGTTTTGAAAAACAAAACATTTGAGTTTTTGGAAAATAATCTGATATTTGTCTTTGTATTGTCTTTTTTAGCATCAAATTGTCAACATATTGTTGATGTCGTCCATTTTGTTATAATTTTCACCATTGGAATGTACGTCTAAATAACTGCGCTTACTTTTCATGATGTACCTCATATTGGATGACGTGGGAACAGGAGCTGCATTATTCATTTCCTTTTCTTCGTCGATTTCAGTATCAACGATATTTTTTGAGCGTTGAACAAACACCAAAATGCCTTTGTCTGCCATGAATTGGGCGGTACATAAATTACCATTACTTCCTGCAACGAATTCTTCGGATGATCCCGTAGGGCAGTCTAATAATACAGAAACTTTCTCAAACATGTCATCAAATGTCTGTTGTTTTCCGTATTTTATTCATTCCCAGAAAGTAAATTTTTCGTGTTAAGTGAATTGAATTTTGCTTTGTGTTAAGAGAAGAAAAATGCATGAAAATACATAATAGTTTGTTGGGACCGCAGCATTATTTCGTGTTAACCAATATTTCGTCTTAAGCGTTTCCGCGTTAAACGTATTTCACTGCAAATTATACTCAAATAACAAGATTTCATTTCGTTTTTTCAGATCTACTTTATTACTAATTACATAGCTTGATCCAATCCGCTAGCAAAATGATATAAACCTTAAGTATCATCTTCCATAATTTTAATCCAAGTTTACACTTTTATGACACCCCTGCAATACAGCATGTACTGAAATCTAAATTTCAGTATTTGCTTTAAGTTAAAGATGTTTTTGAATAATTTGAATTTTATAAAACAGGAGAACATTATATTTACAAAATAAAATATATTTGAGCTTAAAGTTTTAATGAACCAAAAATAATTACCACATTTGACAATGTTCACAGAAATTGAATTTAGAAAACTAAATATATATATATATATATATATATATATATATATATATATATAATATATATATATATATATATATATATATATTATGTTAATACAATTGTGTTATACTTTCAGAAACAACAAAATAATTTTACTTAAAAGTGGCTTTCAGGGGGTAAAACTTCCTTCTTCTTTACGAGTTCTGAGAATTCCAAGAGGTAAAAGAATTGAAAAAAAAATAAATGCAATAAATTGTATCAGTAACTCTTTTTACATTTGCTCTTCAATCTTTCCTACTTCAACAATATCCCCTGAGAACTCCGAATGGCTTAAGAAATTGCGTGTGAGATTGGTTTAGGATCTACAGAAATTCTGCTGAGGTTTCGCTTTCAAAAAGAAATAATGAAAATAAAAAGTTTTTTAATAAAATGGAACCAGTGGATTTATTGTTACGTAGCCTCATAAATTTAACACACACAAGAAATATTTCAGATATTTCTATTAAATACTTCAAGTTTTTTTTAGACTTTTAAAAATTTTCATTAATTAATTTATTAACACATAATTTCAATGAAAATTTTAGGAAGAGTAGAGAACGCTTTTGTAACTTCAATGTTTTGGAAAACTAAATGCCAGTAAATAAAAATATTGTTACGAATTTTGTGTAAATAGTGTAAATAATTTGTATTTGGGTGTTTAATGCATTTATATTACCCTATGTTATATTTATATCATGTTAAAATTGTACTATTCACAAGCAATGCCGTCCCTTACGTTATAATGGCGATTCAATGAGTTGGCGAAATATTGGCGGTACAGTCAAGTTGGCATCATTTTTGGCGATCAGGTTGGCGGCCAATTTGGCGACCATGTTTGCGAGTTCGGAACCCTCTGGATTCTTCTAAAAAGTAGTGGATATCTCCATTAAAGTCACGCTCGATGACACGAGCGGTTATATCTCTGGAAGTTTCTGCCGCGCCTATAAATAGGAGTGCCAGCCGCAACCAGTCAGTCTGATTTTAACCAGCAAATAGTGAGGATTGTTTTGACTAGCGATTACCTCGGTTGTGCTTGTGAATAATCTTTTACTTGCGTGTATATTTTAAACACTGATGATTGTGTTTGATTGCTGTTGAAAGTGTGAAGACCTTCGGGGAATATTGCAGCTGAATCCTGTATTCAAAGGATTGGATTTTCGATAATAAATTCGCATAGCTGTTAAAGAACTGTTTATTTTTTTTCTCTGATTTTTTGCATAAAATCCTCGGACCCTCGGATCTACGTAACAATATATTTACAGCAAGCGATAAGAGAAGGTAAATGATTGGTTTCATTTAAAATTAGCTCAAGTCGCTTAGCAATGTTTAACACAATTTATTGTAATGCAAATGGAAAAGTATGCAAAAAACTTCACAAATGTTTTAAAGCCATTTACAAATACAGTAAAATACGTTTAACGCGAAAATGCTTAAGACGAAATACCGGTTAACACGAAATAATACAACGGTCCTAACGAACTTCAGAATTTCCATGCATTCTTTTCTCATAAAACGGAACGAAAATAGCTTAACACGAAAAGATTTCCCTTATGGGAGGGAACAAAATACGGAAAAAACCAGCCGGATTGGACTGCCCGGTATTATCGGATGAACTCATTGCAGTAAATTATGATAATGTGTGTACAGCCCCAATTATGGCAAAAATATTTTAGAGTCTGTTCAAAGCTCAAAAAATATAACTGATGCAGATTCCGACAGTGAAAGTGAAATGAATAATGCAGCTCCTGTTCCCGCATTATCCAAAATGAGAAACGTCATGAAAAATGTGGGCAAGTATTAAGACACACATTCCAATGGTGAAATGAATAGCAAAATGGACGATAATTTTGTTGATACATGTGGTTTTTTTATTGCAATATCCTTTAACACGAAAAAAATATTTCAGGCCCATCAGTTTCGTGTTAAGCAATTTTCACTATATAGGCTTACCATACATCCGAAATTAGCCAGGAGAGTCCAGGTTTCTTAGTTCTATCCAGGGTGGCAAAAATATTAGGAAGTTTGAGAATGTTATGAATGTTTTTTTTAATTTTATATAAACATATATATTCAACTTAGCGTTTTTAAACATGCTCTTACGGCTGAGCATGAGTATAATCTATTTCTGAAATATGAAGCTAATTCTTTCACAGCAATAGAAATAACTAAATTAATTTGTCATCTTCTGGGGGAAAATCCACAATTTTTATTACCCTATATCAGTGCTTCTCAAGCTTGCAATACTGGCACCCCCCTTTTCGATCACAATTTTTATCGCGCCCCCCCTTATACATTAATAATGTACTGAATGCCATAATAATGCACTTTGACGCTAAAGCTACAATAGGAGATCTTAAGTATAAACCATACAAATTAGTAACATAAGTATATTAAAATTTTATATACTACTTTTAAGCAAAAAATAAATAAATAAATAAAATAATAGGATAATTATTATGTTATTTTTCCTTTCTCTAATTTTTAAATTGAACATATTGTAAAATGCGGTGGCTGCTTAGAAGACAAAATATAGATATCTGCTAAATATAGAAAAAGAACTCAGAGGGTGAATTTCTAATCATAAACATGGAATCAAGCCCATGGAAGTCGTTAATACTTATTAAACTTGTTCTTAATTTAGTAATCATTAATTAGTTATAAAATACTCTGTGCAGCACTGATACATTAAAACTATACCGGCTGAAGTGCCCGCTCTTTGCACGAGTTCATTTATAAGAAAAGAAAACATTATTGATATAATAGCTGAATTGTAAGGAGTGCAAAGCCAAATGCTCGACAATGTTTACAAAAATGTAAAATGATTTTTTTTAAAATGGTTGCTCAAATTATAATTAGTTTTAAGCGAATGGTAATTTTAAGCCTCACAGAATTAGGATTTATATTTGATGTTAAATAATGAACAATAATATAAAATTCCGATGAAGAATAACTGTACTATTTTTAATATCGAAAAGACTTCAACATGTTTTAACCCGGGAGCAGGCGCGCACTCGATACGGTCAAGCGGGGTTATTGAGTCACCCGAATCCCTTTTTTTTATAATTATTTTATTGTACACGATACAAACAGTGATTCCAGTGAATAATTTAATTATGAGAAAGTTTACTTACCTACTTTCAAGGACTTTTCAATTGTTCTTTGGTAACAAATAAACAGTTTTGCCAGAATTAATGATTTTCGTAATCTGTGCGTCCCGCGCAACCACTTCCGGGGAAAAAGTGTATTCATTATGATTATATGAAATTGTGTAAAACGTTTTTCGCGTTATGCTTCATATGTATAGAAAACTCGTAAAAATAAGTCTTGGCCAAGTAATCCTTCAAAGAGAGTGCTCCATGGTTTTCCAAATATCATAAAAGTCTTTTGCATGCAAAAAAACCTAACAGAGAAATACATTATTTACAACTTCCCTAAATGAGAAACAAACACATAAGAGAGGGGTCATAACTAACTGTACCAATAACTTAGAAGGTTGAACAGATTGCGGCTATAATGTGCAGTATTTCAAAAATAATAACAGTGATGAATTTTTTATGTTCCTCAATTTTTTCGATTCTGCGTCTGGGATCTGTTTCTTCTCTGAAATAGTTGTATGTTAGGTTTAAACAGAAAGCGTAATAAAAAAAAATCTCTCATCATGGGATTACAGCAAATCAAATAAAAGTTTTTTTTATTTGGTTATAGGATCAAAGATAGCTAATAAGGTATTGGAGAAGTTTTTATTTTTGTTGACTTAATAACGCGCGTGCGCGCCTATAAATTATATCAGAGTAAAAGTGCATTTTTTATTATGTCTGAAAGAATTTTCTTTTAATTCATTCCAGTAATTAAATTATTTTAAAATCTTTTATTTTCGATATGCTCGCGTCCCCCTCGTAGGGTTATCGTCCCCCCTCCCCAGGAGGGCGAGCCCCACAGTTTGAGAAACACTGTCCTATACGAAAGAATTGCTATGCATTTTAAAAGAAAATAATGATGTTCAGGAGACATATTATACGACACAGTAATACCGTAAAATCCGGCATATACTTTCAAACTGCATTTTTTAAATTTTTATGTATATTCCCCGTATAACGCGTACCCCCTTTTTTTCCGAAGAAACCTGAAATGTAAGTGTACAATGCTCTATGTTTTGAAGTCATTTATTCGAGGTATTATCCCAAGTTTTTGAAAAAGGAATAAACTGCTAAAACTACAACCCTTTAAGTTCATAAGGAATGACGTTTCTTTCAGTTACACAGTACTTTGATCTATGTAGAAGTCTAATTGTTCTTATGTACACATCTTTTTATTTATTTTTAAAGCTATCATTTTTATACCGAGCGTATAACGCGCACCCGTAAATTTCGGTCTTATTTTTTGTGCTAAAAGTGCGCGTTATATACACCGGATTTTACGGTATATTAAAGCGAAATAATATACTTGAACAGCTTGAACTACCGTAAAATACGGCGTATGACGCGTATCTATGCTTTCAAGCTGCAATTTTTAATTTTAGGAGTATTCACCGTATAACACGCATCCCCTTTTTTACGAAATAACCTGAAATGTGCATGCGTAATGTTCTTATGTTTTGAAGTAATTTATTCGAGATATTCCAAGCTTTAGTAAAAATTAGTATACTTCTAGAACTACAATCCTTTATACTCATAAGAAATTTTATTGCTTTTAAACAAACAATATTTCGATGCATGTAAAAGTCTTTAATTTTTTTTTATGATCATATATTTTATTTTTAATTTTAAAGCTCTCATTTTTATACCCGGCGTATAACGCCCCCCCTTAAATTTCGACCTTATTTTTTGTGTGAAAAGTGCGCGTTACAGGCCGGATTTTACGGTAAGTAAGACGTGAACTTGAGAAGCACGCTTGTTAAGTAACTTACTGTCTATTACACAATTTGATTCATTATTCAATAAAAACGCATATTTTGAAAAATATATTTCAAAAAAAATATGTGTCTGAAATTTTTACGATTAACCATTTTATTTTAAAATATCTAAATTGATAGGCATTAAAATGTTTATATTGTGAGTACTATTATAGTCACACACAAACTATTAAAGTCACAAAAATAAAAACTACTCAAGAAAATTAAGTCAAATGTTTTCTATGATTACACTAACAACCACTCTGCCCTCATTTTCTGCCATCGCTTTCAACCGAACTCTCTATTGTTGCCACTCTTACAGCCATGAGTGAGTGAGTAAATATTAACCCTTTATCTACCGATGGTGCTTATAAGTACCACTCACTTTAAAATTGCAAAGAATAATCACATTTACGAATACTTTGACGATACTTAGCAGCAAAATTCTTTTAAATCCACTCTTCCAAGATACAAGGGGTGGCCGCGGTAGCCGAGTGGTATAGGTATCGGATCGTGGGTTGCCTGGTCACGAGTTCGATCCCAGTACCACTAAAGACCCGCCGTATAAGGCAGCGATGCACGTTAAATCTGTCGAGAGCTGAAACGTCCTCCCATTGGTGTGGTGTGGTAGTTAGGAGAGGGGGTGCAAGCTCAGGTGTCGTCCACGTCATTGACCATGGTTCAAAATTACGTGTTCCGTCGCCAAAAGCCCTCGTGTAGCTGAACAGTGCGACGTTAATATTAAATCAATCAATCAACCAAGATACAAGGGAGCATAATGAGTATTTTAGAGGGGAAGGCGAAAGGTTTTATAGCAAAAGTTGCGTTTTCAGCGGATTGCGAAGATTGTCATTTTTGTTCCGAAAAAGTAGTTAATGTCAAAAGGCAAGTGTCATTTTTTTTATGTTAATGAAGACCTTAGAAAACGATTTCACTATTTATTTTAAGTGAACAGTGTAGATAATTTATTTTACATTTGAATATCTTTAATTAATTACTTAGCTCAAACGAATTAAATTTCCCAAAGTTGAGTATTTTGTTTATGTACACTCAGGAACATTGAAAATAGCGACCCAAGAAGAAAGCATCGGATTGAAATGAAATTTAATACACATAATGACACAGATGAGAGATTCACTTGATCTTACAAATAAGACAATTAAACGAATACAGGGTGTGCAACGACACAAATACTGGGCAACTTTAATAGCGCGTTGGACCACCTCCAGCTGCAATACATGCCGCCACACGGTCCGGCATTGAGTTGATTAGACACATTATGTTGTCCTGAGGCAGATGGGCCCACAAATCTTGAACAACCAACTCTAAATCATGTACAGAGTGACACGATGGCATCTGCCGTTTTAGCTGATCCCACACGTGCTCTACAGGGGACAAATCAGGGGAGAGGGCCGACCATGGAAGAGTGTCTGAAAATGACGTAGAATGTCTTGAGCAACACTCTGGCTGTATGCAGACGAGCATTATCTTGCTGGAAAATTGCCCCTGGGAGACCATTTAGGAAAGGTCCTACATGGGGTCGAAGAATATCATCAACGTAACGTTGGCCCGTTAAGGTTCCACGCATCACGATTAAAGTGGACCGGCTATCATAGGCTATGCCCCCCAGACCATTACACCAGCTGTACGGGCAGTGTGACGTAGAACAGTGTGGGGGGAATTATACCGCTCACCGAGGCGCCTCCACACCCGTACACGTTTATCATCTGTCCCCAAAACAAACCGGGATTCATCACTAAACACAATCTTTTGCCAATCTGTGATATTCCACATTGATCTGGCTTGGCAAAACTGTAGACGCAGTTGCCGATGTCCCGGTGTTAAAGGGAGTGCACGGAAAGGACGCTTGGATTTAAGATTTGCTTCTGCAAGGTGTCTGGAAATTGTTTGTAGAACAATTTCTACGCCTACGTCTGCTCGTATCGTTGAACGAGTCACTGTGGGGTCCACAAGTGCTTGCCGCACGATCCTTCGATCCTCTCTCCTCGTGGTCTTCCTGGTCGCTCTTGGCCCGGTTTTCCGCGCGTGGGTACCTTCTCGTGTCCACTGTTCCCAATAATTTCTAACGGCACACTCCTAACGATCCACCTGGCCAGCAACACGGCGCGTCAACCAGCCTGCAGTTTTCATTCCGATGATCAGGCCTCTCTCAAACTCGCTTAACTGTGAGAAATGTCTTCTAGCACGTTTACCTGGCACGTTTCGCTTACCAAAGTCTTCCTACAATCGGCGGGTAATCGTCACGTTTATGAATCTTCGAATTTGCGCTGGCTTATATAGCACCCTCTTCCTGATTGTAGCGCCACCTCGGCGTGTATAAGCATGCGTATTGGCACAAAACTTGGATCATTTGCATATCACATTAAGCTGTACTTATTTGCAAAGTTTCGCGATTGTACTTAGCTTCCTTCTTGGGTCGCTATTTCCAATGTTCCTGAGTGTATATCCCTTAATTTTCAATATAGTGATTCAAAAAAAATATTGCATGAAAAAAAACTACTGTAAATCATAAAGCGGTAGATACAGGGTTAACGTCACATTGTTGAGCTACACGAGGGCTTTTGGCAACGAACCACGTAATTTTGAACCATGATCAAGTGACGAGGACGAAATCTGACGTGGCACCTTCCTCTCCTAACTACCATACCTACGGGAAGACGTTTGAGCTCTCGACAGATTTAGTGTGCATCGCTCCGCTAAACGACGGGGTGCTCGAACTCATGACATGCCTGCCATGATCCGATGCCTTGACCACTGGACTACCGCAACCCTCTCTTACAGTCATAGTTCACTCATTACTTAAAATAGTCATTAGCGGTAGCATCGTTCCGACAGAAAGTTAGAGCGGTGCTGTAATTTAACTATCATGCTTACTTCAGCCCAATGGAACGTTCGCTCTAAAATAATGAAAACTGATCACAGTGTTAGCGAATCAATCTGCGAGGTATCGGTACAGTCCATTTGGACCCACAGTACCATCTTCAAATAGAAGTCATTCCTTGACATTGAAATTTTTATTGTTATAAAATACCTGAATGTTCTATTCCAATGCGCTGTATCTCCAGTTAGTCAGTCATTGCCAGCTAAAAGTTAATCATTTGTAGATTTCAAAGTACAGTATGGGCATACGCAGTTTCGATCCATTTGTATAATTCCATATATTGGTACATTCCTTTTTAAATTATAGAATGAATTAACATTTTTTGAAGTCATTATTAGTAGAAAAGTTGAACTTGATACATTTCTCTAATGTGTTTTAACAATAATGAAACATGATTATACGTTGTAGAATTGTACTGCAAATATATCAATACTTGGAGTTCGGATACTTAAGAAAAGTTACTTGACCTAATATATTTTTAAAAGTATATATATATATATATATATATATATATATATATATATATATATATATATATATATATATATTAAAATCCTTACCTCAATTATTAAATTGTTTCACTATATTACATTACAACTTATCTCGTTAGAATCTTGATTTCTTTTCAATGCATCTTTTTCTGCTTATTTTTATATTATCATTTTTAAATCTTAAATTTTGTTCCATATTTTACAAAACAGTATCAATTTCGTTACGAGTTTTTTCGGTTTCGATTTCTTTTAAATATCATTTATTATATCCATGTTCAATTTATAATCCTCTGTACTATTCAAATGCTTCAGAGATTGCGTTTCAGTTTATTGAAATATTCAAGTTATAAAGAGCTTCTCTTAAAATTTATTCCATTAAGTCGCGACAACAGTAAACTTACTTCTTTAAAGTTGTGCTTCTTTTTTACATCCTAAGCAAATTGTATCAGATCACGAAGAAACGACGTCTTTGATTAATTTTAAGAGCTTAAAAATGTATAAAAGCAAGTGCCTCTCATTTTACCGAAGGAAAATTATTCTTTACCTATTTCAGAAGTTTCTTTTCATTGCTACTTTTTATTAAATAAACAAGTAAAATATAAAGAATTTTAATAATCCCAAAATGGTGAAAGAAGACAAAATTATACGTTCATGAAATTCCTCCATCCTATTCGCTTTTATTATTCCACCCTTCTTAAAAACATGACTGCACAGTTTTATGATGTCGTATACCTCCAAGACATTTCTAAAATTACTGCTGCAGGTATACCACGTTCCATTCAAAGTCATGAAGTCGAATGTTTTCATCAATCATACGAGAAGCACGAAAACTGAAAAAAAATAATACAAGCAAGAAAAAAAATATATTAAAATAACTTGCAACAAACTCTCTCGCAAAAATGCCTCAAATATCTTGTTATATTCCGCGGTTATATTACGAACTAAGTTTCGCTAGGTTTTATTTTCCTGTTTTTAACCCCGTAGGCAAAAGACGCTCTGGCAACAAAAAGCGACGGGCAGCACTAAAATTGCACATTTTGTTCCTCTCGTTCAAAAAGTATAAAAAGTGTTTCCCTGAAGCAAAAGTATCTTTGCTTAATTGGCTTGGTTCTGAGTTGAGTTGCTCGTTTACTGGCTCGTTGCCCACCTCTTTTGAACGTACGAATACTAAGATGCCTGGTAATTGGCTAGCTTCTTGCGTTATTTTGTTTCGTTCTCTAGTTTAATATCTCCCTTTAAAATCTATTGATAAAATAGCAGATATTACTCCGTTTTTTCTTTCGGTGAGTGGTGCCCATGTTTGTTTTCGTAAAGGCTTCAAAGCTGGAACCAGTAACGAGTTCGAAAAAGTAGTAAATCCTAACAATTCGCCGCGGGTTATGAACGTGCACGTATCATAATAAGCAATCGTACGCTCCTGCGTGCAAGAGAGGGTAAAGGAATGTAAATGCATAAAAGAACTTTTCAATGGTAAGAAGAACAACCCAAAAGAAATCTTTTTGCTCTTGAAAAGATTTTCTTCAAGCAAGATAATCGCGACTTCGGCTTAGTTTCAAACAAATCGGCCAAGTCTCAAAATGGATATTTTCATTGATAGAATTGCGATCTAGAAGATAATTAAGGGCCTTAAACATAACAGCAGACTTGCATATGATTTTTTTTCTTCTTATTTTTGTGGGAATTGTATAAGAAAACTGTGTGTGTGCAGAGAAAGACTCTAGTTTAAGTGGTTGTTAAACTTTTTGCGAAGCAAAAGCCGTTGTTGCCCCTCCTTTAGAAAATGTATCATGTGTATTTTTAATCTTTCTTTTTCTGGTTTTTTAATTGAGTAGGTTCGATTTAAATGCATATACTAGCTTTGATCTTAAATATAAAAAACTAACTAATTAATGCAAGCATTCGTATTTTATAATTTAGTTTAATTATCATTAATTCTCAGTAATGTATTAGATCAGGGGTGTCAAACTCGCGGCCCTCAACAAGCATTTTTAATGCCCGGTCAATATATTTACACACAATAATACATAATAAATTATCAAAAAATCACCCGAATTAGGGAAGATAGTAGCAGAGAAGAGACGCCAAGTGCCAGGACGTAATATTAAATTGATCTTGTTCTTTTATATATGTTTATTACAATGTATTATTTTAAATAAACCTACCTTTCTATGAACTTCGATTTACTTTGTGATCCACCTTAAGTTAAACTTTTCTTACTTGTCCCAAGTCAGCCTTTGAGTTCGACACCCTTATATTAGATATATTTGTCAAAATTAATAAACTTATTCATTTAAACAAGTGAGTCATTACGATCAAACTTAATAAAACTCGTTCTGAAGTGGCGCATTGAAATGTTGGAAATTAAATTGGAAAGAAAATGTTAAGAAAATTCTAAAAATGACTTCTTAGCACAATTTTGATATGGCAACAGTTTAATTCATTAAAATGTTTCTATGTTGTACCTTCCCTACGATTAAAATTTCAGAAACTAATTTGTAAGTATTAAAAAAAGGAGTTCAGAAATAAAAATGAAGATTAGTTAAGAAGAGTTTATTTCATATTTTATGTTACGTTAATTTATTACAAAAACATGGAATTGCAAGTTCAACTTGCATCTTAAAAATGATCTTCTAAGTCAGCAACAAATAATGCTAGATACAGAAAGATGTATTATTTGAAGAAGAAATGATTTTATAAAGAAAAAATTGATGATTATAATAAAAGCTTATTAATAAATGTTGCATAAGAACATTCCTAAAAAGTAACAAGACTAATACATGAAAGGCTTAATCAAAAAACTAAAAAAAGAATTTTTCAAAAACAAGTGTGAGTGTCAGACATTGAAGAAGAGCTCTAAGTTCCAACTGAAAATGTTTTTTCTTTACGTAAGCGAAAAAAAAAAGATGCAGGGAAAAATTTTATTTCATTTCCATCTCTATTTTTAATACTTTCTACAGGATCATAAAAAAAGATGAAAGGTAAGATATAAAGAAACAAATTGAATTAGATATGTATTACAGAGAAAACATCTTCCACAATAAAGAAAAATGCTTTTAAATTTCGCAAAATCAAACTCAAAGACTACAATTTAAATTATGTAAAGCATCTATTACTGAAACAGATTGACACCGAATTCCATTTTTTTTTAACATATGTAACTTTGTTTAATTAAAATGATGGCAAAATAAAAATAAAAATTTTATATGTTATTTCCATAGCACACTCATCATGATTATCTCACAGTTATTAAGAAAGGCTATGAGAAAATTGAACCCCAAGGGGGTTGTGAGGGTTTAAGTGCCATTATAAATATTTCCGTTTTCGAACTGTTAGAACTACACATATCAAATTTGGCGGGCATGTTCCTTTCAAAGAGATCCACTACAAAAGAGGTTTTGCAAAAATAGACCCCCAAGGGACGGTTGAGAGGTGTTAAATAGTGTTATAGATAAATATTCCCGTTTTTGAACTATTATATCAACAGACTTCAAATTTAGCAGGACGTTCATTTCATGGAGTAGAGTTACACTACAAAAAAGAGGTTTTGCAAAAATAGACCCTTCGAGGGGTTGAGGAGTTATAGATAAATATTACCTTTTTGAACTATTAGACCTACGGATTTGGAATTTAGGAGGTACGTTCGTTTCATACAGTAGAAATCTGCTACGTAGGGATATTGCGAAAATCGACCCTTAAGGGGCTTTAGGACGGTGTTTTACATTAAAAAAAAATCCCTTTTATGAATTCCTAAACCTACAACCTTGAAATTTGGAAACCATATTACGTTTGCTGAGCAGAGATCAACTTAGAAGGAAGATTTCAAAATGCGACTCACAATAGTGTTACAGGTGGTGTATAAATATAAAAAAATCAACTTTTTCAGCTTACTTGACCTTTAAGCCTACAGACTTAAAATTTGGCAAATATGATTTTTTGTTAGACAGAAATATTTAAAAAGCTATTTTTTTTTTAAAAACTATTTACAATTCATTGAAAATTAATTAAAAACTTTTTTATACTTCAATCTCTATGGTTTTATTCTTCAATTCACTCGTGTGAAGAACGGGTATATATAACAGCTAGTTTTATATATACTCAAAAATAGCAACCTTTGAAGTAATTTAGACAACCACAAAGATATCGGCTGCTTTAGGAACCCGCGATCTATAGTTAAAAAATATTCACACTTACATTTTAATTTTAGCGTTATATGTTCCGAAAAGACTATTTTTTAAAAAAAAAAAAATAATTTACAGAAGGCTCGCTATAGTCATGTTCTCTCACACCTTGAGAATGGCGAAGAGTATTAACGACCTTAAACGTGATACCTAGTCATGGAAAACATCAAACAATTTAGTTATAACACCACCTCGCAGAAAACAGAATTTAGAGTTCATAAATCGAAAACAGTCAGATATTGAACAAAACCGAATCGAAATTGTACAGCGCTCTCGATTTAGCACGAAAAGACAACTACAATAGTTCCATGAAATTCTTGCTTTATGCAATTTCCTAAGAAGCACCATATCTGTTAAGAATGCACATAAATAAAAGAGATGATTTTACGAAGTGTTACAATAATTTACGTCTTATAAATGAAATAACGTATGGAAGTTTCAACAATTTGATTATTATAACCATCAATTTCCATATTCGAAGCTTTGACGTAAAATTTAATGGAAAAAAGTCATAGATCTTCATTATTAATTTTTTTACAGTTGTTAGTGTACGAGATGGAACTTAATTACTTCTTAAAACTAATTACTACTAATTAATAATTATGACTAATTATACTTATTTTATTTTTATGAAAGTAATCTTCACTTACATATTTTCTACTTATTTTTTTTATTCTTAATAAATTATATTAATTTTATCTCTTAATTTAATTAACTTTTTATCGCATTTTTTCCACTCTAATAATATATCTTTAAGACTTATTATATATTTTTTTTCTAATTGAATCGGCTACAAGATAATTCTGTTTAATCTATTTCTCAAAACATTACTCAGCAAACTAATCTAATTTATAAATACTAATAACTAATTATTACATCCGATATCTTAAATAAAACTTTTAAATAAATATCAAAAGCCTTTTAATTAAAAAATAAAATACATATTGTTGGTACGCATGAGTTTTTTTTTCAACTATATTTTTAAAAACATTTAGCTACTTTTATTCAATAGTTAATATTGGCTGGAACAGTAAAGGAAATCAAAGGAATGTTATTTTAAGATAGATTTAGGGTAGTTGTTACATAAATAAAAATCTAAACATACAGTTAGGGTTAGAAACGGAAATTGTATACTTCATGGAATAGTGAAAGTTATTTGTTTTAATGAATACAAAAAAAAATTGAACTTTAATTCACTAGTATTATTAAGAAGCAACGAAAAGTATAAAGAGCAATATTCTGCTTTGTTTAGTTTTTGTAGGAAAGGTGATAAGTAGAAGAACCATGAGAGCACACACACACACACACACAATGAAATCAACACTTAAATTGCATAATCATATAGAGCAGAGAACATTTTCTAAGCTTAACAGTTTTAAATTACCGTAAAATCCGGCGTTCAATGCGTACTTTTAACACAAAAAATAAGATTTATATTTACGGGTGCGCGTTATACGGCGGGTATAAAAATGATAGTTTTAACAATAAATAAAAGTGAGTGGAACATAAAAAAATTAGACTTCAACAAATATTGAAATGCCGTTTATTTAAAAGAAATTGCATACCTTAGGAATTTAAACTGTTGTAGTTCTAGAAATATACTATTTTTTCAAAAGCCTGGGATCATACCACGAATAAATGTTTTCAAAACATTAGAATATTGCATATAAAAATGTCAGGTTTCTTCGTAAAAAAGGAGTGCGCGTTATACCACCATGATATCTTAAAATTAAAAAATGAAGCTTGAAAGTGTAGGTGCATGTTATATGCCGGTGTCCGCTATACGCCGGATTTAACTGTATGCATTTTATATCGCACATAGCTATGACAGAATTTTTAGTTTTGCCTCAATGATTTATGCCTCATTCCTAACAGGTTTTCTCAAAGTATCCATCGATACAAAAATATGATGCAAAAGGGAAATTATCTTTGTAAATATCAATTACTGAACAGCTTTAGGACATTGTTGCTACATTCAAGACCTCTTTATGTTATACACTTATCATATATACTTAGTTATTTATTAATATAATTACAAAATTGAAATTTGTAATCAAATTATACTATAATTTAAGCAATATAATAGTTTAACAATAGGAAACAAAAACACAATTAACACTATAGGCTTGTGGACTAGAGATCATACACGGACATTGATGTTTTGACGATTTAACAAATCCATCGAATCATTTTCATAGCATTCTGCAATAAGTTGCAACAACGCACCACTGGCATCAATTGTGGCTTAAATGCACTATAATAAACATTGTTTCATTATTATCGATAAAAGGTATTATTATACTGGAGGGAAAAGTTAATAGAACGTACTTACACCAAAAGCAAATATTATAATGCTTTTAACGTACCCTCTGTCATCGAGTGCATCATTAATACCCTAACATTACGTTCTCCCTTGACGTAATTAATAACTATCGGAAATTAGTTATTGAAATCAGTATCGCAACAAATAGCTACTTAAACAAATAATAACAATATAGCCGGAAGGACATATGCAATGTCAGATACATGAAATTTATATCGATTTTAATGTGAATCCCAAGCACTATGCAATTGTGGGAACCCCCTGGGTTCCACCCTGGACACTAAGATTAATTTGAGGCAAAGAATGACCAGGCGCCATTTGTATAATAATAACTTATATTTATTCACTTGGTTCAAACATCAAAAACTCTAATGACATATAGTATCTATATGTCTACGTCAAACAAAAGGGATTTACGTTTAATATTAAATTAAATTACGAAATATGAAATTAATCAATAATTACGCGCAATATCAAAAGGGTTTACCGGAATAGGAGGTCTGAGAAATACACGCAACTTGATTTAGTAGCTTTCATTAGCTGAAACTAATTTTATTAAACTAACGCTTTTGGTAAGCGGTATTAAACTAGAATATATCACCTGTTAGTACTTATGATTTCTTCAGGTATGTGAACTTCCTAAGGTTCCTTCGTTGAGTATTAACAGCAACGCTTCACTATCGCAATCCAATTGAATCCTCTAAACGTTGTCATTACTGCTGCTGGCTCAATAGCCTTCATCCTCGCTAACTTACAACGCTCTCTTTAAATACCCTATCTACTTTGCATATCCCGTTCACCTCTTAGAGTTGATTGGAAATATACGCGAATTTACAATCCCCAAAGACGCCTAAGAAAGGTGCCGTACAGATTCGTCACACAATGCATTATTATCATAAAGACCAATCAGAGACTTTCCTCTACTTTCCAGTTTTCGCGTGCAAAAATTTTTCTTAGCTTTACTCAGATTTCTCAGTTGCATCCTGATTGGCCAGCTTAAGGCTCCGCCCATCCTCCCGATCAGTAAATAGTAACTTTTCACAGTATTTTTCATCGTTTTCAACTTAATTTTACGATTCCTCAAATTAATTTATACTTTATCCAGCTTATATAAAGTATTCTTATTAAATTTAATTCCCATATCTCTTATTTTACCGCAGCGTTTCTCACACTGTGGGGCGCGAGCTTATTAAAAAGTCGAAAATAAGAGATTTAAAATTAAGAATGAATTTACTGAGAGGAAGTAAAATAAAATTCATTTTAATAAAATAAAAATTAAATATATATTTACATTGATATAATATACTTATAAATGCATCAGTACTTCACAATGTTTTTGATTATTAATTTATCAATGTTTAATTAAAAACAAGTTTAACAGTTTCTAGTGCCTATCATGGGCTTGTCATGTAAAAAATTCAATTCTTATCTTTTGTATGGTTTATAATCAAAGTCGTATTGGAACTGCAGCGTCAAAGTATATTTTTATTGCATTCAATTCATTGTTATTGTATGGAGGGAGGGGGCGCAATGAAAGTTATTATTAAAAATTGGCTCGCAAATATTGAAAGTTTGAGAAGCACTGCTTTACCGTAATTTTTTCTTCTTAACAATAGGTAAGTTTCAATAGTATCACACAGTCACTCAAACTTATCAGATTGGATTTTAGAAACCGAAAGGGTTAGATACTCTGTATCACCAACAATTGTTATAACAAAACCTTAATCTCTCAATTCTGCGATTTTCAAATTTAATACTTTAATGTAGATCTGAAAATATAAAATTCTATATTTTGAATTGTTACACTTATTGGTAAACTCATTTAAATTTTGCAAAGCTAGCAGTGAAATTTATGTGTCGAGGAGGCATGAAGACGAAAAACAGTTTCTTAAAATTGGCCTTTAATAATCAATCATAAAGTCACTGTGCTCGTTACTGGAGCGATAAAAAAACAATAAGTTCAAAAATCAACATTACCAGAGACATCCGATTCGAACCGTCTTCTAATATTGTAAAATGAATTTCTAATCTAAAATGGTGATGCAACCTACAGTTGCATTGCCAACCAGCCGTTCTCTCCCTCTAAGAGTTAAACCACTCACACACTTCTTATATTTCTGTTTCTCCTTCCCTCCCCTGAAAAACTAACATGAGCCGAGTTTAAATACTCGCTCGATTTGCATTGCAGTTGCTGCCAACCACAAATCACGAAACTCAAAAAGATCGGGTTCGAATCGGTGTGCTTACTTTCATTGAGATCATGGAACGGGATTGGAAAAACAACACAAGGAGATCATAAAAATTTGGATCCGACTTTTTAAATGTCTAACATGAATAATTACAAATATATTTTAAATAGTAATTTAATTTTACTCATATTCTACAAAAATTTAAAACAACAAACAACACATCTTTGTGTTGAGTAAATTGATTAATTTAGAAGTTTAACCCTTTATCTACCGACGGTTTTTATAAGTATACTTCTCACTTTAAAACCACATAGAATAACCATTTTTACGAATACTCTGACGATACTTAGCAGGAATATTCTTTGAAATCCACACTTTCAAGATATATGGCAGCACGGGTTAAGATGAGTATTTTAGCGGGGAACGCGAATAGTTTTATAGCAGAAATTGCGTTTTCTGCAGAATGCGAAGATCATCATTTTTGTCCCGAAAAATAGTTACTGTCAAAACTTAAGTGTCTTATTTCTTTGAATGTTAATGATGACCTTAGAAAACGATTTGACTATTTATTTTAAGTGAACAGTGTATAAAACTAATTTTTACTTTTGAATATATTTAATTAATTAATTAGCTCTTACGGATTAAATTCCCCGAAGTTGAGTATTTTGTTTATGTATATCCCTTAATTTTAAATGTAGTGATTCAAAAAAATAAAATATTGCATGAAAAAAACTTCAGTAAATCGTAATGCGGTAGATAAAGGGATAAGCTAACAAAATTTAACGCATCTAATTTGAAGAGAAAATCCTCATATTACAGCAACAGTGAAATCGAACAAGCACTATACGTATATAAGGGTGGGTGATGTATCGTGCCGATGGGAAAACAAGAGACCCTCCCATGTTATGTATCGGTTATGCTGAAGCTTTAATGGTCCAATATTACACCGAAATTTCTCCGTGACGAAAATGGTCCGCTGGACTGATGGGAAAAGCTTGCCCAAACACTCGAACAGAAAGTAAGATCGATTTCTAGCAATCCTTGTTTATTTATTACTTGACCTTTTCATTAGTTTTACTTCCTTTTCTCCATGGGCGAAGGGGAAAAAATCGAAGTTATTTCCCTACACCATAAGACACAGCAAAAAACAACAACAATACAGGGAGAACTTTTTCCGCTTGTCACTCTGTCTGAAGGGAAATATTCCTTCGTTATTTCCGGGTATGTTAGAAAGGAGGGAAGGGGGCTATCCTCCGATAATGAAGTACTGTCACGCGATAAATAAAGACCCCCCACAAATGAAAAGGTTCTGGAATTGTGGATCTAATGAAACCGAAGCAGAAAGCGGCAATTCAACGGAAGAAGATCTCAGCAAAAGCATTGACACAAAGAGGCCGTAGAAATCGATGGCCTGGCATTTCTGTGCGGATGGTCGGAGGATTCTGAGATTTAGGTATTTGTTGGAAAGGGGTTTAAGGTAAGTTCGTAATAATGAGGGGCATTCTCTTTTGATGAATAGGATAGAAAATAAGCTCGTTTTCGAAAGGTGAGATGCCACTCTAGTTATATCTTATTTCCCAAATAATATTTGTACTTTAGTAGAGTATTATTTAATATAAAATTCAATTCATTTATTTTTTATTATAAAAATTAATGCTCTATTTTAATGCATTTTTACAAGCTACTGTGGGGGGTTTAATGCATAATTAAGTTAAAAATTATATATATAAGTATAATACTGTCGATATCACTATATTTATTTTTATTGCCTAAATGCTTAATTGCGTCACATTTTAAAGGGCTTTTGGCGATGGTCCTCGTAATTTTGAATCTCGGTCGAATTGTCGCGAACTCTCGCCTGCTGAAGTGTGAGGATTAACCAAAGAATAAAACATTTTCTTAAAATATGCAATTTATTATAATTATCGAGCTACTATAAAAAATTCAGCCTAAGCTATGGGAGCGCGTCAGGTTAAATACTAATTCAAATATCTAGAATATAAATCCTGAACTTGTCGTGAAAATCAGATCATCAACAATATACCTAGTCTTACAACAACCTGTCGAATCCTTTCAACTCGGACCAAGGAAAATTTTACTATTAACTTCCCTAACTTCGAAGTCTCCGAATTACAATAATCACCAACCTCCTGACTTCCCTCTTCACTTGATTTTAAAGAGTAACCTTCATTAACAAAAACTGCGGTTCATTTACAGGAAAGAGGTTTTATAGTCATATAATAACGTCAACCAAAGTATATTCTCTAGAGCACCAATACGCAACCTACAGCCCGCCACCGAGCCTTTTTGAGTGGCCTGGTCATGGCTTATTGCTCTGAGAAATTCACTTACTTTAGAACATTGCATTAAAAATTTAGTGGGAAATTCTTTGTCGATAAATCAATTTTGCATTTTTTATGTCAGTGTACTACAGGTACGAATTGATAATCTTTTTCTATTTGGAACGATTACGGTTAGAGATAACAGACAACAGTGGAGTAGCGGCAATTTTACGGGTGGAACTAATTTTTAACTGTCTTTCATATATCTTGCAAGCAAAAAATATTCCACAAAAATATATCGTTACCAAACGATTGGGAGGTTGACTACTTTATAGCGAAAAACAAACATGGATTAGTAATTGTTTGATTTGTCACGAAAGTGCTTTATTAAAAAAATAAATATAAACAGGAATCATTCAATGACACTTTTCCTCGATGATCTCTTTCAAGAGGTGATAAATATAGGCTTTCATGAATAATCTTTGCAACAGCAACAAAGTGTTTTGTCAGTGATAATATCACAGCGGTAACAAAGACATCCTATGAAGTTTGTCACATTATTGGTAATCATATGAAACCGTTTACTGAGATGCAGAAATTGTAGTAGAGTGTTTCTTAAATGCTTTTAATTTAGTATTAGTGACAAAAATAATAATTAAATAAAAGTAAAACAGGAGTTTTTTTGCGGCCCGCGTGAAATAACCATATACATATATGCGGCACACGTGAAATTGCTGACATATGTATGCGGCCCAGCAGTAAAAAAGGTTGAGTACCCCTGCTCAAATAATTAGTAAGAATCGTGAACAAAAGTAATGTGGGTGATTTCAGAATTGGCCGTGATTTTGGGACCATGTCCACTCAATTAATGGGGTAAATATTATGTTTTGAAAAAATTGAAGTTAAGAAATTATGGGTTAGAAACTCATTATCATAAAATTTTCACATGAAATTTCTACCGTAAACTTCTTTTCTGAGGTTCCATAGAGCATGTCCAGGTTACTCATGGCAGAGAAATTACGTTTCGCAGCCTTCTCCCAGTACACTCGTGAAGCTAAGAAGCTTTTTTGATAGGAAGTTGGAATTCATTTTACTAAAGCCTCGAAAACATCAAGTAGGATTGCTATCGGGATGGTCAACTATATATTAAATCCCCCACAAGTACCTTTCTTTCTATTTCATTTTTGGAATATAACGCGTTCATCGGCATAAATCATGGTCTACAAGAACGCAAATTTTGTTTTAATTGGTTCAGTAATATTTGAAAAATCTATGAAAATATAAAATGTTTACTTTCTTTCATTTTTCCACATCTCAATATATATATTTCCTTTCTCAGTTAAGTAGAGGACATTTTTAATAAGACCATCTTTTTTATTACATTTATTATTATTATTAATACATTTCAATTTATAAATGAAGTACACCTTAAGTAATGTGAACAAGTAATTAAACATGCAGAACTATTGCTAATAAAGAGAACATAAAGATAAACGAAATACGTAAGTAATCACTAAGTAAAGATTAATTTTCCAGTTTCGAATAAATTAAATATTGAAATTTTTCCTCTTTCTCTCTACCAGGGGGGGGGGCGAACCTTTTAGGGTGAACGTATCATTTTTTCTAAAGAAGTGTGTAATGAGGTATACACGTGCCTTCAAATAATTTTGACTCGTGAATATATATTGGGAAAATAATATAACTAACAAAACTGTTAATTTATTACGAAAAATACTCTTTGCACTGTATAGTAGTAAATATTTTAATAAAGTATGCAGTTCAAATTAAAGTAACATTAGTGTGACTTCTGTTGTTGCAGATTAGATGACAAATAACTTTTATATAGGGATTGTAAGATGTTACTTTTAACAGAATACAAGCTGAGTTGGAGTTATCTGCCAAATGGTTTCTAAGGGAGTCTTTAATGCTATTCATCTCTGAAAATTATGACTCTCAAGCATAGGTAAATAAAAAAAATAGTTAAAATAGCATAAACCAGCTTCTTCAAATAGTAAAATGTTTCTGGAATCAAAATCCGGTGGAGTGCCTCAAATATTGTATCGTGTGCCATTCGTGGCACGCGTGCCATCGGTTCGTCATCTCTTCTCTATACCTTCATTTAGTAAATACCAGGTTCATTTTAAAGTAAACGAAAATATTCTAAAACTAGTTGCACAAAGCAAAAAGAAAAATTTTCTTTCGTAATTTATTGATACATTGTGCACGTAAGACTTCCATACTGAAGAAAATTAAATCTCTCTTACAAGCCTCTAAGTCCTCTCATTGACATGATATGGAGTCTGGCGTGCCAGATTAGGTACCGCCCTCGTCACTTAACCGTGTTTCAAAATTACGAAGTCCGTTTCCAATAGCTCTTGTGTTGCTTTTGGTGCAATGTTAATCATCAATCAACCAATCGCAATTCATTTAGGCTATTTTTTTTCAGTACAAATTCATTACCATCAGCAAAGTGATTTTTTTAAATAGATTTCTTCACTCATAGTTTTATAACTCTTTCTTTTTATTTTCAAATTTTATGCAGTTGAACCTGTTTTTGTGCGGTAGATAGGGACCGCATAAAAATAAACGCACAAAAAAATATATTCAAAAGTTTCATAAATTCTTACATGAAACAAACTAATTCGTGGAAATACTAAAAAAAAATTTTAATGCGGTGGATAGGGACCGCATAAAAAAAGTCACATTTATAAAATATGCCAATTATTTACGAAATTTATTTAAAAGTACTTCCATAACAAAATAAATAAATAAATATTACACATGGAAACATTTTTAAAACATATAGTTTCTCATTGTATATACGGATAAGTCTTTAAAATGCACATACATAATTCATCACTGCTCATCGTAATCCAAAGTCCTGCAATGAATAAGTTCAAAATCGCTTTCGTCACTTAAAGGTGACATTTCAATTGGTTTATTTTTTGACAACATAAAGTAAGAGATAAGTTTTTGTGACGAAGGGCGCGTGGTCAGTTGCTTGTAAATGTCACGATAACCAGCTATACATGATTGAGGCCCTTTTTGGAATTTTATACTCCTTTCGTAAATGGAATCTATTTTAAGAAAATGCGTTTTCCAATTTGTTGAAAAGCTGGATCCCTGCATATTTTTATCCGCTCTCAAAGAATCTAGCTTCTTGTTCGTCTTCATAATTTATCAAATTATTGATAATGTCAGTGTCATTGAGAATTTCGTCTTCAATCAAGCGCGGGCTGCTGGAGCGTTGAGAGTAAGCAACTGAATGCGCTTTGTCGGGAGACTGTTTAAAACAAATGAACAGAGTATCTTGAAGTGTCTACATTTCAGTGGAGTAACGTACACCCACAAATCCCGGGGAGGGGTGACTCTAGGGGATCCAAGGCTTGACTTACGCTAAATACGTATTTACCCAATTTATAAAATATGTGACGACTTACGCGTCTTTTCTTTAACAAGTCCTTTGGGTTCTTTGGGCCAGAATTAATGGCAACTCTTTTCCAACCAAATCCAAGAAAAGAGAAGTGAAGAGATGTAAATAATATAGGATAAATATAGGATCTTAGGGTAAACGTGATGGCAATAATGACAATGCTGGCAATGTAATGGTAGTGTAAAGGAATGTTCGACAATTAAAGTGCGTTGTGGTATTGGCTGAGTATTGAAGTTCGTTGTTCAAAGATTCAAGTTCTACGTGTCGTGGATAAACATATTGATGATTGATTAGAAGATAAAGGTACAGCTGCATACCACTGTAGATAAAGACAAGTTCATTACAGAATAATATAAGGTAGGATTGATTACTTACTATAATTATATTTGAAGATTAGGCGGTTCAATTATTGATATAGGTCTATATTATATTGTGTGTTACGTATTGTGTCATCGTAGATTCTCGCATTCATTAATTTAGATATTTGTTCAAAGTTTAAGTTGAATATCTTAATAAAGTCATATTAAGATAATGTTTGAGTCTAGTTCTTACGCTAACCCTACACCTCTAGCTCACGCTGATACTTCGAGGGATGTACTTCCAAGGGGAGGTACATCACAAATATTACAGGCAAAATCTGACTCCTAACATTCTCCATTACACCACTGGTAAATAGATAGAAAATATCACAGTGGAGCCAAAGCCATTAAGTCCTGTCACAAGGGGGAGGGGGCAGGGCTGTAGGAGCCCAAGGCTTGACTAACGCTAAATACGTATTTACCCAATTTACGAAATATTAAAGTTGAAACCTGACTTTCATATATAGCGAATTGAGGGTATTTGTAAAATTCTTTTGACTTTATTTTTTATCTAGATTAATGCCACTTTCCCAGTAGAGTGGCGATTTATCCATTGAGCGCCTTAGGGCGGGCGCCCTGGGGCCCGGATAACATGGACGTAACCAGGTTTTCTGGTATTAAATTTCGATACGCCAGTGCCAAGGGGACCTGTAGATTTTCTGCGACCAGGGCCCTAAATGAGCTTAAATCGGCACTGTTCTAGTATGATTATTGTTTTTGCATATAAGAATGTTGTGTTATAATAAGATAAAAATATGTTTTAAAATTAGAGGATATTCTTTTTTCAATAGCTCGTATAAGGATTTTAGTTCTATTTATATGTAATTCTATCTAAAACCTAATCATAGAGGAGTAGATAACATATAAAACTGTAAATTTTTATTTTCAATGATAAGATTAAGCAACAAATTCAATTAAAGTTTGATTCCTTAGAAGGAATACGAAGTCTGACAAAAATTAGAAATGTCGCTACGTAAGTATTCAGAACTAAGATTAAACGTGGAGAATGAACCAGTAAACTCAGAGACATTTGTGATATAATCATGGTTATTCTATTCATTCACAATAAGTACTCTGCCTTTATCTGCCTCATGCATGATTCACTGAGTCTCTCTAAGACATCAAACAAGAAGAAATACGAATGTCAGACGAAAAGAGTACCTGATGTGATCAATGAGGTCAATATTACTCGCACACATCCTCAGGGATCTAGTAGAGATGAGATAAAAGACTTTGATCATAGTTTGCTCAATCGACTTAATAAGTCCTTGTTAAAATCCAAGCAGAAAGATAAGAAATAATCTTTAACAACTTAACCGGTCAATTTTTCTGCCCCATATGCTTTAAAACAAGGCACATTTTCAAACTATTTTTTGTTTTGTAATTGTGGATCACAAAACCCCCTAAGTGTTTGCTTTTCATATGTACGTTATGCTCGCTATGAAGACTGTTTCGTATATCTAAAAAGAATTTCTCATACTTTTCAAACGGTATGTGCAGTGTCAAACTCAAAGGCTGACTTGTGCCAAACAAACAAGGTTTAACTTAAAGTAGGACGCAAAGAAAATCAAAATTCATAGAAATGTAGGTTTACTTCGAGTAATACATAATAAACGATATATATATATATATATATATATATATATATATATATATATATATATATATATATATATATATATATATATATATATATATATATATATATATATATATAAGTAAAAGAAAAATTTAATATATCCATCCTGACACTTGACATCTCTTATCTGCTACTATCTTTCCCATTTTGATATTTTATTATATATTATTGTGTGTTAAGGTATCCAACTACGTTCGGAATCGTGATTTTAAAAAAGCGCATAAATGGATAATTTTCGTAATATTTAGCGTCACTCAGATTAGAATACATGCATAAAATTGTTTTAAGGACATTTTGACAAAAAAAATTCATTTAAATATAGTATTTTGGCAAAAAATTAACTTAGAATAATCTTTTTTCCAAATGTTCTCCTTTTGAAAAATGGTTCTAATATAATAATATTTTGCCTGTATATAGACCAGACCTCTCTACAGAGGCTCAACTAGAATTTTTGTAATATATAACTTAGAAGTGGGTTTATTCGTATTTTACGACAACAGAGGGGAGCAATTTTTAGAAAAAAAACCGCCAATAATTATTTCAATTTTTGGTAACTATGAAAATAATGTGAATTTTTCAAAAATTCTAGTTGAGCCTCTGTAGAGAGGTCTGATACATGCAAAATATTATTATATTAGAACCATTTTTCAAAAGGAGAACATTTGGAAAAAAGATTATTCTAAGTTAATTTTTTGCCAAAATATTTTATTTAAATAAAAAAAAATTGTCAAAATGTCCTTAAAACAATTTTATGCATATATTCTAATCTAAGTAACACTAAATATCATGAAAATTATCCATTTATGCGCTTTTGCAAAATCACGGTTCCGAACGTAGTCGAATACCTTAATATATTGTGGCCGCAAAAATGCTATTTGTGGGCCGCGAGTTTGACACCTCTGATGTAATATAATGCCTTACATTGGAATCGGGATGTATCGGCTATTTTTGGATTATCTTTAAATTTTCATTTCTCAAGCAACAAGCTGCACATTGAGTAGGCGATTCTTAATCTTAATCAAAAGTTTTTAAGAATCTGTAATTTTTTGACTTCAAAGAATAATTCTAGCCTTCACCATAAAGAAAATACCGGATGAGAAGTGTTTAAATACCGTGGACACATAAACTGTATCTCTTAAAAATACTAGAAATAATAACCTCACTATAAGAATTAAAAACATCTGCAAATCAAAGATAAAAAGAAAATATCAGTGCCCGTACTCTGTACGGGTAAACCAGTTCAGGATTTAAATCACTTACAGAAATGAAATTTAATTTAATTACTTCATAGACTATGATATATACACCTTTGTATTCTACTTTCAAATTATTCAAGAAGATTCATGGAAGGTATTTTAAATTCAACACTTTCGACCAACCTGTTCAGTTAAAATATACCAGAAATAGTTAAAGTATTTAAATTAGTTTCGGGGTATTAAATATTCATTAATAAAGGCAACCCATTTATTTCGGATAATTGCGTTAGCTAATTCTAATTAATTACACAATTTACAGATTAATGACAGGTATGTTACGGAATATTAATAGTTTATATAAATTGTTATGACTTCGCAAGAAGCAAGATTTTATGTCGAAAAGGTTACAATAAAAAGGTTATGTAGGTAACTATATAAGTCGGTTATTATTTAATAAACTGATTTTCGTACATAATTGAAATTGTAAAGAAATCGCTTTTTCGCAAGAATTCCCACTACTCATATATCGTATGTAACAAAATTAAATTATAGCTCACAATGATACGTAACTGTCTATTCTAAAAAACGGTCATAAAAGTTAGTTAAAGATCTAAATTCAATTAAATAAAAATTTATGTAATTTTACACAAGCACACGTTTTTTTACATAAGAGAAAAACGTAATTAGTACTAAGTAAGATAGAAATTTCAGAGATATTTATGACAAAATTAGGCAAATTTTCATGTCTACAACTTTTCCATACTTTATTTAAAATAATATAAAGCAAACAATTATTTTTTAAAACAATTATATGATACTGAAATATAAAAACGTACTATATCCTTTTCGTAATCTTATATCGATCTTTCTTACTGCACTGATGGAAAATAAAATCCCACCAAGAAAGAGTTGTGCTAGATAAACAAAATTTTTGAAACGCGTTTGCAAATAGACTTGAAAGATGTATATTTAAATTTTGAGCTACACGAATACAAATGAGGCTAGTAGCACCACAGTAAACATACAAATAATATTTACTTTAACTTCTTGATGTAAACTTCGTGAGCGTTATTTGCCTTCCGAATTGGAAGTTGTGAGGTGATTTGAGTCAGAAATTCCTATAAGCACACGGAGAAGGAAATAATTTACTAAATTCAAAACGACTCCGAATAAAATGACTACGAGAAGAGGGATATTCTATCAGCGATATTGCAGGAAGGTATCTACTTCACATGATTTTTCGCAGCTGTGGTTCTCAAGAAGACCAGAATTCAGCCGCACACGAGCCGCCTCTGACAAACAAGACCAACGAATTCGCAACATGGCTGTGAAGCAACATACTGCGATTTTCAACAAAATTAAGAGCTTCTGTTGGCACCAAAGCATGTAGAAACTACAGCAAACCAATTTCTTAGAACCAGGGCTCTAAATCAGATGCACTGTAGTGTTCATACCACTAACTCCGAATCACTGACTTCTGCAATCATGCCAAGCTAGCAGTGGCCCCAACCCGGATCTTACAAAGCGTACATAATTGGCGTCAGTCAGGCATTGAGTTCCTACAATCCTGGGAACCATCCGCGATGCGGGGGTGTACATTACGCCACAGCCACTGCTGGCTAGCAATGATTGAAAGGTGAAGTGATGTCTGTTGCGTTTTACAATGAGAGCCGTTTCAGTCAAAGTGCTACTAATGGCCAAATGTTGGTAAGAAAGAATCCAACAATGTTCTTGGAACCAAGCTGCCTCTTGTGTAAACACATGAAACCTTCCCCAGGAGTTATAGTCTAAGGAGTAATAATTCCTTATGGCATCAACATCCCTCTTGTATTTATTCCAAATACCTGGAATGCCACTGTTTACATTAAATAGATAGTTGAACTGTTTGTGTTGCCTTTCATGAAAAGTATTCAAGTAAGGAGGGGGTATTTCAGAAGAAGAATGCTCACCCTTGTACCGCTGTTGTTACGCAACGTCCTCTACATTATATTGACATGCTACCTTAGCCTGCAACATCACCTGATCTTTCTTCTAAAAAAATACATATGGGATATAACTGAACGACAAATCCAGCAGTATCCACAAACAGAATTAAGTGTTGTTGACTTGATTGATCAATTGCAATAGACTTGGAAAGTTATACAACAAATATCAAAATGTTCTTGTACGACAGAAGGATTGCACATTTGTAGGTTTGCATTCAAAATAGAGGCACAATTACAGTGGTTGTTATTGTATCACCATTTTACATTGGGGATACAATACCAATCACATCACAATTTACAGGATTACATTTCATTGTGACCTTGAAATTTTAATCAATTAAATATGTTACCTAGACAAAGGTATTGCCGAAATTTCATTTTTCTACAATAATTTGTTCTTGGTATTGAGTTTTTGAATTCAGCTAGCATATGTGTACTTAAGGGGATGGTGGACCATCAAAACTAATTTCTTAAATTGTTGTCTTAATCAGCTGAAAATGAAATTAATACAGTAAATAATTATTATATTTCCTAATTTAAATATATTTTTTTCAAAACTATTATAAACTGATTTTTTTTAAAAAATTAAATTTTTAAAATTGTTTTTAAAAATGTTCCTTGCGCATTAGTTTTCAAGATACGTACACAATTTTTATTTCATACATAGATGAGCTACAACAAAATATATATGTGCATGGATTTTAAATTCAGAATAAAATTTGATGAAAAAAGACAAATTTTCTATATTATATGGAATATTTCACCAATTATCATACATTCAAGGTATTCAAAACAACACAAATTATGATCCTTTAAATTCTTTAGAAAACCAATACACAAATTTGTGAATTATATCATCTTTCATAAGTTGTAAGAATTTCAAAGAGATATGACATAATTTGAAACGCAAGGAGTATTTTACGTAGCAATGAAAAGGGAAAAATTACTAACTAAGAAAAGGGCATTTTAAGCATTTAGTTGAGTAAAATAAAAAAAATAGTTCAGTAATCATATAAAATAAAATGACAAAATCATTTGACAGTGTTATTTTATGAATTATGAGGAATATTATTAGTATAAAAAATCAAAATCACAATTTTGACCAAAATTTGACATTTTTAATGTCCACCACCACCTTAAGTTATATTACGGTTATATCATATTAAAGAAAACTCTTAAGAAATAACAATATATGAATTCAATAATATTGTATCATACAGAAGCAATGTATTTTATAATAAATTAGTTAACTGAAATCTAAAGTATCTTTTTTAAAAATTTCAATTTAATATTTGTAACATTTACATATGAAATTGATTTATTTTAATGAATTTACGACCGTGTTTTCATATATGTCGTTCAATTAAACTATTGATCTTATATTTATACATTGCACTTAATACGTGCATCAAAATTTTATAACATATATGGTAGGTAACATATAACAAATATGAAAATGCCAACTTCCATTAAATGATCAAATAGTATATTCAAGCTATAGAAAGACTTTTTGTTCTGTTTTTTGCATATTTTTAAATATTTGTTGCAAATATGATTAAATGTGTGTATTTAATAATATTTTCAAAGAGTACAGATTTAAGTAATTAAAAGCTTTCCAAAATATTAATAAATGCAATTTGAATCATTCAGTCATAAAAAAACAGGGCCAGGGCAATTTTATTTTATAGAACTTTTAAATCAGATGATAATTTATACTACCATTTTTTTGTTAATATTATTACATGAAAGAATCGTTTTCTTCAGATTCATTACTTAATTCGAGGCAAATAACAAACAGCTAAACATTGCTTTTACATTGAATTTATACAAAATAAGAAATTTATAAGAAATTTAAAAGAGCAAAATTATTTTCGCAATATATCTTAACTACATAACAAAATGTATTATCTACTAACGCTAAGCTACAAGTTGTCAAAACTTTCAGTAGAATAGGTTTTACTCCACATTGTCAAACGCAAAGTCTGTTGTGGATAAGTAATTTTCTTGGTGAGAAAGGTTAAAAGTTCAAAGAGTTCAATCAATAACTTCAGAAGAGAAAAAAAATTGGGGAAACTATGAAACAATGAAGGGTCGTCTTAAGAGTCTTCTTTAGATATCAAGCACGTAAGGATTTTTTAAATAGTAGCGCAATTTATTCTCGGTATTCGTGCGGTTTAATAGTGCCGAAAAATTGATCTTTCCTTGGGGCTTTTAAAAAGATTAATGATGGAAACAGAAAAATTTACACCAATATATAGCAGCATTTTCTCTTTTTTTAACGAAAATTATTTTTAATCAGTAATGTATAGAAAAAAATCATGTAACAGATTTAGTATGTAGGGAATAGATTACAGGAAAACTCTAGTTTTTTTTTTTTTTTTTTTGTAGACTTTTATATTAAAAATTTAGTTTTAGATAGATAGAGACAGAGAGAGAGATTGTTATAATGAAAGCATATGATTCGACTACATTTTATTGTTTTCATAATTAAATTCATTCAATATTAACATTTAACAAAAATGTTAATTACGTTTAGTAACCGAAAGAAATATCTCATGACTGTGTGCATTCGAATTTCACACATTATTACATGTAACATACAGAAGTAAGAACCGAAAGTAAACGCGGAGCACATTTTTGGGCATAAAATAGTCTCAATTTTCACGAAAATTTTGCAACATTGTAATTCATATATCTGATTATTAAAAACCTTTATTAAAATTTCAAAATATTCCATAGATAATTAATTTTTCATTTTAACATGTAAAGAGGAATTCATTTAAGATTACGGTGTAGAAGAAAAAAATTGAAACACATCTTACACTAGCGCAAATAGGTCAAAAATGGAATAAAAATAAGTAGTATGATGAAATATGGTGATCTCTTTATGGATCAGCGAGGTCAGAGTATAATATTAATGTTGGAATACTCTTATATCCGAAAAAATATTCCAAATAAAGGTCCTAATCTTTAACACTAAGCGAAGACAGCCTTAATACATTTTAATTTATACCTGTTATACACATGTTTACTCCTTTTAAAAGTATACTAAATTTAAACAACTATTCGATAAAAATTTCACTTGTCAAAGAAAACAATAAGAATGTCAAAAAAGAGGAAACGCGTTCCCTTTTAACTTACTGTTACAGTTTATATTTTCAATAAAAAAAATAAAGTGTTTAATATATCCTGTTCCAAATGCCTAAATTTATAATATTTTTTACAAAAGCATATAGAATGTGATAGACGTAAATCACCCATGTAAGTGACTTTGAAACCATAATCTTCAAATACTTCGTACCGCTAGAACAAGGCGCATAAATTAAAGGAGAATGCAAACAATCTCTCGGGCAAAGAAATGACCAGAATACTTCAAAAACTACTCCAGGAAACAAAATATACTATATATATTATCCGATTTATTTCATAAACGTAGAAAAAGTTTCGTCAGGGGAAAATTGTGAATGTAAAAGTAATTTATTTGTTTTTTAGTGATGTAAATATATATCTTCTTTCTGCAAATTATTAGAGTACAACATTATTACTAATGGAGAAACTTACATTGAATTTGTAAGGTGAGTCAATATTTATGAGCTTTAACATACTATATCACATTATTTGCTGAGAAAATTGTTTGAAAAGGAAAATTATAGTTTGTAATTAATTATAATTTTTATATTATTGCTAATTTTTTTACAAAAATGTTTGCTGTTTTTGGAATGTTTTCTCACACATATATGCCACTAAAACAACAAAACTACTATAATACCAGTGCCCGCTTTATTCAAATTAACGACAGCACATATATAAAAGAACAATTTTGAAGTTTAATCATAAGAAAATACTAAAGATCTATAAATGATGTAAAAAGTATATAAAGGAATCGGTTTAAAGTTATATTAAAAGATAAAATAAATGGTTCAGTGAGTTTCAATAAAAATATCAACTAGAGCAAAACTAAAAAATAAGCATGCTGCTTTCCAAGCTGTTATAAACAGATATAGAAAAATATAAAAGGTTTTGCAAATAATGAATGAAAAAACATTCTATTAATTCTACTAATAAATTATAAAACATACTAACAAGAAAGTTATTAAAACATATAACGACATTTAATCAACTTAATTATTTAATATTAAGAAAATAAATCTGTAGATAAATTATTTAAACCTGAAACTAATACGAAACTACAAATTCCAAAATGGCTAACAAAATATTCCACATAAAATTGAGTTTTTTGTATCAAAAATATACTTTATATTACCGATTCCAACTGAATAATTTAAAATTGATTAACCGATATTTTTCTTTTGAAATATTTCCTAATGAATCACAGGTGTTAATGTTTCTTTCTGATTAATATTCCATCCATTGAGAAAAATACTTTTTTTTTCCATAATCGTTTGTTTTGACTATAATTGCTAGTGCATTCTCAGAATAAAAATTGAACAGGAAAAAAAAATCAAAGACAGACAAAGACTTTTCTGGAAAATAGTGTAAGAACATTGGATACTTCTGTATTGGGTAAAATAGTCTTAATTTGTATTTGTATTGGATAAATATCATAGTTTGTCTTTAAATTGTAGTATTATTGTTTGTGTATGATTACCTTAAAGAAATAATTACACACATATTTTTTTTATTAATACTAAACTTATCCTTGCATTCCCTACAAAATAATTTCGAAGCTAAAAAATTTAAAATAAAAAAAATAATTTTAAAAACCAAAAAAAAATCTGAATTAAATGAATTAAGAAAATTTTATAACTTATGAATCGCTTCCTTCTTCACTTAAATTATATTTTTCTTTAAGAAATTAATTAAGTAATTGAAATAACATTCGTAAATTGCTCCACAGAATGATTCTTATAAGAAAACTTTGAAACTATTTGTTTGTCTTACATAATGCAAAAAAAAAAATTACATAATTATTCATTAATAAAACAACTCAACTCGACAATGTATTGAATTAGTTTCATTCAATTCGATACAAATATTATATTTTTATGCTAACATAAGTTTAAATGTATCTTGATTTCCTCATTAATCATTGAAACTTTTACATTGATAAATTATCCCCATTTCGATTATCCAGAATACAAATATTAAGCAACAGAACATTTTTAAATATATCAAATCTTTTCTAATATCAAATTATACATCTCTAGAAAAATGGAAATCTAAGAGAGGGAAATTAAACGAGGAAAAGAATTGTCTTCCTTCTTTGTAATTGCTTTCGTTTCGGAAGAAAGCTTTCATAAGCGATTAGCAACCTATTTCTTGATATTCTTCCCAAAACTTCGAATTGCTTGCTTCGAAGGCATGTTTGGTTACAGTTGTGGAAAGGGCCCTGTTGGCTTTCGTCCAAATATCGCATGCGGAGGAATTTAATGTCTTAAATCTATTCAAAGTTCCAAATCTTGCAAAAAAAAAAGATTGCGAGTTCTCTTAGAGTTCGTTTCAAAACAAAGATACGTTTTTTCAAAGATTTAAGAAATGCAAATATTTTTAATGGAACAGAGAAAAAAGATCAAATTGGGTGATAAAATCGAAATATACATTTTGTTTTGCAATTCTTCGTTTCAGCAATTTAAATGTTATATCAAATATGAATTGCGTAATTTGTCTCATTGTTTGCTTAGAATGAAATGAAATAAATCATTTATCTTATCTTTTAAAATCAGAGAAATTTTAGATTAAAATACAGATTTGGAGTTTTAGATTAGTCATATTCCAATAAAAATAAGTTAAGAAACTGAAAAATTTTAATCGAATTCTTATTATGTAGTGTGCATCAATATGTATTCAAAAACATTCATCCTAAATATTTAAAAACTACGTAGGAGTTTCGAAAAGTAAGGTAACAAGAGCTTTGACGGGGGTGCAATAAAACTGAATGAAACCCATGAATAAAACTCCTCTGAAGATAAGGGACGCGCCTGAAGACTTCTTAAAGACCCTGGGCCCATAAGTGAAAGTAGGCCCTGGGCCAACATACAAATGTAGGCCCTACTTATAACCTTTAAAATTGACACATATAGCATATGTTGTCAAATACTCGTACAAACAATAACACAAACATAAATGTGCATGACTTACAATCGCACAAACTGGCTCGACCGAATGCTGCCGTTAGACTGAATGAGTAATGATGGTGTATGGTGATAGGCCGAGGTCAAAACATGGACGATGGTCATCACATATAGCCAGTTGACAAATCATCCGAAATTCCCAGTGTATTGGAGAACACAACCAGAAGTAACATTTGACAGCTGAAATTATTCAAATCATGATCTTATTAAGTCTGAGTCGAGAGTGATACGAGTGCCTCATTGTAGCCAAGGCCCTGGGCACGGGCCTAGTTGACCCTTGCCTTAAGACGTCTCTACTGAAGATAACAAAGTTGATTACAGCATTCAAACGGTGCCCATAGATAGTGTTGGTAGATGGCTGCGTTGACGAAAAACATGGCCCACGTTTGAAATATGAAAAGTGGCACGATTTTTGCGTTTAAAGAAGAATTATCCAGCTGAAATTCTTTGGCAGCTAGTAGAAGTCTACGGTACAAGTGTTATGTTACAAAGACATGAGTGGTTTCGGTGTGCGGAAAGGCAGAACAGATGTGCGAGATGAAAAGAAAGATCATTTTAGGTGGGAGGTATTGGATTGCAGTCGAGATCTATCGCACCAAGTGATTTAGTTCCATCTCGTCAGACATTTAAAGAAGAATTTGCGAGGTCAGAATTTCAGAACCAATGCTAAGGTTCAACAAGCCAACTTGACAGGGTTGAATAACCTTGACGCTGATTTGTAAAGGGTGTTTTTTACAGGTATAGAACTTTAAATTGCAATAAAACAACGATGTATTATTCGATTGACATGAATTTTTTTTTATTCGAAAGATAATCTTGTGGCATTACATTTTAAATATGATTTCTGGCATACGACTGCCACGGCTAGCTCGGATGTAGTCCAATCTGGACGTCCAATTTTCGATGACTTTTTCCAACATTTGTGGCCGTATATCGGCAATAACACGGCGAATGTTGTCTTCCAAATGGTCAAGCGTTTGTGGCTTATCCGCATAGACAAATGACTTTACATAGCCCCACAGAAAATAGTCTAGCGGTGTTAAATCACAAGATCTTGGAGGCCAATTCACAGGTCCAAAACGTGAAATTAGGCGGTCACCAAACGTGTCTTTCAATAAATCGATTGTGGCACGAGCTGTGTGACATGTTGCGCCGTCTTGTTGGAACCACAGCTCCTGGACATCATGATTGTTCAATTCAGGAATGAAAAAGTTAGTAATCATGGCTCTATACCGATCACCATTGACTGTAACGTTGTGGCCGTCATCGTTTTTGAAGAATGATTCCACCAGCCCATAAAGCGCACCAAGCAATCAGTTTTTCTGGATGTAACGGTGTTTCGACACACACTTGTGGATTAGCTTCACTCCAAATGCGGTAGTTTTGTTTGTTGACTTAGCCATTCAACCAGAAGTGCGCTTTATCGCTAAACAAAATTCGCTTATGAAAATCGGGAACAACGGCAATCTCGTTTTGGGCCCATTCGACGAATCTACGCCTTGCTTGATCATATTTAAAATGTAATGCCACAAGATTATCTTTCGAATAAAAAAAGTTCATGTCAATCGAATAATACGTCGTTGTTTTACTGCAATTTAAAGTTCTATACCTCTAAAAAAAACACCCTTTATGATACTGGTTTCGATGGTTTGATGCACCCCAATAGAACAAATGCCTCTATACCAGTAGCGCACACAGGAATTTTTCAAGGGGGGGAGGGGTCCGGGTTCGAAAGTTCACCATTCTTGTATCATGTTCCTTTTGATTTTGTCGATTTTCGGGAACAAAACACAGCAAAAAACTAATTATTGAATAAATAATTAGCATTAATTAATAAAATTAATCATTAATAACAAAGACTTAATTAAATTTTACGTACTATATACTTAAAATTATAATCAATCGGGAAAAAATCAAGGGCTTGGGGGGTCCGAACTCCCTCCCCCCTTGTGTGCGCTACTGCCCTCTACGTATGGTGACTATATAGCGAAGTAATATATACCACTGTCTTCCTACAAATTACATATGTTCTTTATTTCTTTAAGAAACGTTTACTTTGAATAAGCTTGTTACCTTACTTTTTGAAACAGCTACGTAATTATCATATATCAGATGTTGGAATTTAATTTTAAAATAACTTTTTCATTATTACAGAAATTTAAATAAAATTTTTATTTGTATATCTTATTGAGAGTGTGCTTAGCTTTGCAGTTGAAATTTTAAGTTGAACCTTTATCATAAATTTTTCCCGTTCGAATTTAAATAAATTGAATAAATTAAAAATGTTAACTATACAGATCCTGTTGCTGAATAATTAATCTATTATTTTGAGAATTATTCGTATTAATAATAAAGATTCAAAAAAATTCTATAAATGCCATTTAAGTCATTAATTATTCATTACACGTAAACAAAATATATAATTTATAATTTCTACTGAGTAAATACGGAAAATTTTGGATTTTCAAATTTGTTCTCTTACCTTTAAAGCTCTTTCTTGAACAGCTTTTACTTCATTTATCTGTAAATCAAGGAAATAAAATTTAGTTACATAATGAAATAATTCATACGTTCTATTGTAAAATGCAATAACACGATATATATATTATTATTATAAAAATATTTAAGAGATTAAAAATTTAAGAAAAAAATGATTGAGGCTGATTACTGAATCGTGCAATAAAAATTATTAAAATGCACTTATTTATTGTACACCGTATAAAAATGATTTTATTGCTACGAAAGAAAAAAAACCTAAAATAACTTTTTTAATTTTTTTTTTAATTTTTTACAATAGAAACTAAACTAGAAGTAAAAGCACAGTGACTATTAATATCTCAATAATTGTATTGTATTGGCAATTAATACCTAGGAGATGCAACTTTGTTTGAAAATTGTAGAGAATAAAAAGAACCTATGTTAATACAATGAAATGAATTCAATGCACAAATTACGATGAAATAACAAAACGTTGACGAATCAAATGTATTATTATTTGTAACTGTATATAATACAAAAAATATTTTGCCAATACAATGAAGTGAATTCTGTAAACAAATTACAATAAAATAACAAAACGTCAGCAAGTCAATTCGAAACAATAGTAATCAAATGGAATAAATGAATGTTTTTTCAATCGCAATAGTTTTTTTTCCTAAAACATCTTCAACGAAGTAAGAATATAAAATTACATATTTAAAAGTAAATAATAAAATTAATAAGAATTAAAATAATAGCATTTATTAACAACTCATGTAAAAGATGTTCAAATGTAATCAAATAGGAAATATATGTATATTGCTTAAGTTTTCATAAGTAAAACTTATCAAATAGAATGTCAACATCAATGGACGTAAGAAAAAGGGGAAATTTCAGTACTTCATTTATTCGAGAAAAATATATAATGTTCATATAAGTTACAAATTTTCCCACTGATCCCCCAAAATGAGAAAATATAAACAAATATTTTCTAGCATGAATTTAATAAGTGCTGTACTTTTATCCCAACCTTTCACTGATTATTTTTAAATGTGTTATTCATTCAAAGAGTCTGAGCATACAAGAGTGTGTATATAGTATGATATATATAAAAGTTTCTGTTACTTTCTTAAATATGTCATATTAATCCTGCGTTGGAGTTTATGTATGATATACTGAAGAGCAACAGAAGGAGTGAAACGATATCCTTTTAGTATCATGTTGCACCAGCAGTTTCCCTGACGACGGCGGAAACTCATTTCGGTATGAACTCAAGACACTGGAAACGCTGAGAAACCATGCAGACTCATGACCTCACAGTATCACAACCGTTCAAGAATATTTGATGGAATGGAATCATAATGTCGAACGTCTATCTGCATTTAAACGCAAATGCAAGCGATGAAATTAGTAGCTAGATAACCAGTCCAGCAATACCATGCCTATGGAGCAGCGGTTCTTAAACTTTCGATAGCCCCCCACCCTTCTTTATGCATCAGCATGACATCGTAGACCCCTAAGATTCTGAACACTCTGACTGACTAGTCTAGATCAAAATACATGTTCTAGTAGATTTTTTTCATTGGGGACAATTTAGTGATATAGTCTAATATGGCACATCTTTCAATTTTTCCACGAGACCTTTCAAAGTCTGTGAAAGAGGGAAATCTCAGCGTTACATGAGAAACGCTGTAGACCCCCAGGGGTCCACGGACCACAGTTTAAGAACCGCTGCTATAGAGTATTCATTCGGTTACTCTATAGCAACTATGTAGCTATCGAGTAACTGCTATGCAATTTAGGAGTTCTGCAGTCAGCTATGCAGTTTAGGAGTTCTGCAATCAGCTATGCAGTTTAGGAGTTCTGCAGTCAGCTATGCAGTTTAGGAGTTCTGCAGTCAGCTATGCAGTTTAGGAGCTATGCTGAGGTGTATTGCCTTCAAGAAGGAGAAATTTTCGAGTAGAATGCTGAAGATACTGAAATGACAGCAGAATTTTTTCAAGCAGTGCCAAATGAAATAATTTATTAGAACTTTCTTAACTGTTTGAATTTGTAGCTCGAGTTGTCAAATTCCATTTCAACAAACGTAAACTGTTTCAACACGAGAAAAGATACGTTCATCCTCTGGAAGAGGAACACGATCGCCAACAACTCGACACCAGCTCAACTGTCTTATGCCAACGTGAATTGAGTCTTCATTCTGGGCAATACATTTAGAGTCCAGTAGTAACATTCCTGCGCCTACGCTGATCTTCGAGTTCAGTGATACGGGGGTGATCAGCGATGGAATAATGGTGCAGTTGATTCTAAATGATGTGCTTGCAATCACTTTTTAGTGCACTAAAAATCAGTAGTCGATTAAAATCTTGCACTGTAGCCCGTCTATCATCTTTCTCTGAGGTTTAATTGTCGATATGTTTACTCATTCTTACTCTTTCATCCACAGATGTTGTCCCTAGTGGGGTTTTTTTTACAAGAATCGACGTATATATTCAAGTTACAATTTTAACTTAAGTCATTTTGAAAATCTCTGAGCCTGCATTGTTTCCAAAATACAAATACAAGTTCGCAGGTCTCCACAATAAGCCCACGATCAAATGCACTTCCATATTCTTTCTTACCTACTATAATGCGACTGACTACTACTAATTCATGTCACGTAATTCTTTGCGATATCAAATAACTACTTTAGTTATTAGTTTTCCATTTAAATGGCGTTCGTTTACATTCCTACACCAGCATGTTTTCTGGAAAATAGTCATATTATCTCTAGTTTTATTAATATTGTGAATATAATTTATTTTTCGAACTTTAAAATATATATTTATAAGTGAAATATTATAATTGAATTTTTCTTGTTATTTGATACACAGATTTAAGAAAAAAACTTACATGTTAGCACCGACATAAATATATTAAATAATGTAACTATATCAGAACATTACTGTTGTACCTGGTTTATATGGTATTTCGCTCTGTTTTAATATTCAGTTAAATCTACAGTAAATTGTAACTAATTACTAATTTAATTAAATACTCGAATATTCTGGTTTATAACAATTTCTTATTAATTGTTCTTATTAATTCAAGTAGAAATTTCTAAAATGGAAATATTAAAGTTAAATGTTAAATGCACAACATTTAAAACATTTGCACACACAAAATATGCGCAACATTTGTTCCTGTTAATTAACATTTAAGGAATAATACTGACAAAATTTATGAATGATCTTTTTTATTAGCATAAGAATACAGAAATTATTTTACTAAAGCCTGTTTAAGATGCAAATTTATGAAGTAGATTAAAGCTTTAAATATATTCATTCAAAGAAGTTCTAAGAAGAAATTATGTCATACGAAATGACAAAATATGTTTAGAGCAAAACAAAGTATTACTTTAAAAAAGGACTAAAAGAGAAAATAAACATCTTCATACAAAATAAGGATTTACAGATTCTGTATATTTCGACTTCTAAAGACTAAAGAATAGAAAATATATTTCCTTTTTTTAAATATTTAAAAAAAATGGATTTTTACATTGTGTTTTAAAATGTCTCGTTTGAGCACTAAAGTAAGAGAGAAAAAAACAAGAATACTTTTGAAAAATTTAATTATTTTTCCCTTACTTTATTTGAACTTTTCCATACATAAAATTATTGTTTTAAAAAGACCCGCTAACAACATGTGGAACACAATTAAATGTGAGAAATGAATTAGGGAAAAAAATAAGTTTATACACATAAATAAATACTAAATATTCCCATATTTTTTGTTTCTGTTAATGTTTTATGCAGATATATATATGAAACCTAAGTAGCCGGATAAAATGCACACAATTGGTAAAGATATTTATTATAATTCAGCAAATTATTCAGATACAATGAATAAATAAATAAGCTAAACGTGATTAAGTCTACTATAAACAGAATGAATGATTATAAGTAAAATACACATTAATTGTATGCATATAGCAATACATTTATTTAATTTATTATAAAATATACCAAAATACGTTGTTTTTCTTGTAATAAGACAATTATTCATTTTAAGTCAAAATACACAAAAGTAAAATATAATTTCACACAAATTAAAACATTTTAGATATAAGAAAGGGATCTTAATCAAAAAATTTACAAGTAATGTCTAAATTAGAAACTTAAAACACATAAATTTAAACGCTCGTACTGCTAAGTCAATTCCGATTTAACATAAAAAGTGATGCTCTAGAAGAAGTTATCCGATTGCGATGAAATTACATATGTACACACGATAGAACATTTAAATGATTAGCTTTTGGAGGCACCGACTGAAAAGTTGAAATTTAATAACGCAATGCAATGGAGTATCCGACAGTGCATAAAACAGAGAGCATAATTTCTACGAGAAAGTGGATCTAGTGGACTTCGTGGACAGCACCAATTCATCGTAGACTAATTCATGTACATTATAAGCAGTTACTACCATTTAAGAAAAGTCGGGCTATTGGATCGAAGGAAGCAAGTGGATTAAATTGCCAGATCACCCGACATTTGGGTTGGAGTGATACTACTTTTCGACAACATTCGCAGGAATGGGGAAACCGTGGCCGCAAAGAGCATCAAGAAAATAGAAGATCGAAAGAACGCGATGACAGACCCTTAAAGTTCCTCGATGCATCCTTGTCAATGATTCGAGATGTAACCGGGAAAGCAGAAATTGCAATAATTACTGATATGAGATTCAGCAAAAGAGGGATGAATTCGTGGAAGTCATTATTGCGATTACCCTCATCACTGCAAACCACCATCCATCGAATTCGAGATAGAATCTCACGGACGCTTCAAATTGAGTCCTGATGACCAGCAAAGATACGCCAGGAGATGTCTAAGACAGCAGTGAGATATTTACCCAAATGTCATCCACCACACATCCCCAACAACCAGGAGTTATAGCATTGACTGTTATTTTATTGGAGACCCAGACTCCTTTGGTTGTCACCTGTATCACACTTATAGTATGGCACTACGTCGAGCAGATTCTAAGACCCGTAGTATTGCCCTCTCATTTTCATCCCCCCTGGACTGACCTTTTCCATAAAATAGTACCTAGCAGGAAACATCACATCTTTTTATTGCTTAAATCCCTCTTCTTTGGCCAGTAATGTTGCCAGATCTCTCCCCAACAACACCAGTACGTTTGGGTTCTCATGAGCAATATCGGCAAACGCGTCCCAACAGTTACACCAATCTAATGCATCATGCGTGACAGTTACTTCTGTTGATGATTCCAAGTCTCTGCTTAAGTTATATTTTCAATGTAACACTGTTTACCAAGAACAAATTTTAATACATTGTTTTTGTCAAAGAATGCTTCAATACGTCATTCACATAAAAAAAGGCTTTCAAAATTTCTGAGTTAAGTAGGTACTTGTAAAAATAACATTTCCCGAGACAGAAAAGAGCTGAAAACACTAAATATACTTCTTTAATAGCTACAAAGAAGACAGGTAAAGTAATTAGTCTTACAAGATAAAGAAAGATTTATAAACTGTTTAGTTTCTTCTTTTGTAGACTAAAAAAAGAATGAACTAAAATAAATAACATATTATCTTCTCATTTTAGGTCACTACAACACAAAACATACAACACAACATGCAACACAAAACATATTCTTTAAATAAAAATATTTAAATATTGTATACATCAGATGAAAATATCAAAATTAAATAAAAACAATGAAATGAATAAAGCATTTTAAAGGAATATTAATGCAAAGGAAATTTTAAATGTCAAACATATTAATTTAAATGATCCTAAATACTTTAAATTTTAATAAGTACTGCTGGAATGTATGCATAATGCCTACAGACAGCGTATAACAATTCATTTATACTTCATTGTGATATTTCTTGCCAAAATGGTAACAATAAACTCCATTTGACAGAAATAAGAAAATAAAGACAAAAACATGCTTTACAATTTTTAAAAGTATTCTCTATCATCTTTGATCTGGTTCTATAAAATGTAGTATGCTTTTCTTTGGCAGCACTGATGACACATCACTTTTAAGGAAAACACGAAATAAAATATAAGTTATCATTTGAAAATGCTTTATTAAATACGTTTCAGTGTTCAATATAAAGAATTTCCAGTGCTTGTAAATACTTTTGACTCGAAGTACTCCTTAAAGTTTCTTAACTACTTTAATGCAATAAAAAAAACATTTTTTCACATTTCTGTTTCTTATACTTGCAGGCATATTTCATGTTTATAGATTCGGAATTTTGACACGGTACTCAAAGGAATGATACACACTTTGATAATAGACAACTGTGTACTTTAAGAATCCGCGTTACACAGAAAAGAGGTTTTACAGCTAGTTCTTACACAGAATGTGAAAAATTTGTTTGCTAGAAATGATTTAGTTATCCGAAGATAACTCGAATTTCCATATTTGGTTAATTGCTACTCTTCTAAGAAAATTTTAATATAATTTTACACGAGTTTAATTATTTTACGATAAAAAAATCATGAATAAACATAGTAAGACTCGATTCCATAGCAGACAAAAACTGCCAATTAGGTTACTTAAAAATTGTATCACAATATTCAATGTGACCAATAAGAGAGAAATAGTTCAAGGAACGCACACTAATGGAGGTATCACAGAAAAAGAGGGGATTTCACCTAATGGTATACATATTTTTTTCTTAATAAAAGCAAATAATTAACCAATATGCGTATTGGATTCAATTCTTGATTGATGTCACACTCTAAAGCAACACGAAGGGTACGGAAGTCGTAATTTTAAAATTCGATCAAGTGACGAAGACGACACTTGAATATGGCATTCAATCTTCAGTCTACCACGTCACGCCACTCGATAACTTATAACTGGATAGAAACAAATCCGGCCACTAATTCACAACCATAATCACTCAGCTACCGCGGCTGAATGACTCTGTATGCAAACCCTCTTATCCAGCTAATTTCAGACTAACACAAATTTGGCTCATTGTGTCGTTAATATTTTTCTGAATTTTCCTGATATCTAACTACTTTTTTTCCAATAATTTATCCAACATTATTGGCAATTCTGAGAGAAAGTATTGATATGTTTGCATTCGCAATAAGAATTATTTTCTTTCAGATAATGACTATTCAATTTAAAATTTCTCAATATGTTTTTGTAGCATAATGTCCATATTTAATTGTGTTAGTGTGCACTTAGCCTAACACAGCCAGTTTTGAGCCCATATATTTTATTAAAATTATTCATTCATATTCTGTAATACATTAATATGTTTTACTGTATATTTTATCATTTTCTATGTAATACAAAACGTTTTCGATTTAGTTACATATCCTTGATTATAGGATACACAGTAGCTCTTTTTCCTTTTCTGAACTTTATATGCATATGGAGTAAAACACAAATAAGTGTTTCTATATTGATAACACAACAAATCTAAAAAATGACTATCAATTATGAGCGGACATCTCACAACTAAACAGTTAAACATAAGAAAAATTGCAACACCTGTGAACTGTATTTCTCAGTTTAGTCGCAGAAGATTTGATAATGTGCGTTTAGCCTAACACCACCAATTTACAATTCAATTTTGTAACTTTACTCCAGTTTAAAGAATTTAGCACCTTGTGAATCAAAATAAATTTTTCATAAATGTCACAGATTTACATTTTTGGATAATATATCAAACTACAATATCTATTATTCATCTTCAACCAATAGGAATATAAGTTTAATATCTTGAAGTTAAATCCCCAATGCACGTTCAGCGTCTAAATGTACCTATCAATTTATGCCTCATATATGCATGCAAAGACAGAAAGAAAAACCTGTATCTCAGGGATGGAAGCATCCACCGTAAACGTTCATGCCAATAAATCGTTGAGATATTCCCATTTTTATTTATTTATTTCCCTCGTTATTAAAGCACCCAGATGTGAAAGTTATTCTAAGGTATTCGAGAGAGGGTCGTCCTTATGTCCGTAATAATTCAAAAAAGTTGCAAAATTGCCTACCAGTGTTTCTTAAAAAATTTACTCCTGGGTAAGAAAGGCAGAGTAGAAAACAAGAAATATCACTCCTAAAAATGAAATGTATAATATTGTGTATACTCCAGAGTGTCGTTCCCGAAAGAATACTAGAATTCTAGAAAAGGAATTACCATTTGCGGAGACTGGTATTTTTCAATGGAGGTTTTACTGCTTTTGGCACGAAAGTGGTTTATATCCAACAATTTAATTTCCTAAAAACACATTTGGTTCAATTGATAAAAAAACCAAAAAACGTATATGATTGTTTAATATTTTATGAGACAGCGCAAGATTCATTATGAATAAAAATTAATTCAAAATGCTGTTTTTAAAACGTCAAAATGACTCAATGCATTTTTTTCTTTTTATAAATAAAAAAATATAATACATTTTAGCACATTAGATTTATTTGGTAAAATGATTTTGTACAAATGCATTATTTAAATCAATAAAGCTATCTTTTGTAAAATACAACTAATTTTCTAATCAGAGTATGTTCATTTCTTATTATAAAAAAGCTTGGTTGCTCTTTTGCTTAATTAATATTAAAACTAAAAACCCCATAATTATTAATTATTTTTGTGATGTCTAAAGAAAATTTTTTATATTCTATACGTATCAATAATTACTCATTCCTATAACTACCTTGTTTTGAAATAAATATTTGCAGTTTATAAAAATATTAATCACATATATAAGAGAAAAAATTTTGTATTTAATTTTTCGAGAACACTTTTTCAATAACAATTGTAAAATTACAGCTTATTAAGTTTTCCCCCGTACTATCTAAGAAATTTAAATTTAAATGAATCATAAGAATTTACAGAAAGTACAAATTCTCTATCATGATTTAGTAAAGGTAATAGTTTCAAAGATATCTTTATCTAAGGGGACTCAGGGGTGTTAAATTTTTCTAGAGGTCTGAAAATATAAACGATTTTCAAACGCGTATAATTCTTTTAAATTTAAATTAAATTATTCGAATCTTTTACGTATTATTTAAAATAGAATGGGGCTTCAGAAAAGTATAAAATGTTTAAAATATACTAATAATTTTAAAAGTCATCAGCATATGAAAATTCTACAATAAATATTAAGCATTTTTTGCTTTGCGCACACTATTTTCTAAAATATTAGCCTCTGATGTATAAAACTTTATAGAATTATACAATGCATCATACTCTTTAAACTCTACCTAATTTTAGTATTATATATCTTTTGTATATTAAAATATTTGTAAAATATTGCAATTTTTTTAATATTTTTTAAAAATGCATATTTTTTATTTATTAAAATATGTAAGTTATTATTCTATTTATATAAAAGTAGCTAGAAAGTATTAAGAATACATTTTTCTTTATAAATCAACTTAAAGCTAGTAATTAAACCTACTCTTTTAGAAAATAACATGCGCGACGTAAAACTTAATAAAAAATTTCTTATAGAAAAGTTTCTTAAATTCATATGCTTATAATTTTTAAAATTATGACTATATTTTAAACATTTTATACTTTTTTGAAGCCCCATTCCTTTATAAGTAATGTGTACAAGATTCGAATTATTTACCTTAAATTTAAAGAAATTATACCTGTTTGAAAATTGTTTATATTTTCAGACCTCCAGAGAAATTTAACACCCATGTGACCCCTTTTAATACATCTTGATGCAAACAATACATATAACATAAATCTTCATGTTGAAAAATAATAAAATGGCAGCATGAATTGTGCAATGAGAATTGCCTAACACAAAAATGGTCTTTATCTTTCAGCACATTTAAAATCTTTGTATCATAAAAAATAGTGAAATTGTCTAGAAGTTAAATGTGATTCAATTTGTTGCAAAACATTTATGGTGTCTGATCATATAATGTTTTGGTATCATTACATTTTCTATTATTTTACTTTTTAAAAAAGAAAAAGTCACTGGAAAATTTTTTTAAAAGGACTCTACAGTTCCAATTGCAACAGGAACTGAATAATAACTTGCAATTGGCTGCAGTATCTAATTGAGCTTCACAATGCAGATGCTAGCATTCAAACTAGAAATAACTATTAAAGACATTTTGAATTTTTCTGCAACACTAAAAAAAGATATTTTGATCATTGCCGCAGCAAAAATTCCATTGAACAACCTGAATCTTGGCTATAGATTATCTTATCAAAATTCGCCATATTCTACGTCTAATAAATGTGCATGTAATTAAAAAAAATTTTAAAAGTGGATTAAATGATACTGAAATAAAAAATTCTTTGGAAACAATGTGCTTTTAATTGATAACTTCAGCAAAGCTTCCTTTGTGATATTGACTCAGTAAAATACAAACGATCTTGTTATACCGGTCATTCCATAAAGACATTTGAGCATCTATAATGCATCTAGTAAATTTTCTTCAATTCTACAGATTCCTTACAATTATAAACTGATTTGGGTAATCTCTGAAATAAACATAACACACACAATTTTCAGAAAGAGCAATAAAATTTCCGAAATGCAAATTCATTATAGAAAAAAAACAATATTTAATCTTATCTCAACTTAATTCAATTTATTACACGACTAATAGGATCAATAACAATGAATGAGTAACATGTTGAAGACTTATAATCTAAACAAGAAGTAATCTATGTACCTGCGTCTTAACCAATTACATTTCGCATAATTTTGCCATAATAATTTTAAATTACTTCATACATTCACATTGAAATATTTGTAAGAATTTGCTGATAGTCAATAAATACACAGCTTATGTTCATATTCTTTTTTTTTGTAGTATGAAAAATATTTCGATTTAGAAACAATACGATTTCTATATTCGAGACATTAGAATGTGAGTTTATACATTTTGCAATACGAAACAAATATGACAATACGATTTCAACAAGACAGACGATTCGATTTCTATATTTGAACTTAGAGACAATACAATAAGCTCGTATTTTTTACATACAAATCGCATTTGAAAGAGACAATACTATTTTTATATTTGAACTCTGAGACAGTGCGATTGTCAGATTCTACTGAGTATTTTAAATTGTCTCAGTAGTATATTTCTTAAGTTAATATAGTTTTTAAAAAATATTCAAATCTTTTTTCCCGAATTTCTGAAAAGTAGTTAATTAATTTATATATATATATATATATATATATATATATATATATATATATATATATATATATATATATATATATATATATATATATATATATTGCTACATAAATCAGATAATATTTTAAAATAAGTAGTCTTATTTGGGTGTAATATCTGGATAACTTAAAAATCAATAAATCTATTAAATTTGAAATAAATAAAATGTTTGCTTTATTAGTACTTTATTTGACATATGTTTAATATTATACAAATATTACACTATAATATTTTCATAACTACTAATATCTTTAACACTAGAAAAACTTTACTACAAATTCTAACACCCGCAGCAGTATAATTTTTTTTAAAAAAAATTATAATAATTCAAATGAGTTTCAGTATCACAGAACAAAACGTATGCAAAATATTTTATAATTAAACTGTTTATCAGATTTTATAAGACAACGATTTCGTAGTTCCAGTCACGACTCACTTCACTTGTCTTCCCACCCCTTCATCGTACATTTGCAGTCGTGTACCATATTCCATGTGTGATAGTCTCTTCATAATAAGAAAAGTGTTATACTAGTGTATTATTTATGAGTTTTTATTGAGGCTGTCTTTGGTGAAATTGAATTGCATCGAGCTGGTATTTCTAATAAAATGCTGGCACCCGTTATACTCGTGAAGAAAATGGATTTTCTTTCTCGGATCCTTTCCTTTCGGTTTCATTCGTATCACAATACACCATATTCTGGAACACACCATGAATGATTGAGACTTCCTTTTTTTTTCTTTATTTTACTTGTTTTGAATTTCAGTTGAGCGACGCATTTGCTGTTAAGCCGCCTTTTATACTTCACGATAAACGAATAAAGCATTAACTGAATTTTCGTATAAAACTTTCAAGAAAATTCAAGATCGTGGACTTTTTTTTTCTATCAGCATGTTTATTTCTAGGAGAAGAGATTCACAAACTTTCAAAATTGCTGAAAATTTTTTGTATCATCATAACAAATACAGACATGATTATATTAAATTTATCTCGGGTTTTTATACATTTATTAATGTTTAAAAATTCTTTATATTTAACTCTGAACATCGCAAATGTTTATGTTAAGAAGTCTTAGGGGTATTGATTTTGTCTAGGGGGGTGAAAATATAAACAAATTTCAAACAGCTATAATTCTTTTAAATTTAAATTAAATGATTCGAATCTTTTACACATTATTTACAAAGGATTATGGTTTCAAAAAGGTACAAAATGTTTAAAATATAATCATAATTTTACAAATTATAAGCATATGAAATAAGAAATAATTTTGTAAATAAATATTAAGGAATTTTTGCGTTGTGCTGGCTATTTTCTAATATAGTAGCCTTTAATGTGAATAAAATTTTGTAGAACTATAAAATGCATCATACTCTTGAAACCCTACTAATTTAAGAATAATATATCTTTTGTAATACAACATTTGAACAAAATTGAAATTTAAAAAAAAAATTAATGTAATTTTTTTTATTTTTTTTTAAAAAATAATTTAATTTTCTATTTATATAAAAATACTACAGTGTAATGAGGACACATTTAACTTTTTAAACCAACTTATTGCTAGTAATTAAAGCTAATATTTTAGAAAATAGCGTGCGCAACGCAAAAATTACTTAATATTTATTACAAAATTATTTCTTATTTTCATAAGATTTTAATTTTTCAAATTATGATCATATTTAAAACACTTTGTACTTTTTGAAACCATAATCCTTTGTAAATAATTTGTTAAAGACTCGAATTATTTAATTTAAATTTAAAAGAATTATACCTGTTTGAAAATAGTTTAAATTTTCACCCCTAGAGACAAAATTAACACCCCAGAAACCCCAAGAGAGAGAGTTAGTTATATTAGCATCGCCCTATATAAAGGAACACGAGTGCTATTGTCGATGAACCCCGTAACTTAGAAACTCGGTCAAGTGACGAGAACAACACCTGTGCTGGAACCTCTCTCCCCTAACTACCACACCACCGGGAAGACATTGAATTTTGACAGATTTAAAATGCATCGGCCCCCTCTACGTGGCGAGTCTTCAATGGCCCCAGGTCTCGAGCCTTCGACACTCCAGCCGCGAGTTCGTGACCATAACCACTTGGCAATCGAGGTCAAAATATTTAGGCTGAAGGATATAATTTACACTTAAGTGCCATTAAAAATTATTTAAATTAACGAAAAAAATTGAATTATTAAAGATTTCACTACCCATATATGTAATCAGTTATGAATTATCACATTTTACAACTAAAAAAATACTTTTTTGTCAAATAATACACATTTTCCTCTTAATTAAAAAGTACATTAAATAAAAAAAATGTATGTATATTAACTGTCAAAATTTTTTTATTTTAAAATGCTGCATAATTAAAACAAATTCATCAAATAAGTTGAAAAATTATTAGAGTATATTTTCCTTATTTTTATACCTAAGTTCTTTTCTTTTTTTCATAACAAAACCATCTTGAAATATAATTATCTTTGGTAAGTAAATTCTAAAAATGTTGAAAGATTTAGGTATTAAGAAATATGTACATGTTTTTGTACAATAAGTTAAAAAATTTTCAGGTAAATAATTCAGTTTTAATTCACTTTAGTTAATTGATAATTTTAATAATGTGATTTTATAAAACCATTCCCAAAGAAATATTTTCTAGTAAAGTTATATTTTATATTAAACCACTCTTTGCAAATCGAATTATTATTTCCTTGACAGCCTTCAGCTGAAACATTGATTTCTTTTTGGAATAAAAGTAAAAAGCACTTTAAGAGAATCAAAACATATTTAATTATTTAATGTTTAATTATTTAAAGTATTCTGTTTCCGTGCATTAATTATTAACACCATTACTTATTATCCTCCTCCTCCTCTAAAGCATTTTTTTTCTTTTAAATTTTGAGTTTATTTTAAATCTTCAATAATTTTTCCACTGGTTTTCCTTGTTTCTTTATTTTTTTAACAAAGGCCTTAAGAAGCATTTTCAATAAATGCGTAGGTATCCTATTTATGTTTTTTGCGTAAATTCTTATCAGATTTTTTATTAAACTTCATTACATCTGAAAAATTGTTTAATACTTTAGTATTTCATTCTCTCTTTTAGTATTCATTTTCTTTGAAATACTTTGTACTTAATCAAATTATTTATCGAATTTTAACTTTTTTTGTAATTAACCATCAACACCATACGCACTTTTTTTTTCAGATCAGCAAATCAACAAAAAGGGAGAAAAATAAATTTTAATAGGAAAACATTTCTACCGCTTTTTAAAAAAGAATAATAGTTTCTTCTCAAATAACTGAATTTTTAGCTGGTAAATCTTTAAATATTCAAACATTTTTAAGTACTTAAATTTTTGAATCTTTAATCTACAAGTTTTCATAAAGTTTTTTTTCGTTCAGAATTTCTCCTTACGGTTTACTCCCAATTTACTGATATTTTTTAATAAATTCATAAAATATAAATTTTGTATAAGGTCATACAATGAATATTAAATTTCATAGCTATAATTTTTTGTAGAAAAATAATACTATTCTTTCGTGGATGGTGTTTTCCTTATGAAACCTTAAGAACATCGTGCAAACATTTTAATACAATCATAAATATTAGTTTATAGATTTTTCTTAGAAAATTTTAATTAGAAAAGTTTAAATAATTTTAGAAAGCATAATACTTTTTGAACATATGATTTTGTAAAAATATGAGACATTCACACAGGATGGGTTATATTGATTAGGACAGAATCAATTTCTGAAGATTTGAAATTTTCTAATGTTTCAGGGAACTATTTACTCTTTAGGTTAAATATACGAATACATATTTAAAGGTGTTTCAGATTTAAACTTCAGAAAATACAAAATATGACAATATGATCCACTACTCTTGAATTTTCAATATTAAATGTTGCTAAATATATTAAAATGTACCTGAATAATAAAAAAAGTCATGCTTCTCTGTTTTACAACAAGAAAAAATTATTAAAGAAAACGTTTTCCAAAATTTCATTTGACTTAACAATAAAAAAACTTAACTCATACATCGAAACCACTATTTTAATCTATAATTTAAAAAGAGTACTCAGCTTATTAGAAACACTACATAATTCAATCCCCCCTATTCTCAAGAGCTACTCGAAAAAAAGTTACAAAAATTGCGTAGAAAAAGAAACCAAATTAAATCAATCATCCATTCAAAACTGGGACTGCATCTGATAAATTCTGGTCCATCCCTTCCGTGCCTCATACGCCCCTAAATAATAAAGAAAAAAGTATTACTCAATAAAATCACTTCCTACTTTATCCGATTGCATGCCTTGCCTCTTGGCGATTCCGAGTAATACCTAGCAGAAAGAGAAAAAGTAAAAAAAAAAGTTAAGAACCATCCTCGCCAACTCTATCATCCATTGGTAAAAAGAAGGGGGTAGCTTTTGTAAATGATAGTCATCAAAACCGATGCTCGTTCCTTTCAAAGTGACTGTCCTCGTTTCTTTTATTTGCGCCACCCCTAACTTCCCACGTGGTGATTACCTTGGGACTCTTTTATTACGCAACAGCCATTGTTGGTGAGCAGAGCACTCGGTGATTAATGCGCTCTACGATATTCAAATGAAGCTGTTCTTCTCGAGCAATTTCCACTTCATGAATGCTAACGACTCTACTCCACGATATTCTGCTTTTCTCCCGTTTTCTTAAAGAATTTTTTTTTGTTTCTTAAGAGAAGCTGAGAAGAAAAGGAGAAAAATAATGTAAGAAGAGAAAAAAGAAAAAGAAAAAAAAAGAATAAAAATGGAAAACAGGAAAAGACGTTAATTCTCCGAACCTTGTCTCTTCACTTCGCGTTGTCGTAGTTACTTATTTCATTTTGTGTTCATCCGCGGTATACTTTTGCTTTGTTACTTAATAGCAATAGGGACGAATTACTTGCAGGTTTATTTACTGCTTTTGTGTGTGATGGTACGCTTGGATTAATATTAATGAGATTTTTATAAAAGATCGGGATGGGTGATGGTGACGAGGATGCGAAATAGCAGGTTTGAGAGATGTTATTCTAATTTCTGGCGAAAATAATTAGAATGTTATTTGATGTCGAAAAAATCATGCGATTTTTTTTATCTTGGTATTAAATGACATTATTTCCGAAGTAATTATAAAAGAGCATTATTTAATGTCAAAGATAATATTTCATAAATGGTCAGTTTTCAAATACCATTAACTTGAAATCAAATACAATTTTTTAAAAAAATGGTTTTTGTATACAAACTAGAGGTGAAGTTATTTGTAGCAATACGAAACAAATGTCTGAATTTTGTTTGAATAAATTACATATGAAAATGAAAGTTTATAAAAGTAAAAAATATTAACATTTTTTCTCGAGAGGTAATATTTCTTTATTATCTAGATTTTTTTAACCACATTCAATCTATTCTCATTGTTATTATAATCATTAGTATTATAACTAAAGTCATTCTCAATGTTGTTTTTTTAATGACAATATTATTTTTACTATATTATTGTCAATAATGATATTATTAACAATGTTTGTGTATTATCATTGCTGTAATCTGTATTGGTATCCCTGATGTATTATTGACAATGTTATTATTATTCTTAATATTACTATTATTATCTTCATTATCTGAAACTGAAAAATGAAATAGAAAACGAAAATTAATTATTACATAAGAATTAGCAAATACTTCTCAGTCTACCACCTATTTTGTATTTATAAATGTAATGTTAATATCTTACGAATATTCTACCTTATTAACCTCAAACTCAAACTGTTGCAATGATTTGAAAGCAATAAAATGTATCTAAGAGAACAAAAAAAAAAAAAAGAAAAAAAAAAAACAGAAATTTCTCACAGGAGTTACTTTTTTTTCCTCGATTTCTGAAAATATTTGATGTCTACTTTATTTTTTCCCGATATAATACATTGTACTTCAATCAATGCACAAATTATAAGAGAAAAATGTAGATTTCCATAATATTAAGATAATGTTCACAATTTCAAAATGCCCGATAGACGGAGTGTGGCCGCGGTAGCCGAGTGGTAAAGGCATCGGATCGTGGCTGGCTTTGTCACGAGTTCGAGCCCAGTACCACTGAAGACCCGCCGCGTAGGGCAGCGATGCACGCTAAATCTGTCGAGAGCTGAATGTCCTCCCGTTGGTGTGGTGTGGTGGTTAGGAGAGGGGGTGCCAGCTCAGGTGTCGTCCACGTCACTTGACCATGGTTCAAAATTACGTGGTCCGTCGCCAAAAGCCCTCGTGCAGCTGAACAGTGCGACGTTAATCTTTCACTCACTCACCGATAGACGGAATGAGTGAGTGTTTATAAACGTAGCTCTATTAAGCAACACGAGGGCCATTGGCGATGGACCTGGTAATTTTAAACCGCAATCAATTGACGAGGACGACACTAGAGACTGCAGTCTGCTCCTCCTACCACTCCACGGGGAGGGTTTTGAGCCGCCACAGATTTACTGGCGGGTATTCTTTATCAGTAAGACTCAGACTCATGCGCGCGAGGGACACGCCGTTTACGAGTCTTTGACCATGACCACAAAGGTACCTTGGCAACCCCGATACACTGAAGAAAGAAAAAAACTCCCCAAAACAAACAATACTAATTAATACTGAGAATATTGATTTTAGATTTTGCCCAAAATAGATTAGCACCCAAAATACTACACAATATAAGTTTGCAATTTCTATTTAAATGGTTATATTAAGAAATTTGTAGATATATATTAAGCCTTAAATAATGTGATCCGTATTGTAAATAATTTTAAACTCCAAAAGATCTATTTGTATAATCGATTCATTGTATTAAAATTATTACATTATTATTGCTTTACTCATTTAGCTCACTTTTTACAGAGCTGTAAGCATATGCATTCATCTAAGCACTATTACAAGTTGAGAACTCAACAAAGTATAAAGTACATTATTTGTCACTAATTGTGCATTAAATAAGAAGTATAAAGGAACTATAATTCCTTTTGAAAGCGAGCATAAAACGCTTAATAAAGGCAAAATTGAGACATTTTGTACCTATTTTTCTTTTTCTTCAAGCACGTTTCCCGCATGTGATGTGATTTTCAATATTCGTATAGTGTCCGGTTTCATATACTCTATGAATCGCGCATTCGGTTATCCGAATAATCGCATATCCGAACGGAGTCCGGTCCCAATTGATTCGGATAAACGACACTGCTGTATTTTAATTACGTAAATTTTAGGCTGTCGCATATAAAACTTATGAACAAAGCAAAATTGCACAAAAATGTATCAGTCGATACAATGAGAAAAGAATTGAATATGCTTCTAAAAATTTCAACATTTAACATTAAAGCATTAAAACAAAAAACATTAAAGCCTTTTATTTGTTTTATGTAACTTCATAAATTCTCGTTCCTATTTAATTTTTTTTCATTTTTTTTTTGTTTTCTTTTTATATCAGTAATTCTGGTTAATTAATTTTGTAATGATATTTTTCAGGGCAATATTTCTTTAACATAGTAAAAGATAAATTTGTTTCATCTTGTAAATCTGTATTATTTAAGCAATTATTTGCGATTTGAGTTAAGGTCATTTGAAGCTTATGATCCATAAATGTTTATGCAAAAATAACTTTTAAAGTGTATGTAGTTTAATGAGATCAAATTCAAGAAATTTTTGTCGGTAGATAAATATACGTCTCGAAATATAAACCTATCTATACGTATCAAACTGTACATACTTGGAAGAAATGGAACAAAATCTGAATCATCATTATCTATGTATAAATAGTTATGACATCATCAGCCATCATATATAGCAGGGATGGCGAACCAGGGGCACGCGTGCCATCAATGGTACGCGACACAATATTTTGGGCACGCTAGCGATCAGATTTTATTTATTTGCATTTTATTTCAAAATAACAAAGTTCACTCTGAAGTATTACGAACAAACGCAAGTGATCGTTCGCGGAACGGCTGGAAGCACCCTCGTTCGTTATTGCCGTGTCTTAGTTACGTCGTGGAATACAGTTGCTTACGATGCAAAATTTGCCTACGCATAGCATAGCCAATTTCGTCGACACAACTGTATTTAAAAATTTGTTTACAATTTTTAACTGTTATTTAACATGGCTAGTTTAAAAAAAGAACAAAAAGTGCAAGATAGTAAGTGTAACAGAGAATTTCAAACTTGGTGAATCTAGATATATGGCATTATTAGTAAACGCAAGAAAAAAGCAGTGTGTTTTTTATGTTCTGAAACAGTGGTACGCAGAGCATATATATCGTCTGAAAAGTGGCATTTTGAAACAAATCACAAATCTTATTAAAAAAGTGAACCACAGCAAAAATAATTAATTGCTTATGAACTATTTGGTAGATGTCTGCAATTCAGCATGCATTCTACTAAGAGATACGTCTTAGAATCCTAATATAAGTTATTTGTCATGCAATCTGCAACAACAGAAGTCCCATTAATCTTACTTTAATTCGAACTACACACAAATATAAATTAAATTAAATTAAAACATTTACAAATATACATTACAAAAAGTATTTTTGTACTAAATAAAGTTTTTAGTTGTTAGTATTTAGTTTTGTAATTTTCCCAATAATCACAAGTCAAAATTATTTGACGGCACGTCCATATCTCATTAAAAACTTATTTAAAAAAATAGCACTTTGATCCATAAAGATTCGCCACCCCTGATATATAGCAAGAGCAAAAACCTAAACATGGTCAAAGCAATCCTTACTATTGACCTACATAATAGGGTAATTATGGGTTTTTGCTGAAATAAGGGCAATCACTGAATCTTGTATTATAACGTAATATTAAAATTATGTTTGTTTTGGTAAACTAAACTGCACATGAGGGCCAACGCCTACTGTGCCCATCTCAGTTTTTCTGATCTTGGGCACTGAGATGCCTGAGCAGATGTTCCGGGTCAGGTGGTCAGTCTGACGCAAAAACCGCAGTGTTTAGTCCCCAAACAAATTTTGTACTCATGTGACGTCTTACGCGTCTTTTCTTTAACAAGTCCTTTGGGCTAGAATTAATGGCAACTCTTTTCCAACCAAATCCAAGAAACGAGATGTGAAGAAGAGATGCAAATAAACGGACTTTAAATATAGGATCTTAGAGTAAGCGGGATGGCAATGTAAAGGAATGTTAGACAATTGATGTGCGTTGTGGCAGTTGACGATTATTGCAGTTCGTAGTGCCAGATTGATTAATTTCTACGTGTCGTGGATAAACATATTGGTGTTCGACTAGAAGTTAGTCGTCAAGCTACATCCCATTGCAGATAAAGACAAGTAGCATTACGGAATAATATAAGGTAGGATTAATTATTTAGTATTAGAAACGAGGATTAGGCGGTTCGTTTATTGAGATTGGTCTGAATTAGATTTGATCATATTATAAATATATATATATATATATATATATATATATATATATATATATATATGTGTGTGTGTGTGTGTGTGTGTGTTGCGTATTGAGTCATAGTAGATCCTCTCATATTAATTATTATAATTATATTTGTTAAAGTTTTAAGTTGAACATCTTAATAAAGTCATATTAAGATAATGTTTGATCCGAGTTCTTTCGATAACCCTACACCTCTAGCTCATGCTGATACTTCGAGAGATGTACTTCCAAGGGGAGGTACATCACACACATTTATCGAGGGCTGAGTCGACCTTACACAGCCCGGGGTTTGAATTCCAGATATGTGGCGTAGAAACATGATACATTACCACTCAGTCATTGGGCAATTTTGTATTAATACTGAAAAGAAAAAAAGGAAGCAAAACCATCCAAGGAAAATTAAAAACATTTATTTTTCAAAAAAAGCTAGGAATCGCATTCAAAATCTTTTGTTTAGTAATCCAATGAGGCTCATTTGAGTGATTGGATTACATCCAATTATATCCCATATAAAAACATTTAGAACATCGTGTGGATAATATCGAGTATAGTTATCTATTAATAACTCGAATAGAAACAAGCATAGACATTTAAAAAGGAATTCAATAAAAAAAATTTCAAACATTTGCTAGCATCTATTTATAAAAATGATAAAAAAGTTCAAAAACTCTCACAAGAAATTAAAATGATTAAAATTTGTAATTGTGTTACTTATAAATTTTGAAACAGTCATGTTTAAGTCCAAAACTTTAATGCAATTTCATTTGATGACATATGTACGGATAGACACAATTCCTGTAAACTGTCTTTTTTACTTAGTAAATATTTTTGCACACACACACAAAAAAAATATTTCTGGTAATATATGTATATATATATATATATATATATATATATATATATATATATATATATATATAATACCCATACATTTAACATAAATCTTCAATACTAGTGTATAAAGCACATGGAATAATTTTCCAAATTAGGAAAGCAATTACATATTTCGAATAATTATTCATAGGAATAATTATAATTAATTAAACGAACAAAAATGGTCGAAATATTTAAATTAAAATAATTTCAACCATGAATTCAACAAAGTTATTTCGATATCTAAAACCTAATCATCTTGAAAAGTATATCGAAAGAAGTAAAACTATTAATCTTTTTTTTGTGTATAAAAAGTGTAATATCGTTCAAAATTTTATATATACCTTGTATCAAATCTAAACAAAAAAAATCAATGAATTTTAAAAACACTGCATTCGTTCTAGTGCCAGTTTATAAAAATAAAAAAATATGAAAAAAGTCCTAATACTCTTTGAATTTTTGCAAAATACATAATTTCTTTTAGTAATACAAATGATTTTTTTATGACAATTTGTAAAAGTGATATTAAAACAACAAATGAAATTACATTAAGTAATAAATAAAGTAAAATAAATGATAATAATTTTTAAAAACAATATTATTAATACAAGTTACGAATTAAGTATTTGTATCATAACGAGGAAATCTTCTTAAATTAATACATTACATTAAAATAATGTATTAACATTTCAGAATATAATCATAAAATTATCTTCCCATACGTTCTTAAGATTAATATTTTTACAAAACTTTAATCTTTACATTTTTCTCTCTATCTCAAATTACTGATATATGAACTTATTCTCAATGCAATAATCCTAAAAGGCCTTAATGAAATAAAATCTGGCATCAAGAAAATATTTTTTAACAATTTATTTTATTTCAATCTAATAATTTACTTGACAAGCCAACTACAATAATTTTTCATTATCTAGGTTATTAAATAAAGAATAATTACGGTGTTTATTCATAAATTCTTCTTTTGCCTTCGGATTTCCCATCATTTATTTTAATTATCCTTCCATTTTAAGAAATGCATGAGTTGGCGTCGGAAAAAATAGAACACATAAGACAAATGAGTACGTTAAAATACCTCGATTTATTTTTCAGAAAGCCACGAATAATCCCATATTATTCATAATTGAAATTATTTAATAATTAATGACATACATTTTGAAACGTTTAAAAAAAGTATTTCATTGTTATTATTTTGTGTACTAATTTACTTCTACAATAGGGTGACAGATATCCAAAAAAAAAAAACATATTTTACTAGAAATCTAAGGATAAATTTTTAAATAAATTAGAAAAGAAGGATTGTTAATTTATAAAAGGGTAATTAATGTTCAATTATTAAAAACCAGCTAACATCTAAAGAGCCTGAATTGTATTTTTTGCTTTTTATTGGTTTCTTTTTTTCCTTTGTATAATAAAGTACATGTTTATAAAATAGAAAGTGCAAAAAATTAGAAAATATTCTTCAATTCACTAAATGTTTTAGGGGGGATTTCCATTCCTTCCTTAACATACTACACATTTCTCAAATAATGTTTTCAAATATACAATCTAAAATCAAAGAAACTCATTTTGTTATATGTTCGATGGCGAAACATAAACATTATATTTGAGAAATGTGTTCTTTAAACTAGATACTTTTAGATCTGTCACAAATCAAAAACATTCCGAAATGACAAAATTCTCAAATACTCAATGTTATATCAAAGAGAGAAAAACTCAACTAGCATGAGAAATACATTACGTATAAAGAGATTTTAACACCAGAATTAACTAAAAAAAATTAGTGACTCTTACAATGGTTAGATATTGTAGTCTTTTCAACCTCTCCCTTTTACAGGGTGTCTACAAATCAGTTGGTAATTTTCTTAAGTTAAGAACTTTCAAAATATTAAATTAAATTAACCCGTTTAAAGTCAGACAAGTTGGAATATATCCTAAGTTTATTCATAGAGGGCGTTAGGTGTCATTTGGAGGACAGAAAATCCCCATAACCTCCTATAATACGAAAAGGACAGTCCAAAGGTAAACGTGTTTGTGCAGAGAGTTCCTCGAATGTTTTCACTGAAAAAAGACTGCCACAGAAATCATTTACCTGTACTTGCTACAGGTTTTCCTTATGCCAAGCATTAAAGAAAAAATGACAGAAGTGTTTACATTTTTCAATAGGATGGCATGCTTTATCAGTACCACAATGTTACATCTCACTTCATTATTGAGGTACCAGTTTGGATTGGTCGTGAAGGTGTTATTTAGTGGCCATCCCGATCACCACTGAATTTCAGTGGATGGGGTTTTGTACCGGATCAAGCGTACACTCCGACATTTTCTACATCCATTCTTGAACTAAAATCAAGAATCTACGATGCAATTAATTTGATCGACGGAAACATGCTGACAAATCTGTGGCAATAACTAATTTACCGATGGGACATTTGCATAATAACAAAAGGAAGCCTCGTCAAACATTTGTGATAATGGTGCACTTGGACTATTTCTTTGTCTTACACCAAATGTACTTCTTTTCTCTCTCTCTCTCTCTCTCTTTGGTAAATTGTATGCAATATATAAGTCATTTTTTTTCGCCCAACTAATTTGTAGCAGTAAGGATAATTTCCGTTTTCTCTATTTTTCAGTGTGTTCCCAATACATTTACTTTCTGAAATCGTGTGAAAAAATTACTTACTTCAAACATAATTGCAATTCGCAATAAATTTTATGAAATAATTTATAAGTTTTAGATTTTTTTTAGCAAACGATACATCATTTTCAACAATATAGCACATTTTTTTTTACATTAAAAACATTTTTTGTGCAATGAATAACATATTTTATTACGAAAGACTTCCAAGATTTCACAAAAAGTATCATGAATATTATAGCCGTACCGGGTAAGAAACATCTCCGTCAAGCGTTATATTACAAGGAAACTATGGCGATTACGTCGCCAAGCATGAAACATTTACTACTGATGTCGAAACAGCCAACAGTTTCTTATTTTGTCGGAACACTTTTCAATTTTTACATTACTCCAGAATCTATTATTTTAATGACTAAAATATATTCAAAGTCATGGGGACCTTCAACGTTCTGATAGTAAAAGGACAATCTCATACTCTCCTTAATCACAAAAGTTTAATATGGCAGCGGTAACAGCGTCTGTCAACTATTTTATAGAATTTTTTATGACAACTACAAAAAGATTTTATCACTTACGTTAAGATAAGGAAGGGTCATCTCTACGATTGAAACATGCTTTTTGATGATAGACTCAACAGCGAAGTCCATAAAATTTCATGTTTCGACATGGTGTCTACCATTCATACAACTTGTAGAAATAGCATTAGGGGCATGACTTAGCTCAAAAAGCTTGTAAATGCTTGAAGCATGCTCCTAATGAAAAGTCTTCTACAGTTTTTGCTCCCAGATATACGTGGATAATTTTTACATAAAAAGAAATTATTCAAAGTTTTGTAAAAATAAAAATGATTTAATTATTCTATATAACGATTCACAAAAACTTGCATTTGTACACACATGCACGCACACACACACACACACACACATATATATATATATATATACATATATATATATATATATATATATATATATACATATACTTTTGAATAAAATTACGCATGATAAATCCATATAGGAACGAATTGAACTGCGTCACACGTAATCAAATTAAGTAATAAACGATAATCTCATAGCCTTTACATTATATATATAAAATGAAAATTTTGCATAAATAGAAAATTAGATGAGATTTGAATAAATAGTAAAAAATACGTAAATAAAAAAAACATGCATTATATAATTAAATAAAATGTATGGTTTTGGATATCATGACTTTTAACGGTACAAATATAGTTCCTCACACATTATAAGGAACAAATATTCTTTAAAAGAAAACATATTCATTCTATTTTTTAAACATTTATTTGTGTTGCATCATAAATCTAAAAGTTATTTTTCAACGTATGATTTGTAATAGTTCATTTAGATAGGCCTTTTAGGTAAACTTTAGGTTGATTTTTTCTTGCTGACAAACAATCCGGTGAACCCTTTGAAGAGTGATTACTGTTCGGGACAGTCGATGTGTGGACAACGCTTCTATTTCAATTTAATTATTATTTTAAAAAATTAAATTAAAATGGTTTTTTTCCAGGAAGAGTATTTTGTGGAAGTGGTTGTGTAAGCAGATGTAGAAGATGAGTTAACACTTGATATATTTCTCCCGACAAAGGGCAAGCACAAGAGTCACATGACAAAAATCGTGCTTAACATGTCAGCATAAATAATAAAATGCAACCCAGTCAGAACAGAAATAAATAGCTTGAAATGAAATTACACCACTACACTTGTGAAAACTAAGACAGCATAAGTCTATTTGTGACACACTGGAAAACTCAATGCTGTTCAGAAGAATTAAATACAAGTAGCATTGCCTCAACGACTTGAAACATATAATAGGTAAATTGGTGAGCTGAATTTTTTTATCAATTTGGTTCAAATTATTCAATTAGAATTTGTTCAAAAAGTTGTGGTGGGACATTTTACATGGGGGATGGATACAGCCATTATAAATGGATCGAAGCCATATCTATCATTAGAACTTGGCATGTCATTATTACAATTTACCCTTGAGGGTTCTCAGAAGTTATTACATAGCTTTGTCATATCTACCATTGGTTCTGAACGATCTTAAATGTGCAGGAGAGTACATTTGATTAATACGTTTATGATAGACATGATCACAACATATATGTCATGTCAATTTAAAAGATGCAAAACTTCCAATAGAGGATCGAAGCGCCACTTCATTCGTTCTGTCCGAGGTAACACAATTTCTGAATTATGCTACTGAGAAAGTAAGGTTTTATGGCAAATTAAGAATACAAAGTACAAACATAGACATGAGATAGCAGAAATTTACACTTTTTTAGCATACGGATAATAAAGATTCACATGTATTTTATAAATAAATTGTTCATTGTATAAAAGGTTCTCTGATAAACCTTGTTGTTCCAATTTAAAGAATAAATAATTTATTATGCATTTATTTGACATACATTAACTGATTACAAACCATACAAAACATTTTGACACATTTCGTTCAATTAATTTCATACTAATTAAAAATGTTTTTTTTTCATTTAACAATTATCTCATTCTCATCTTCCGAGTGATACGCCTAAAGAGTTAAGAGATACATATGCCGTTTTAAAATTAACACGACAGTAAATATATTCTTAGAAAATAACATTGTGAAAGATTGTATCGAAGTGTTCCTATTCTTCAATTCCTACTATTAGCTCACACTCTCTATGTATTTATCTTGGTGGAATTTTCAACCGTTAATAAAATACATTTTATAGAGCTCAGTAGAGCTGAAATTTTATATACATGATTATTTTGCATGACAATACAGTAGTTTAATTATAATTAATAAAAATAATTGATTAAAACTAATTATTTAAAGAATTACAAATACAGCCACGTTGGCATCATTTTGGGCGGCTTAGCGACCATTTTGGCGACTTGTGTCAAAACATGAAAAGGTTTTTTTCTCACATTTTAAAGCGCTCATTTGAGCAGAAATTTCATATACACTATTGTTTTGGGTAAAAATACGATAAGTTAATTATAATTAATTAAAATTAACTGACTGAAACTAATTAATTAAAAAATTACAGAAACAGCCAAGTTGGTTTTATTTTCAGCGACTTGGGTCTAAACTTTAAAAGATTTTTTTTCCCTCAGGTTTTAAAGCCTTCAGTGGAACTGAAATTTTATATGCACGATTGTTTTGGATTACAATACGATACTTTAATGATAAATAATAAAAACTAATTACCACTTAATGTTGTGATTCTGTCATATGTATGAACATATTTATATTAATTGTAATTATTTAATAAAAAGTAGCTAAAATAAGATTTTTCTTTGTTGATCAAGTAGGGATTGACTATTTTTTTATTATTACTTGTTATAGCCTTATAAGATTATGGGGAAAATTTAGCTATTTTCATTCATTAGTACAACGTTCCTGGTGTACAATTTAAGAGTTTTATGGTTTTAAAGCAAAATAGAGTCCACAGTTATCTTACAGATGATGGCACACACAAACTAAAACAAAAAAAGTCGCAACAAAGTCTTTAATTCTTAAACATTCTCTAAGTAAGCACTTATTTTTACAATGAAACAGACTGTCCATAACTTTTTGTAAAATCTGGCATTTATAAAAAAAGTTTCAGCACGAAAACAAAAACATCATTCTACAGAAAATGAAAAGTTAAAAAATCTTTGATATATTGTATATAAGAGAAGCGATTCCAGTAGTACAATTTTACAAAAGAGTCTCTTTCAGAAAATGTTGAAACTGAATCAAACGAAGCTGTAACTGAGATAGTGTGAAATGGGTTTCATCCATTTTGTGATACTAGTTTTTATCTTTCTCTTTTTCTTCTTTCTTTAGAACATTTGGTCTTTAGGATGAAGTTTTTACTTCAAGGAATTTTTCAAAAATAAACGACTCGACTACTGTAAAAGGCCTTCTATTATTCGGTTCTCTTTCAGGTACTTTATTGCTGTTTAAGGGTAACGAGGGTTATAAATCAACAATTGCCGTCGTTTCTTCCATCTTGGCTGCTCTCGGAGTCTTACGAGGAAAAAGAAACACTTTACTTAGATTCATTCTTTGCTCGTAAGCACTAATTAAGAAATAAATTCATGATACAAGGACGTTTAATTAATTCGTTCTTTCACAACAACGGTTTCATTGTTTTCTTAAGATGGATGATACGCTGGCGAAAAATGCATGTTCCTACAAATTATCTTTTTTTTCCATGCGGCCATACATTTTGCTCTGTAAGAAAACGCAGTTTTTGGTGTTAAACGTGAACTACCTATAATTGCACATTCCGCACACTTAATGATGTCCCATTATTGGTATAATTTATTGGTAAAATCTTAAGTGTGTGATTAGCAAATAATTACGACATTGCTAACTAGTGTAATTTTGAATCGTTCGTTTAAGAAAAGAGGTCAAAAATGAAGAAAAGAATTTAAATAATATTTTAATTTACATTTTAAATTAGCGTAATTACTTTAAAACGGTCTAAATAATATGCACATCGCAGGAGTTCGATATTTTTCTAATTGAAAATCAAATTTTAGAAACAATTCAAAATTTTAAAAATATGGATAAAAGTTTTTTAAATAAGAAACAATATTTGCATAAATATTGGAACATGAATGAAAAAAATAGGTAATAATGGGTAGTGTAATATATCTCGCTACGTATATATAATTTTATATTACAAATATTTTTACATAATTATAAAATGCATATCTTTGTACATCTTTGTATGTTTGGATGGAATTATTTTCATTTTTACTCAAAATATATTTTTATTATTATTTAAGCTGTATTTTTATTATTATTCAAATTGTATTTTTATTATTATTCAAATTGTATTTTTATTATTAATGCGCTTTTATGTTCATTTATATGCCATACTTAATTTCTATTCATTTATTATTATTATTTACAATTTCTATTGTATATGTATTTTGTATAAAATAATTAGTTTTACTGTCATTCCTTTTACCAACACCGTTGACTGTATTTATATTTAGCGCGTTGGTAACATGTTGTTTGTTCCGACTTGTTTGCGTAGTATAATCTGTGTGGAATGCTTAGTTTCTATAATGTCTCTCGTTTAAAAAAGTTCTCGTCGCATAAATCTGCTGGCATTTGTTTATGCACAAAATTAAAGTTGTTAAGTTTTTAAGGTTAGAGTCGTCATTTTGTCCCGTATGGTGAACACTGTATACATACAAAACCTTCTCATATCTCTTCTAAAAGTAGAAATATGCTCCTACTATTAAAAAATGAAACATTTTATTAGTCTACTGAAGGAAATTATTCATTAATTGGACAATTTTTTATTAATTACATTATTCAATCAGTAAAAAGACATGACGATTTTTAAATATTTAAAAAAATATTTGGAATTTCAATATTTATCAAATATCATACAAAAAAAACTTTGGAATAGTTTAATTTTTTAATTTTAGTTTAGTTGACTTTATATAATTTACATAATTAATTCATTTTTTAATTAAATCTTCTAGAATCAGAAAACATACAATCATTATTTTTTTGTATCAGCATTCAAGACACTTTTGCAATCTCTTGTCTTAGCCGTTTTTATTTCAAAGAAATATACAAAAGAAATGAAAATAAACATAATGAATAAAATGAAGGATACTTTGAAACAATCTACAATAAATAATCAACTAAAATTAAATGTTGTATACATAGAGGAGTGAAGAACTAGATAGAGCCAAACCAAAAGGAATACTTTTCTATTTTCAACTCAACATTGTTTTCTGAAAATTAAATAAATTCCATTCTAGTTTGGTACGGATAGTTAAAAAAAATGACTATTTTTGACGATACTCGCTAAAATTGTACGAAATTTGAAAATGAAAAAGAATTGAGGTAGTTTAATTTTCAAACAGGATAAATGTGTTGGACCTTTTTACAAATCATAGAGACAATCAGTTACGAAGCGATAAATTAACAAAAAAGTTTAATACACACATATATATGAAGAGAGGGAGTGAGAGGAAGGATATAAATAAGTGGGTGTAGAGAGAAACTTCTAAATGAAGTTGTTTTATTTTATTTTTCTGTTGTATTTCATATATAATGCCGTTAATATATGTAATACCATTAATATAGTAATACAGCAAAAATTTGATGTATTTCAAACGACAAAAATGTTGAAAAAATAAAATAAACTGACACAGAACATAATAGAGAAATCTCAATAGAAAGATCAAAATTCTCTTATCTTCCAAATTAGAAAATTCTTCTGGTAGCTCTATTTATTAAGTCAGTGCACCTCAAACTTTCAGTATACACGACCCACTATTCAATCATCTTTTTCATCGCACCCCCTCCATACAATAACAATGTGTTAAATTCAATAATACTATACTTTGACACTAAAGCTACAATATTCCACTTTAACCTCTTATGTGCCACCGACGTATAAAAACGTCTCACTCAGCCAAAACATTAATTATCTGGACGTATATATACGTCTTTCCGAAGTACACTCTATTCCCACTTTCCTCTTATGTGTCACCGACGTATAAAAACGTCTCACTCAGCCAAAAACATTAATTTTCTGGACGTATATATACGTTTTTCCCGAAGTACAATCTTTTCTGTGTCTTACTGTCCATAAAATTATTCCGACGGCTTTGGAATACTGTAAAAAGAAAACCTTGATAATGTTTGCGAAGGATTTATTTATTTCAGAAGATTTGCTTATTTATTTCTTTTCTCCCCCTCAAAAAACATCAAAATACGCTCGTCTACGTGGTAAACGGTGGCATATGGAAGCGAATTTCGTAACTTTTAATCGGTAGTTAAGGAATTAATTATAAACCGTACAGATTATCAAGATAAGAGTTAATACAAGTCCATGGGGTCACTGACAATTACCAAAAAAAAGCCTGTTCTTAACTTAAAATTGTTAAATTAATAATAAAGTATACATTGTGCATTACTGATACATTTATAAGTGCATTATATCAGACTAAACGTGTATTCTATATTTTATTATATCAGAAAGTATTTTGTTTGTTTACTTTCAGTAAATTAATAATTTTTAATAACCTTTTATTTTCGACATTTTAATATGCTCGCGCCCCTTTGTAGAGTTATCACGCCCCCTCCAAGGGGGCGCGCCCCTCAGTTTGAGAAACGCTGTATTAAGTCCTTGAGAAATAATTACATATTACACATGTAACGTCCAGGTATGCACACAGATACGCACCTTTCCAATTACTATCCATACCAATGAAAACATCGGTTCAAATTAGTAACTTTCAAAGGTATCAAAGGACAAAAAAAATTAGTCTTAAGTATCAAATAAATAAAATAACAAATCAAACCTTTAAATTATTAAATATTAAGTTAGTTTAATAATAGTAATATTGTTTGCATAATTAACGAAATATCCTATATACGCTGCACCTATAATTAAACAATCCCATTTTGTGAATACGTTATACATACGTTCGAAATATAGTATTCCAATGCGTCATATATGCCACCGAAAACATCTACTTTAATTTGAATAGCGCAACTTTGAAAGGCCTCCATTACCAACAACTATCACTATTTATCATCCCGACTCTGCTAATGAAAATAAATTCCATATTCCATTTCCTTCAAATAATAAATACCCTCCCCCTTACACCGCAACGGTCCTTCCATACGACAGCCAATGCTCGAATAATCAACCCCGCAGGCTTCCCGAAGGCACAGTTAGAACGTCTGTACAACATCTGCTATGGATGCTACCGTCAATATGGAGCCCAATGGCGCTCGAATGATAAGTAGGATTACACGCCATCCTGTGTTAAACATTTCCTTTCAGCCATTCAGAGATGCCTCATTAGAAAATGCAAACATCCCCAGATGTGTGTTTCCGGTGTCATTCCCGCAGGTTATCCGGCTGTACAGTAGGAAGCCTGGAAATTTAATGCCGAAACTATTTATCGCGAGTCGAACTGAATTGCCTTAGATGAAATGGCTCGAAAGATAGACGCGCGGTATTGCCGATTCTGTGGAAATTAGCTTACGCCAGTAAATACAATGGACGGCCGGTATTTTCCTCGGTGAATATTTTATGAAACATGCTTTTCGAAATTTAAATCATGTAAGTAATCATGTTCTGAAGCTGAGAAGGACGTCGTTGCATTCATTGAAATTGTGTTTGGTTCTACGAGGCGAAAGCGATTTAATTGTCTTCGGACAGAAAGATTAGAATAAATGTCAAAGTACAGTGTCAGAAATTAGAATTTTAGCGAATTATCTAAAGTTGAACATTAATTCGCCATAATTTTTCCATGAAATATGTGTTCTAGAAAAATTCTAATCAATAAAGGAATTATATATAATACAATGGTACACACATATACAAAAACTTATTATATTGTATATTACCATACATTATTTTTTAAAAAAATGCAGTTATTTTTTAGAAATATATATTAAAGCATTTATTGGACTAAAAAGGACACAGTACGATTCAGTTGACCAAATTAAATCATTGCATTTTTTAAATATTATTCACATATTTAAATATTATTTTTTAAATATTATTCTTTAAGTATAATTCAAATACTTAAATATTATCATAATTTATTATATGCAAAAACTATTATTTATATATATATATATATTTATAATCTCACAAAACTTAAAAATTATTTTAAGTTAAATAAAACCGAGATTGATGTTAACCTTTATGCTCTTTTTCATACACATCCAAATGGCAATTATAAGCTTTAAACTGATTACCTCAGAAAGAAAAAAAATCGCCAGTTTTTCTTCAATTCAAATTCTAAGGCTTTTTTTTCCTATTGTGCCAAAATGCTTTGATAATTTTTCTACTGACGTTAGAACATGTAATAAAAGTTGGCATGAATTTTTGAATCAAAGCAATAATTATTTTTTTTAAAAAAATAGTTGAATTTAGAATTTTTTGCTTTTTAAAATTTTTTCATAGAAATTCATAAAAAAACTATTTTACACATATTAGTCATGTTACCACAATACCCATCCTAACTTCAGTTATGCATAGTTTGACGTTCGTGGAAATCAAATTTCATGAGTATACGTCAATTATTGCAGGAGGGGAGTAGCATTTTAAAATCACTTCATGAATTTTCAAATTTTTCCTTAAAAAATTAAATGATTACCTTTTTAATGGTGTTTTAGCACAAAACCTTTTACATAGAGGGAAACTGAAAAAATTGTGAAAACCATTAAACCAGTGCATCTCAAACTTTCAATATTTCCGATCCAATATTCAATTATTATTTTCATCGCCCCCCCCCATACAATAACAAGTATATAATGCAATAAAAGTGTACTTTGACGCTAAAGTTACAATACAACTTTAATTAAAAACCATACAAATTATCAAGAAATAAGTAATAAATTTTACATATTTGAAAAGCCTATGAGAGGCACTGGTAATTATTGAACTTGTTTTTAACTTAGTATTGACAAATTACTATAAAAAACGTTGTGTACAGTACTGATACATTTCTAAGTGTATTGCATCAGTGTAAATGTATTTTGTTTCACTTTCTTTCAGTAAATTAATACTAATCCTACATATTTTATTTTCAACTTTTTCAATATGTTCGTTCCCTCTATATGGAGATATCACGCCCCCCCCAGAAGGGCACGCTCTACAGTTAGAGAAACACTGCATTAAATTTAAGATTTTTTTAAATCGTGTATAATCGTTTCTAAAAATTTTATTGAGAATCAAGTATTTTTTAAGCCATCAAGTGCAGTAATATCACAATTTGAACACAATCTCATTTCATATTCTTAATTTATATGCATTCCATGAAAATACTATGACGCACACAAGGGGGGTCCTAGTGGTCCGGACCCCCCCCACGCCAAAGCCCTTGATTTTTTACCCAATTGATAATAATTTTAAGTATATAATACGTAAAACTTAATTAAATATTTGTTTTTAATGATTAATTTTATTAATTAATACTAATTATTTGTTCAACAATTAGTTTTTTACTGTTTTTTGTTCCCCAAAATCGACAAAATCAAAAGGAGCATGATACAAGAATGGTGGACTTTCGACCCTGGACCCCCTCCCTTCTTGGAAAACTCCTGTGTGCGCTACTGACGCACACTGATCCTTTAAGTAAGTGTCAACTTGCCACTTTTTACGATGGGGTTTAGAAATGCTTTCTTCTGATCGTCCATCTTCATTATCATGGTTACAAGAAAAAATGTATTGTAAAAATTTTTATATGTGGTTGAGGACTGATTAAAAATATGTATCATTGATATTTTAGGAGTATATATATATTTCCTTGCTATATCTTTTAATGTCCTAAAATATTACTTTTACAAATGATTTTTTTATAAAATACCGAAACTTAAAAATATAAATGTAAATATGTTACTAATGATAAAATTCAATTTCATTTGGGGGGAGTTAGTTACATGTTGATTCTTATCTAAAGTTCTTGACAAAACATTTTTTGGAAAAATTTTAAAGACAATTTGAAGCAGATTCATACCACCAGATTTAATAATTATTATGAAGGAAAAATGACCAGTTATCTCTATTGACAAGCAACCTTAAACAAACACCTTCAGTTACTTACGATTATTAAATATTTATTTGAATTTCATTTCAAAAAAGTTTTAGGTTATACTTCCCGTTAAATTAAAATAAAATAACGAAAGAAGTTAACTATTAATATTATTCTTACGTGCATGATTACATCAAAGCATTCTATGAAAATAAATCAATTGTTTATGTTCAAATTTCAGAAATATTTTTCAAAAACGATATCTTTCTATTCTGATATTAATTTTAAAAAATGCTTATTTTTGTACGTATGGGAATGTATTGAGCAGAAATCAGCATATGTCTCTGCAGAAAACTCGGTTCCTTCAATAAATATTTAAGAATTCGAAGGAATTTTAAAAGTTTTTTTTTTCTTATTTAAGAAATACAACAAAAAACCCTTTTAACTATTTGCAGTCAGAACTTTGACTTTAAATCAAATAAAGAATTAAGAACATAAAATTATAGGAAACGATAAAAGGAATAAAATATGAAATGTCTTAAAAATACGGAAGGCAATTGTATTGAGCAATAAGCCAAATGACAATAGTTTCTTTACATCTGCAAGAATCTTCTAAGAATGCTTGGAATTTTATTAAACTAATATCTAATCATATTTAAATAACAAATCCATATTTAAACTACTGAATGATGTACATTAAAGTTAGATTAGCCAACTTAATGCTAAAAAGTTTCATTTTTAATATACAAACGGTTTGATTGATCATCATAAAATGAAAAGCTGAAAAAAATTACTGAAAATAAAAACATACAGATAAAAAAATAAATGGTTCATCCAAAATGACATCAAATATACTAACGATTTTAGAAGCACATGTAAAGTATTTTTTTCAGCAAATAAAATTGTTAGATCATTTTAGTTACAATTTTTTTTTTTAAAAAAAAGAGGTAATTCGTATACATTACGAACAAAAAAGAACTGTTTTTGGTAGTATGAAAAATAATATTCCATAATTTTTTACGTTTATCACGTTATTATTTATGAATATTTTATCAATTGAAAAAATATTTATTAGTATAGAAAGTTAATAAACAGCGCTGGAAAAAAATGATAGTGCGAAGTGAAAATCTTTTTTGTTATTACAAGCTACGCATCTGGGTTTTATAAAAAAAAAACATTGCGCCGAAAACAAACATGTTTAATTTTTTTTTTCAAAATAATTGGAACCAAAATTATTTTTTTTATTTTAATTTATCTACAAACAAGCGAAACGTTAGGAAAAAATTATAGGACCAAGCTCAGTTTTTAAGTATTTATTGTCTTATTCATTTTCTGTGAATTTTAATTTTGAATCTATTAACTAGCTTTAAAAAATCACATGCATATGCCAGATAGAAATTGAAAGTTTTATAGAAATGAGAACACATGAAAACAATTAGTTTTGATTGCACAAGATAAGATCCTTGGTTTTAAAGATTGTGGTTTAAATTCTCAGAAAATAGCTATAAACTTAAGTTGTAATGAAAAAAAATAGCGATAATTACACAAAGTTGTAAAGTACAGTCCGTATGTCTGTTCGTCAAACGAGACCTGTTGTTAGTCAAGCAACTATTAAAACACTTCTTCACAATTTGCGACTGATCTTGAATGATCCATGCAACAATCGAATTGTGTGTATAATACTAGATCTCCATACGTAGAATTTAGTAAATTGAAATGCCAAACACCTACCTTAAAGAGACACGAGATGGAGCACACAGAATTCGCTTACAGATGTTGCTTTTGGGGATCAAAGCCCGATGTTATCTTTCAAAAGAAGAAATAAGTTTAATTTCGACATACCAGGTAGATTTAGATATTATTGACATAAAACCTGGCATTAAACATTCAGGTTCTCGAGGATAATGAAGATTTGTGATAATTTATTTGAAATGTAACTTTAATTCAGAAGATTACCAAGACATTACTTGAAGAAAATTTTTACCAGAGGTGCTTATGATAACATCTGGAGAGTGCATATTTAAGCAGAACAATACATCCATTCACAACTCAAGCTCTATAAAATCCTGTTTTAATCTAAAAAATAAAGCTCGCCTTCTTGAGTGTTCGAAAAACCCTGACCTGAATCCAAATGGAAAATTTACGAAAGTGTAACTTACTACCAAAACTAAACGGAACTTAAACTACCAATGATCAGCCTTAAGTGGTCATTGAAAATAATGGAAAAAATATCACAAAGGGGGATTTTTGAAAAAACTTTCCAACTCTATGACCTAACTAAATTAATTGATTAAGTTAACTGATTTAGTTTTCAGATTTTTAGCAATTTACTTCGCATCTGTGAGGCTTTAACATATTTCCAGTTTTCTACTAGTATGAAAGACCAAAAATACATTTTCGAATAACAAATACTTAAAATTTTTTAAATATTCTTAAAACAAAACTATTTAATAATAAAAATATTTTTTCTTGCATTGTGTGTTTAAATTCGAGTAAATTTCAAATTATAAATTCTAATTCATTAAAATCCATTATTCAATAAATTCTTTTTATATAAAGATATGAAATAATGATCTCGAGCGAGATTAAATTAATATATTCTCGAATTATCTCATTATCAAGCAAAACATATAGAACCCCTGCTTGCATAAAAGAAAATCAGAGAGCGATGAATGATAAAATCTGCATGAAAATGTGCCATTTTAATACAAAAGAAATAGCTTTGTGTTGATAAAACAAAGATAAAGTTCGTAGTATACATGAAATCAGTATATTTAGTAGTATACATGAAATCAGTATATTTAGTAGTGTACATGAAATCAGTATATTTAGTAGTGTACATGAAATCAGTATATTAAAAAAGTGAATTTATTTCAATTACAATTAGCTGTGGTCAGAGAAATAACAGTAAATACATTCAAAATCGCTTGATACGAAACTGAAGGGACTAAAATATTTTTTCGTGTTAAAAACATTTCGAATTAAAGGGTATTAGAAAAAAATTATCATCAAAATTTAGTTTAATAAAGTTTATTTTATTTACATAGATATGTATGCATTCATGTGTGTATTTAAAAAAAAAGTGAATGAAACAAAAACATTCACAATAAGTAAAGAAATTTAATACGAAATTTTTAAAGTGTTCTAAAAAACAAAACATTTATTGAGTTTTGGGAAAATAATCTGATATTTTTCTTTGCATTGTCATTTTTAGTATCAAATTGTTCGATGTCGTCCATTTTGCTATTCCTTTCCCCATTGGAATGTGTGTCTAAATAACTGTGCATAACTTTTAATAATGTTCCTCATTCAAGATGGTGTGGGAAAAGGAGCTGCATTATTCATTTCATTTTCTCTCTCGTCGTCGGAATCTGCATCAATATTTTCTGAGCTTTGAAAAATCTCCAAAATGTTTTTGTCTGCCATATTTGGAACTGAACACACATTGCCATCATCTACTGCAACAAATTCATCCGATGTTACAGTAGGACAGTCATATCCGGCTGGTGTTTTAAGTATTTTAGAAAGGAAATTTTTTCGTGTTAAGGTATCCGACTACGTTCGGAACCGTGATTTTGCAAAAGCGTATAAATGGATAATATTTATGATATTTAGTGTCACTTAGATTAAAAAATGTATATAAAATTGTTTTATGAATAGTATTACAATAAAAAATTATTTAAGTACAATATTTTAACAAAAACTGAACATAGCATGACCCATTTTCAAAATATTCTCCTTTTGTGAAAAATACTTCTACTATAATAATATTTTGCCTGTATATAGCTCAGACCTCTGTACAGAGGCTCAACTAGAGTTTTTGGAATATATAACTTAAAAGTGGGTTTATCAATGTTTTACGACAACTGAGGGGAGAAATTTAAAAAAAAAAACGCCGATAATTATTTCAATTGGTGGTAACTCTGAAAATAATGTGAATTTTTCAAAAATCATAGTTGAACATCTGTACAGTGCTCTGAGCTATATACAGGTAAAATATTATTATAATAAAATCATTTTTTACAAAAGGAGAACATTTTGAAAAAAGGTTATTCTAAGTTAATTTTTTGCCGAATTATTGTATTAAAGAATTTTTTTTTGTCAAAATGTCCTTACAACAATTTTATACGTGTATTCTAATTTAAGTGACACTAAATATCATGAAAATTATCCATTTATGCGCTTTTTTTAAAATCACGGTTCCGAACGTAGTCGGATACCTTAAGTGATTATCGTTTCGTGTTAAGAGAAAAAAAGTGCATGAAAATACAAAGTAGTTTGTCGGGGCCGCTGTATTATTACGTGTTAACCGATATTTAGTGTTAATCGTTTTCGTGTTAAACGTATTTCATTGTCTTATATATTTACATTTCTTAAAGTAAATTCTGCATTAATATAATATACTACTACTATATTATTATAAGTGTGGAAATCATACTTCTTATTTTCTTTATTATTAAATCAAAGAGGTTTCTTCAAACTGAATTGAATTACAGCCATATATTATTGTCCTGATCAAAAGAGAATAGGAAATACATTCTTAAAATAACATGATGAAATAAAAAATGTAGTGAAAAAAAATCAGGATTCTGACGAAAACATGAATTTATTCAATACATTAGAGTTCCATCTCATTCAAATTGTTCACCTTAAACATTTGGTTTGTCTTGCATTTGTCTCTTTATAATTTCTAACTCCTTTTCTTGCACAACAAGCTGAAAAATACTCATTAGTATAGACACACATTAATTTACATTTTGTAAATTAATTTGCAGTTAATGTTACTTACACACAGTAAATTACCTTGGTTTTTTAAACACTTAAATTAGTAGAGTATTTTGGATACAACCATCATAAAATGTCGTTTTGTATGAAAATTTCACAAACAAAAATAATAATTACAATACGTTAAATTAATTTAATAACGCATGAGACTTTAAACGAAATAAGAATTTAACCAGTAATTGTGGTAAAAAAAACTTTAGAACTTAAATAAAATATGAAATCTGAGTAATAAATAAATTTCTCATATGAAATTTAATAACGGGACTTCAAAGAATTAACGAAATTCATTTATTATCTACGAAAAAAAAAAAAAATTGGATAGTTCCTCCAAATCATATTTCATAACAAATCAATCCATATTCTGTATTTCAAAATCGATAATAATTTTTAGCATTTCTAATTTATCCGGCTTTACTTGTTCACCTTTAACAAATAAAACTTAAATGGTAAACGTATATTTCATTTTAAATATTTTTAACGCTATACGTATACCTATTATTAAGTTTATAGTTTATAAATTTTTTTTATTCAAGACAATGCACTGTAAAGTGAGACATTTCAGAAAATTTGGATATTATTGATCTTGATAATAGTTGCCTTTGATGATGTCCTTTCTTATTTCAGCACAATATATACTCATCATGCTTCGGTCACAAGTTTGACACAGAGTTTTGCTGCTTGTATGTGACAAGAGAAGTTTTTGAAATCTGTATGAGTCATTTATCACACTATGGTCTTGAAGGATAAATGATGCGATCACAGCTGTTGATTGATCAGGTACTAAAAAACTATCGCTGATCAGTGAATGATGTATTTAGGTTGATTTTCACTCCTGCCATATATTTTTTATTTGTACCATACCGGAGACTTAAATTGATTATTAACTTTGTCTAAGACATCTGAACTTCACATATCTGTATTCCTTCAGTGTCAGTACTTAACGATGTGTAGATATCTAGAGATTCATTCGAAGTACTTTGCTTGTGCTTTTGGCTTTTTGTTCTTTTTTTAATGAACGTGTTCATTTCTTGAAAGTTTAACAATCCAAACTATCCCAACTCATATTATCTTTGCTTGAGCATAAAATATCGTAACATTACGGGATTTTATTTACTTTATCACAATAATAAGTCATTAAAATCATGCATTCAGATTTTTTTTTAGGGCAAACGCAGTTTTAAACACACATGCTTCTACAACGAAAATCGGAACAGTTTCTCTTTTATAGATGCCAATCTTTCTTTAAGAATAAAACGAATTATGGCAACCTATTGGCGACATTATACGAAACAAAGCACCTGTTTGTCAATTCAGCGCTTACAACACATAGGAAATAGGGGCTGCCAACGTGGCGAGTTATTAATAGAGTTGGCGATTGTAGCGATAATACGTAAATGCCGTATGATGCTATGTTTATATCGCTAATTGAAGACATAATGTATTTATAATAATTATTAAAGAATTTATTAATTCGTTGTACAGCCTTGTACTTGGAAAAGCAGCAGAAACTTAAGTTTATTATAGAATATTTAATCTTATAACCACCGTTTTAATTCCTTTATAAAAATGCACATATTTGTTTTTGAAACATAGGGAAGTCTCACATTGCTCATGAAAACAGCAAGTTAAAACATCTTTGACAGAACGAAGCTTATTTAGCATAATTCATTTTGATTACCTAATACTGAGCATTTAAAATCATTTCTAGAGAGCAATTATTTTATTACGCTTAGCATCTGTAGCACGCTACTCCAATGTAACACTCAATATTCTAAAAGCATGAGAAAAAAAACAATTTTTCGAGAAATCGACTGCCGCATTACTATTTGTTGATAATTTACAGAAAGGGGAAACTCTGAAAGGCAGAATAACTTGGAGAAATGGTGAAAAATTTCTCCGTTTTTGTTATTAATAAGCCGTCCACTTTGTTATTAATAAAAATAAAAATGTGAAAAGTTTCCTACTTATAATATACGTGTGTTTATTAATGGGGAAAATATACCGTAAAATCCGGCGTGTAACGCACACCGCCGTATAACGCACACCCATAATTTCAAGCTGCAATATTTGATTTTTAGGTATATTCGCAGTAAAACGCGCACCTCCTTTTTTTTTTACGAAGAAACCTAAAATATACATAAGCAAAGCATTTTTTTCTATGCTCATCTTTTTTTAAGCTCTCATTTTTATACCAGGCGTATAACGCGCAACTATAAATTTCGATCTTATTTTTTGTGTTAACAGTGCGCGTTATACGCTGGATTTTACGGTCAGTTGAATAAAATTATGGAATAGTACTAATTGTTTCAAAAAATGTTTTTCAATGAAACATATATATACATTAAATTTAATATCCATCCCTTATATCACTAACTTTACATTAGAACAATAGCGTCAGGGCATCAGTACATTAAATAATTATTTTAAAAAATGGCAAAAAATATAAAAATTTCAATTTAATACGCAAATGAAAAACATTTTTTTTTTATTTATAATTATTTTTTTACACATAGTTAGGCGAAAAAAATCTCCTTGGGGGATAGCGATTGAAAAAAAGAAGAATCGTTTTACCCAAACATATATATATACATATATAGTGCACATAAAATTCACAGAGAATTTCTCCACAATAGAAAGCTAAATATTGCACAAGAATAAATTGAAAGCAATGTAAAAAATAGTGCAAAACTATTTTTTATCATCTTTTCTTTTAATAAGTACAAGAAAAAAACTTCACTTTTAAAAATTCCTTTTTTCTACAAATTCTTCTTATAAAGGGTGTTTTTTAGAGGTATAGAACTTTAAATTGCAATAAAACAACGATGTATTATTCGATTGACATGATTTTTTTTTATTCGAAAGATAATCTTGTGGCATTGCATTTTAAATATGATCAAGCAAGGCGTAGATTCGTCGAATGGGCCCAAAACGAGATTGCCGTTGTTCCCGATTTTCATAAGCGAATTTTGTTTAGCGATGAAGCGCACTTCTGGTTGAATGGCTACGTCAACAAACAAAACTGCCGCATTTGGAGTGAAGCTAATCCACAAGTGTATGTCGAAACACCGTTACATCCAGAAAAACTGACTGTTTGGTGCGTTTTATAGGCTGATGGAATCCTTCTTCAAAAACGATGAAGGCCACAGCGTTACAGTCAATGGCGATCGGTATAGAGCCATGATTACTAACTTTTTCCTTCCTGAATTGAACAATCATGATGTCCAGGAGCTGTGGTTCCAACAAGACGGCGCAACATGTCACACAGCTCGTGCCACAATCAATTTATTGAAAGACACGTCTGGTGACCGCCTAATTTCACGTTTTGGACCTGTGAATTGGCCTCCAAGATCTTGTGATTTAACACCGCTAGACTATTTTCTGTGGGGCTATGTAAAGTCATTGGTCTATGCGGATAAGCCACAACCGCTTGGCCATTTGGAAGACAACATTCGCCGTGTTATTGCCGATATACGGCCACAAATGTTGGAAAAAGTCATCGAAAATTGGACGTCCAGATTGGACTACATCCGAGCCAGCCGTGGCAGGCATATGCCAGAAATCATATTTAAAATGTAATGCCACAAGATTATCTTTCGAATAAAAAAAAATTCATGTCAATCGAATAATACATCGTTGTTTTATTGCAATTTAAATTTCTATACCTCTCAAAAAACACCCTTTACTTTAAAAGCTCTAAATTTCTTATCACAATGTTTATTTTTGTGATTCATAAATTTCATATATTTGTTTCATATTTCCACAGCAATAACAAATTTTAAATAACCATTGCAACAATATTCGAAGCCAACTAGAAATTGCAATGTGTAAAATAACATATATATTAAATACTTAACGGTTTATTGATACCATTATTATTTCCCAGCAAAAATTATTCCTTGAGGCACATGAAAGTTAATATTTACTCAGAATACATTGCATAGCATAAAACTATTGTATTTACTATAAATATGGTAGAAGCAAGGCGCGCGTCTTTCAAAAAATATTATCTTGGTTATTATTTTCTTGTAAGTAAACCTTTATGTGTATGTATAACTTTGTATTTTGCTGAAAACACAACCTAGAATGAATAAACTATATTTTAAGTTATTATCATTTAAAGATATCTTTTAAAAAATTATTTTGAGAATAAAAAGTTAAGCTGTCTTCGGTAAAATTAAGAGAGCTTGAACTAAATGCGAAGCACGTTTTCAAACAAAAAATACCTCAATTTCTTTGGAAATTTGCAATATTATAGCTCATACCTTTGTTAACAATATAGTGTTTTTAAAAATGCTAAAATATTCCATGAATACTTTTTTTTGTTTTAATACATGAAGACATAGCCCATTTAACTTTACGGTATAGGAGAAAAAACGCGAAACACATTTTATACTAGAAAAAATGCATATACTCGGTTAAAAACGGGAAGTATGATAAAAAAAATTCTGCTCTCTAAAGGATAGTGAAGCCAGAATATCATATTAATGTTTCATTTCTTCTATATCTGAAAATTTTTTCCAAATTCTGGTCCTGTTCTTTAACATTAACTGAAGACAGCCTTAAAGGAAAATTTTACTACATTTTCAAAAATACTTTCAATGTGTTCTACTTTTGTAATAAGTTAAAATAGTTTTATCGTTGTTAAATATTTTTATTATGAGTAATATGAATACGAAATAACTATAATGATTAATACTTATACGTCGGTCGCTCTCATTATGACCGCAATAGAGGACAGCAGAAACAAAATATCGAACACGTACCAACAATTGTTTTTTGATTTAAAAAAATAATAAATTTCAAATTTACATTTTTTCTAACTCTATCTCTCTCCTCATAGACTTCATGAAGTCTTTCAAAGAAAAGTATTTTTCTTTCAGTAAACAGATGTTCAAATAAATAAGCCAAATGAAAAACACGAAAAGGTTTTTTACGGTATTTGTACATCTTCTTCAAACCATCTTATTTTTTGCTTATTCAAGCGCATAATTACAAATCATGCATACAATAAGTAATCATGAGTAATTAACTAAACACTAGTAAAACAAAATTTCGGTAATTCATTTATCATCTGACTGAGATTCAAGCACCTGGTTACAGAGAAGAATATTTTTAGCTACTGTTATGGTTTTTACTGATTTGCGCATTTGTTATTCAAGCCAATGATTTTCATTATTTACAAATATCACAGAGATCACGGATATATTTTCACTTTATGCAACAAATCAACAAAAAAAAAAAATTCACGAATTTTATAACCACACAGAAATTACGAAATAAATATTAAAAACAAGTTCAAACTAGTGCTTGATTTAAGTGCATTTTTGTCATATATACCGTAAAGTCCGGCTTATAACGCAAAAAAATAAGACCGAAATTTCAACAAGTGAGCGTTATACGCCGGGTTTAAAAATGAGAGCTTTAAAAATTAAAAAAATGAGCATAACAAAAATTAAACATCCACATATATCGAAATACTGTTTATTTAAAAGTAATGACACTCCTTACGAACTTAAATGGTTGTTTTTCACCAAGTGCACTATTTTTTTCTAAAGCTTGGAATAATGTCTTGAATAAATGACTTCAAAACATAAGAGCATTTCGCATGTACATTTCAGGTTTATTCGTACAAAAGGGTGCGCGTTATACGTTGAATATGCCTAAAGATCAAAAATTACAGCTTGAAAATAAAAGTGTGAGTTATATGACAGAATTTATGGTAAGTTTTAATAAATTAATTATAATATTTTAATATCGTAATTCTAGAGATGTTTATAATTAGAATAAACTTAAAGTACATCTATATGCAATGTGCACTTAATAAGAATGAATTTTAGGTGTTATAAAAGCAAAATCTTTTGTGACTTTTAAAATAGATAGATAAGATTTTATGCTTTATCCAATGGGCTAATTTTTATTTGAAAAAAACTAATGATCTACCTTTCATTTTGAGAAAAAAATGCAAGAAATACAAGATTTCTTTTTCTTCACTACTTTTTGCTTATTTAAATGATTACTGTGATACTGCCGTATTGCTTCTAAATCATCTGTTAACAGTAAATGTAGATTTAAATAATGATTTGGTTTTAATAGTCAATAAGATCAGTATAAATAATTCAGTGTAAGCTGACGTTTCAGTAAAAAAAAAAAAGCTGCAGAAATTTACATTTCTAATTTTAAAAATGTTTTTTCAAGGTACAACGTTTATTCATTTTATTTTTAAAAGAGTTAAATTCCCTTTTTATTTAAAATTTTATATCACTTAAGAAAATTAATACAGGTATAAAAGCCATAAAGTAAATTCGATGTTTAAAATCCCAAATTGAATCGACCGATCTGAAGTACCACAATTTGAAATACCGAATTTCTACACACTTCATGAAGTTATTTATTCCCAAGTCCTCCACAGTAAAATTGAGACCACTCTAAAGAGTAGAAAATAAAAAAATATATGTATTAATTGAATTCTTCTAAATAAATTGATTTTAAAATAATGATGGACAAAGTAGTTTTTCTATTACTCTTCACGTATCGAACCAGTCAAGAAGATTAATTATTCTCCACTGAAAGAGAGTGATGAATCCATTTAAAAGACGCAACTTTTAACTTCTTATCTCACCACCTATGTTATATTTGAAACTACCAAATAATTCAAGAATCAGATTGGATTTTTAAAAAGAATGTTCCAGGAAATATAGAAAAAAAATCAGGAAAATAAAAAGAAAGTGTAGATTGGTTTACGAAAATTAAATTTCGTACGTATGCATATTGTTGCGTGAGTTTGTACAGGATATCCTACGAAAAGGGTTTTTTTCCCTAATGGGCAACAAATTTGGCAATCAAGCCTTTGCAGACACTGCAAGTCTCCAAATGTGAGAGGCATTTCGTCATGGCACCATCTAGGGGAGGCTCCTGCTACCAAATTTCGACCCTTGAATTAATATTGATTCAAGCTCACGTTGGATGCTAAATATTGCTGTGGTTTAATTTTGCCGTGAGAACCAGAACCAAAATTGATACTCAATGGGTTTTTTACATGCTACATAATCATATGACATGCGTACCTCTACGATTTTCACATCCAGAAAATCTATTGACCCCAGCCGGGATCGAACCCGCAATTTTGGACAAACGAAACGAACACGCTATCTCTAAGCCACCGACTCGAATCTATCTATAACGTTATTTTTATAATTAATTTTCTGGTTTTTTTTTAATTCAAAAAAAATATTTTATTTTTCTGCGAGCTCTAAAATTCTATTTTTATTAAAATTGGAGATATTTTATAAGAATGGAAATTATGTTTAAAAGAATTGGAATATTAAAATTTCAGCCCATGAGTAAAATAAACAAAAGCTAAGGTTTTATTAATTACAAAATATACATACTCTTAAATATAGATAGCATAGAATTATATCCAAAATTAATTTCAAAACCATATTATAGAAACTATGCTGCAATAGTTTTGCATTAAAATAAAGAGAGCTGCATTCCTTTAAGTATATAATCCCTCGTTTTTCTCTTTTATTTTATGTTAAAATATACATCTCTAGACCAATAAAGAATCTATCATAAAAATAGCACGAAAAGTTAAAAATTTTTACTTGTGTAAATTGTAAAGATAACTACTTTTTAAAAACAATTATTCCATAAACGATAGGCGAAATTTTACTTAGAAATTCTTTGATTTCGGCATATGATTTCCCATTTTCGAAGAAAACGAAGGCAGAAATGAAAGTAATCCTCTCATTATTTTTTTAACGATATATTAGATCTATTATCAGTAAAAGGTTCCTCGATGTTTTACTTCATATAATTTTTGTTTGAGGGAAGAATAAAACAGTACTTAATAACTTGTGCACAACATTCATTTATTTTTAATGAAAATGATTTTGAGTTTATTTTTATGCATTAATTTAACTTTCTTTGGTTTTCATACATCACGAAAGAGATGTATGAAATAAAGAATTAAAAAAGAAAAGATACAAATAATTGCAGAACGATATAAATCGAGGATATGATCATATTATTCTATATAAAAAAAACTAGATTTTAGAAGTAGTTTTATAAAAAATATCACATTTTTTTGTGATGAGAAATGCAAATACATGAACATGAAATATTTGCAGTTTGATTATGTGTACCATTACCTAGGTGATAGCGCAGTTTTAAGGTTTAAATAAAATTATGAAAATGACGAGTATGTGCGCAGCGTCGTGTATGTGTACGTCGATTCCGAAAATTTGTACAAGTAAAACAAATATAAGTGGAGAAAAAAACTTATGTTACTTCTCTCTGTTCGCATGCTTTTTCAAGCACATTTAGGCTTTACATTCTTGTGGATTGGTTTTAAAACTTGCCCCGCTTATAATTCTTCTCTAACAATGTAAGAGGTGGACTTTAAAAGATGTCTGACAATTTCTAAGCATACCTTTAGGTCACATTGCATCCTTATTACGTTCGGGAATAAATAGAATTTGATGCTGTTTGAACAATTTGACGTTTATCTTTTGAAAAAAGTACAGACTGACGTCTCAGACATTTAATTGTCCCATAAGTTGTCTTATTTTGAAGAGAATTCTAAACTATGTTACGGGATCGCTCTATTTCACTCGCGATATCTCTAACTTCCATTTCCATTGTCATCAGAAGATTCAAATAAAATTTTATGCATTATAATAACTGTTAGCACGCAGCATTTCATTTAAAAACTCTCGAAATGCAGTACAATAATTGTTTATCTACAGATTGTTTAAAAGAGTAAATGAAACGTGTAAAAACTTCCTATATTTATGTGCCACATCAAGCACGTTCAACTCCACATTGCATGTGCATCCACTCATTACCACAATGCATGTGCGTGCTTTTTTTAAATTTTTGTATATATCTTTCTATCTAGTATAATGTTTTTTTCAAACAAATGCAAATATATTTTAAATTTTTTATTTTTATTTAAGTTTTTCCGGGTACTCTTGGTTAATTGATACAGAAGCGGAGCAGCGTTAGAACACTTCTCTGTTAATAGCAATCGAAGTCTCATTTTTTTTATCTATTTTAATAAAAATAATCTTATAAACAGAGTTTCACTGACTTGGGAACTTTTAAAACTTAGCCATTCTCATTTACAATATTATGTTTTAATTACCTCATTTGATTCTAGTGATCAATTCTATTACTTGATAAAAAAAAAAAAAAAAATTTCTAAATTCAATGTACACGAAAAAAGCACCAAGTAACAACAAATATTTAAAAAATTGAAATTGTGAATAGAAATAATTCTACAAGATTTAAACGAGTTCCCGCTTACTTTACTGTTCTTTCTCCATTTTGAAATGCAATGCTTTTACTGGAACTGTAATTTTCAGAATTCTACCCTTTCTGACGTTACACTTTATGATGTTTTATTCGCAAAATCGCCTTTTCTTACTCTTTTTCCTATAAGAAGTTTTTCCGGATAAAATCGTATCACACTTTTTTTCTGCTCAAAAAATATTGTCATTGTAAGGAATTTCTAAAAAAAGACATATAAGATATTGGATATTGTTTGGATTTGAATGTTTGCTTTTTTCCCCGAATATATCTGAAAAGGCTTATGCATTTTGGAATAAATTCATATCGAAATGTAATATAAGAAACACACATATGTTAAACGTATTTTACCAATTTTGCTTATGCATACGTGTAGTCCGAAATATGCAAAAATATTACTTATTGTTACTTTCACGTAATGAAAGGTTATTTCACTTGAGAATGATTTTCTAATTCAACATAAATAAACCAAATAAGATTAAAAATATACTTATATACTTTTTAGGAAAGTATATAAGTCATAATATAATAGTCAGATATATTTTCATTTTTAATTGATGCGATAATGAGGATCATTAAATTCTATTACGATTCTGAAAGCAATGATCTGATATTAATCATGATGAAATGTTAAATACTGTTATCAATCATGGTTGTGACGTCTAATCATAAAATTATGACTAGACTATGTAAGAAGAATATATGTTCCAACAACTTTTCGAATGAAGTAAAATTAATTCTTATAATATAACCAAAAATTTTTTAAAACTTTCAATTAAAGCTAGATTTGAATCATTGACACTCAAATTCCAACATATATATGTTCTGACAATGGTCTAATATCAATCTTGATTTTTTTAAAAAAAAAAAGAGCCAGGAATGTTTATAAGAAATATAATCTTGCAACTTTTCTGAAAAATCCGGCGCATAGCGCTCACAGGCGTATAACGCACATCTGCACTTTCAAGCTGCATTTTTTAAATTTTAAGGTATATTCGCCGTATAACGCGCTTCCACTTTTTTACGTAAAAACCTGAAATGTAAGTGTGCAATGCTCTTATATTTGAAGTCATTTATTTCTGGTATTATTCCAAGAATTTGAAGAAATAGAATACTTCTAGAACTACAACCCTTTAAGTTCCTAAAGAATGTCATTTTTAAAAAAAAAACAGTATTTTGATACATGTAGAAACCTAATCTTTTTATATTCACATCTCTTTTTTAATTTTTAAAGCTATCACTTTTGCACCCGGCGTATAACACGCACCCTTAAATTTTGATCTTATTTTTTGTGTTAAAAGCTCGCGTTATACGCCGGATTTTACGGTATTTATTTATGAAGTTTTTAGCTAGACTATGAATTAAAACTTAAGAAATCATGTTAAATTTTATGTATTAAACAAACATAGACTTTTAACTTCTACTTTGGGCTATTTACAATATAAGAAGTATCCGTTTCATTGAAAACAATTGGATATACTTGAAAAAAATACATTCCTAGAAGCTCTTAAGAGTCAGTCCATATTTGTATAGCCTGAACAAAAATCATACAAAACTATAGACACTTTAATTCAGTCCTACTGAATTCAAATTGCCGCGATAGCCAAGCGGTCATGGTAACGAAATAGCGGCCGACGAATCCTGGTGCCACTAAAGCAGGGGTGGGCATTAAGTCGATCGCGATTGACCGGTGGGCCGACAAGACATTTTGGCGTGACCGCCTTTACTAAGAGCTAAGAAGCGCATACTAAAAAAACATATTTTTGGAACAACGACACCAACTAGACTGGAGAATTGGCTTTTCACATTCTATGATGCGACTGACCTACCTAGGTGAAACTGCATTTTCAACGATGAATATAGTAAAGGCAACATTGTGTGTTCCCGTTTCACAGACGACCACTAAGAACTCAGAGCAAAATTAGCCGTTTGTAATTATATACCAAGATATTCAAGATTTGAATATCTTTGCGCTAAAAAACCAAAAAAGGGCTAATGTACATTAAATATTTCATGTCTCAAAGCGTACGTTCGCTCGTTTTCTTCGTCAAGTGCCGACCACTTGACTAAAAAATTTGTGGCTAGAGCTTGTTCAAAATTATGAAGTTCGTTGCCAATAACCCTCGCGTTGCTTTGCGCAGTGCGATGTTAATAAAAAACCAAATCAAACTTGGTGATTTCAAAATGTGTATTGAAATTCTAATTTGATTAAGAATTTAAGCAGACCTGTTCATAAAAACATAAAAAATTAGATGTTTTCCCATTTTTACAGGAATAAAAGATTCAAACTTGTCTGTTGGTTTTGTTATTAGTCAAGAAACAACAAGAAAATCTTAGTTAGGAATTAAGACTGTCCCCTTCATCTCATCTAGTGTAAAACAGTGATTCTCAGCATTTTTTCAGTTGCGGTACACTTTCGAAATTTGGTGTGCACGCTAACAAAATAAATTTGAATGAATTTTACTTATTTGTAATACACTATGTAAAATAGTTTATGATAATAATTTTCAGTGTTAAATATATAAAATAATATGTACGAAAAAGGCAACAAAATATTTATTGAGTAATTAATTACAAATTAATTATTAGAGTATATTTAACGCAAAATTTGAGCTTGATGATCTTTGATAATTTCGTTTATATTTGGTGGTAAAATGATAATGCCACTCTTATTTCGTCACCTACATTTAAAAGACTCGATCTTTTTTTCATGTTTATATTTGTTAAGGCTGAAACTCAGAATTCACACAAATAAGAAGTCGAAAATTGTAGCAATTTTTTTAAAACCTTTTTGGCTATAATGGGGTAATCACTAATTTTAGTTCAAAATGAATTAATTGACTTTTTGAAAATATTTAGAAATTAAATCTCAATTATTACAAAGCGAAATTATTTCTTCCTTCAAAGTTAAAACATATATAGATATATCCGTTATCACAAATGGATTACGAAGCCAATCAATATTTTTACATCTAAATTTGAGAAATAATATGTTAAGTCAGAGTATAATTAATAATTTTTAAAAAATTTGGCAGCACACACAAAAGTGCCGTGACACAGTGGTTAAGAATCCCTGGTGTAGAAGTTGCAAGATAATAATTTAGAGCAGTGATTCCCAAAGTGGTGTATATAGACCCCCAGGGGTCTATGACGAGCTGCAAGGTGTCCACGTCAGCGAAAAAATAATTTGGGGATCCATGAGTTGTAAATGGGGGTTTACGATAGTGGCTCTCATTAAACCAGATCGTGATTATAATTTTAAAAGGAAATTTAATCAAGTGGAAACCCCAGACTTATCTCTTTAACAGATTTATTTACTAAATTTAATGAGGGTAATTTGCGGTTTCAGGTGACAGTATCAATTTTATTAAAACAAGAACCACATTTCGACCTTTCTTTGCAGAATTAAGCTAAAGGAGTGTAATTTTGGATTTCGCACATTTTCCCAGTTTCTCAATTGTCACAGACAGTCTGCCAGGAAAATACGTTTTAACCTACGTTCAACATTTTAATGCCCTTTTATTTTAGATTTTGAAACTAGGTTTGAGAATGTTTTGACTGTTGTAATACAACAGTAGGCGATGAATTCAAGTGGTCACATTGAAATAAAAAAAAAGTCAGATTATAAGAATTAGGCACTAGGAATAGGCACTAAGGAAGATCTTAAAATAAAATTTAGAAGCGCATGTAAACAATTTTGGCTTTAAAAAGATATACCTGTAGTTTTTCCATATTATGGGATATCTTGAGAAAGCTTAATTGCTTCACTGATTGAGAAGGGATTTCAGTGCGCTTGCCAATCTCCCCCTCCCCCAAAAAAGAAAAGACTATTAACCGACGAAATATTCAGGGTTCAACATGACTAGATTAATGCCAAAGTTGAAAATTTGTTTTTGCATCTCCAGATTCATCTCTCTCACTAAAAGCATTTGTTTGTCGCTCAGTTGTTTTATGTAGCACACACACACAGTTACTTTATTCATTAAATTTTAATTTAATTAGCATGTGTTTTCTTAAGTTTTGAACACTATACTTCACTACAGTTTAAAATTGAATTTTTTTAAAGTAATTAACTTTATACCTGCTGTCAAAAACACATTTAAGTTGATGAATTTGCAAAAATTTAATATTAGGCAAGTAGGAGTCTACCGCAAACTGAAAAACCTGTCAAAGGGGTCTATGAGGCGAAAAAGTTTGAGAAGCTCTGAATTAGAGATTCAAAACAAAAAATTGAAATGCGATTGCGACAGCATTTTACAAAATAATATTTAAATGAAATCATAAAAAAATGGCTTGCTGGAAATGGTATGATTTGAGTTGTGTGTGTGTGTGTGTGTGGATAAATAATCTTCTCTTACGTAAAATAACAGCTTAAAATAATAATTCTACTTTTAAGAAAACTTTGTTAAAGACATATTCAATAAAATTAATTATTTAAAAATGCGGAAAATTCCTGAAATGATCAAAAAGTCTGTAACTTATGAATATCAGTATCATTAAATCGGAATGAAAATGCTACGTTAATTATTCAAAAATTGCTTGAAGTATCACTTTGAAAGTTTAACTTAGATTCCTCTCTCATACACTAATTATAATTTCTAATTGTTTTAAGCAAGAAATTTTCATAGGTAATCAAAAATTATAAAAAAAAATTTTCTTTGCAATATGATGGTCTTTATTTTATAATAACATTTATATGCAACAAAGTTTTTCTCTTAATTATTGTACTCCAAGTTAATTTTTATCACTTGACATAACTTCCAGTTACATTAAAAAACTATCGAACAATCTATACCAAGCGATATGGAATACTTCTTACTTCAATTATCATAAGTACACAAATTTTATTATCGATGCAAAATCTATTACAAAAAAAAAAAAGGAATAAGAATTTCAAACTCAGATATTAGAAAAGAATACTTGCAGTGGAAGATACTTCAGTGATAAATTGCAATTTGGCATCTTTCCAAAATTTTGTTCTCGATAAGTATTTAAGGAAAAAATACTTTTTTTCCCATCAAATGAATTTTTATTACTGCCTAACCATTGCAACAATCGCGTCACAAACGAATCAATTTGCATTTATTTTCATCGTTTTTTATGCTTAATTCAATTGCAATGGGGTAAAAAATTTTAAATTTTTTCAGTTTTTTTTTTAAAAAAATTCGCTTGCATAGTTTCTTGTAAAATTCGTCAGATATTTGACATCAGGATTGTATATTTTTAAGCTTGCACAATACGGATCAATTTTTAAAAATATATCTTCATAATTTTAGTTAACTATAAGTTGTGCATGCATTTTGATAATTTTGCTTCATTTTCCTCATACTAGCAAAAACGAACTACCATTAAAAAGAAAATGATTTAAATCTTCTTAAACTATGAAAAACTCATAAGTTAGGATTGTAATTCACAGAACATGATCATGTGGCAACGTAGTTCTTACACACGCAAACATCATTTTTTAATGACACAATGTTTGTGTTTTTTTTTTTCGTAATACGATATAAACGTTTAAAAAAATTCAGAAAGTTCCAACGTAAAACGGAAAAAAAAATTACTGAAACTACGCTCTTTTTAAAAATGTCTATTTACAGCGTTATCTTTTATTTTATTAAAGAAAATGCTTAGTGAAATTCCTGAAGTTCTTATTGTAAGATCTGGTGTATAATGCACACCCTTTTTTTACGTAGGAACCTGAAATGTATGTGCGCACAATGCCCTTATGTTTTCAAGTCATTTATTCGAGGTACTATCCTAAAGATTTTGAAAAAAAAGTGTACTTTTTGAATTACAACCTTTTAATTGCATTGGGAATATCATTTAATGTAAAAAAACAATTTTCCTATCTATGTAGAAGTCTTATTTTTTTATACTAATCGCTCTTTTTTTATTATTTTTGAACACCCATTTTCATATCCGGCGTACAACACGCACCTGTAAATTTTGATCGCATTTTGCCGGATTTTATGATGATTAATTTTCACTAAAAGTTAAAATGACAAATATATTTGGAAATAGTTTTTCTTGATATAAATGCGCATGAAAAGAAGTATATTTCTTTATCAATATCACCATTATTTTTTTTTAATTTCTGATATATTTTAAAGTAAATGTTTTGGAAATTTAAAAACAATCGAGAAAACAGTAGAATATAATTCTGTATTTGTATTTTACTTCTTGCATACGTAATTTTCATATAAAGGGAAGATACTTTTTTCACCTTGTTTTTAATGAATGCAAAGATTAGTAATTCATATTTATTTTTTTTTCATAAATATTAATATAAGGAATTCTTTATACGTAGAAAATTATTCAGAATTCAAAAATGCATTCAGAAATTTCTATTCACAAGGTAAATTATTCAGAAAATTGAGTGTAATAAGTAAAAAAAAATGTATAGTTATATTTGCAGATATTCTGCTTCAATAATATGACAAAAAATACAGATTTCATAGTAGAAAACTAAAATCCGCGAGGGCTAAGCAAATGTTATCATAATAGGAAAAATGTAAAATTTTATTTTTCAAATTATACCGCCAAATATCGATATATAACAGAAAAGATTGAATTTAATTGAGAATGATAAGTAACTAAATTAAATATTTAGCAATAGAAAACATATGCAAAGTTTTGATAAGAGACGTTATGATCACTATAATTCAGGAGCTTTGTTATATGCATAATATACATCGTGTACAATAGTTATGTAAATACATCGTAAAATTTTGAAAAATGATAGGCTAATCGATTTATTAGCATATAAAACAATAGTTTTTTAGCTGGCTAAGAATATATCACAAATTGAATTTAATTTTTGTATTACGCAGTCGTCGTCTTAAATTTGGAGGCAAATTTATTTTAAAGTCAGAAGGAATACACAGAATTATATACACATTTTATTTTATGCACAGTTATATATTTTGTATTTTATACATCAACTAAAATTAATATTACTAGAAAATACTCTGCTTCAATTCCGAAGGAGTAAGAAATTGTCCAGAAATGTCGAGAACTAAATATGAAAAAAAAAACAAAAAAAAAAACATTACACTAAATAATGAAAAAAGCGTGGATCCTTTAAATATGCTAAGTAAACACAGATAATTGTAAAGGAATTCTTGTTACTAGGATTTTACCCGAAAGTATGTTACATTCAGTTGAGCTTTTGTTTGAAAAGAAATTTTGATGTAAAAAGCTTTATAAGCGTACATCTTAAAGTAAACTTCATTGATTGATATTTATACTTAAATATAAAGTTTATAAACTACGTATCACAGTAATGCAAATGTCGATTTGGAATTACATATATTTACCATTGACCTTCGGTAAAAAAATCAATTTCAGAAATTGTCAAAAGTCTATTTCGTTATTTTTCCTTTTCAGACTATACGCATTAAAAAATGGAATTTCTGAAGATTATTAAGTTTTTTTTAAGACATATTTCATTCGTTTATTGACATTTATTTTCATACAGTATTAGAATTGACAGTACATTTTCCAAATTATAAAAAATATACATATGAAGTTAATAATAACTTAAATGGCACATAATAGAGATATTTTCCTTAAAATTTAAGGTTAAAATTAACTACTTCAAAAATAAACAAATAGTCCAATCGGAATGATCATGGAAAAGCTTGCTTGAAATAATTATAACTAACAGTTTCTGCATAATTTAAATAAGAATTTGTCATAATTATTTTCCAATTGACACGGTTTTCTTTAAATGCGCATCTTATTCATTTAGCATTTTTTTTTTCAAATAAATTTTACATTTGTTGCTTGATAGTAATTGTTAAAAATTACTATTAATTTTTAGTTCCTAATTTATTTTTCTTGAATAATTAAAAACATTTAGAAAAACTCCAAATTACATTACAAAAAAAACAACTTTCACACGATTTTTTTTTTTAATTTCTCATATTTTACCCCCTCCCCTTCATTAAATATGCTTCCTTTTTTTTTTAAATTTATACAAAAATTTCAAATAAAATACTTTTAGTCATCATCATCCTCGATCTCTAAATAAGCTCGGCGAGATTAAAAAGAAGCTTAAAAACACAAAATTCAATTCAATAATTTTCTATACATTTAAAATAATTTCCTTCTAAATTATAACATTCTTCTTGCTTTAAATTTCCATGCTTTAAAAATTTAAGTCTTTTAAACGTTTATTTATTTTTTATTTTTCGGTACACATTTTTCATAACAGAGTTGACGCGCGATTACACTTTTATCTTTACATACAATAAAACATTAATAGTAATTCATTTTTTTCATAATGTATAAAAACTGCTAATTTCTTTAAATACTGTTCGAAAACTCACCTTTTTTCATCCATTTTCTTAGCCCCATTTAATTTCTAACAAATCCATTGAAAAATACCATAGGAAAATAATAACCGCAATTTTACAATATTATACCAATGTTTGTTTTAGTATTGCGAAATACAAAGAAATATCAGCTGAATTGTAGAGCAGACGAACATCGTACGACAAGACTTCAATGTAAATATAGGGCCTTCGTAAGCGATCGGATACAATGCTCCGGACAGCGGAAGAATTCGAAGTGTTAGAATCGAGAGAAAAGGAGCTTTAAAAGCGGGAAAAGCAACGTGAAAACGTTTCTTCGCTGCCGAGAGAATAGCGCGCCATCTAACGGCGTTCTTCGGAATGAACTAAACAATTGCTAGTTATCCAAAAAGCATGTCAATAGAATTTTTAAGCAAAACAAAACACAGTTTTTAATATACGGAGGCTCAATTTTGTTGCTCAATCTCCCTTTCTAAACAAAGCAATATCTTCAGAGGTAAGGCTATATACTTTATAACTAATTTATTTGTATTCATTAAAATGAAAAAAAATTAGTAACTTGTCGAAGGACACATCACAGTATCAAATGCTCGGTGAAACGATTTGTATACATTGCATATATATGTTACGAATTTATAAATTACCGTTCTATTTGGAGGAAATCTATAAACTAAAAATGAAAACAAAAATTTTAAAAAAAGAGTAAAAATAATCCTATTATTTCTCACAAAATGAAAATGAAAGATATTTAAAATACTAAGCACAATACTTTCTTTTTTTTCTCCAAGTTATACTTATTTTTTTAAAAGAACACTATCTGATTTTACTTATTGCTGCGCAACATTTATTGCATATTTCCATGTGGCTTCCAAACTTGTTGATATAGTATATATTTCAACTATAGTTGATTTAAAATGCAAATAAACTAATTCACCTAATGCTAAAACTTTATTTTAAATTCTTCTTTTAGTATTTGTTTTCATGTTTAACTAGTTCTCAAAAATTGATGTATGGAAAAACTGTATTGAAAAGAAACAATTACATTTTAATACTCTATAAAGAAAATATGTTTTGTAACTTTGATACGTTGCATTTGTGTTTGTTAATCTATAACAAACAAAGCAAAAATTTAATACAGGAATATTTCTAAAGTAGACCCATTCTCTGCGAAGTATTAAAAATACTTCAAAAGAAGGTATTAGTGCAGAATAAATTTCGAGAGCTGTTCAAGTATTGTACTAGAAAACACGGTTTTTAACACATGGAACCTGAGAAGAAATAAACGTTTGTATGAGTGTTAGTAGTACAGCGCGATGCTACGCTTATGTAACTTTATGATGTAATTGTATGACGTCATTAGATTTTGATAAGACTTGGAGTGGCGAGGTCACGGGCAATATGAGCTTTGCAGCTCTCTCTCGTTAATAAGTATGTTTTACTTGTAAAAAATCTCGACCAACAGCAATCTGGTAGATGCAACCCACAGAATTTAGAAATGCTTCCATTCGCAAAAAATTCGAAGATTCGAATGATGTGATTACGTTGGAAGTGACACAGTTGAAATCGAAAACTGTTCAGCTTATATATAGAACTATTGAATTTTGGAAATCGGCATTGATAAATTTTAAATTGCTGAATTTTAATTTATTTATTTTTTAAAATAGAGAAGCTTAATTTTTAGCTAGTGAATTCTAAAGCCTTTGAACAGTATAATAGAACTCATCACGTTGACTCCATTTTCTTTTAGCCCAAAAAAAGATTAAAACCGGCTATTTGAAAGAACAGATTGATTTAAAGTTACTTTCGATTTTCAAAATACAACTAATGGATAAATTTTAGGTACTGAACTCTTGCCCGAGCCAAGTTACTGAACATTTCTTGTGATTGTAAAATGTCGAGCAACTGTATTTGGATGATACAGAAGAAGCAAAGAACTATCGTGATCGTCGTGTCAAAATGTGTTCCCGAGTAGATTTAAAATTACAAGAATCTGTTATTCCTATCGAAACGGAAATGAGAAGTTTTAAAGTACCTGAAGTGGAATTGAAGAAATTTAGCAGCAAAGTGAAAAATTTTTTGGCGTTCTGGAATAAATTCCAAGTAATTCACAATAACAGAAGTGTTGCGGATGAAGATAAAATGCAATATTTTATTGCAATCTACAGAACCTAAATCGAAAGCAGAACGATTAGTTACCCCGGTTACGGCAGATAATTATCCAAATGTTATTGAACAAATGAAAGAACGATTTGACCAGTGGCGTAAAAAAGATGATTACCCCCTCCCGCAAAGTCAGGTTTGGGGCCCCAAGCCGGATCTTACCAAGGATTTATACTTAGCATCACAGTTAGGATTTGGGCCCTACGTAATGCGGGGGTGTACGTTACGCCACTGGATTTGATCATGAAGACATTTGAGTAGATTTACGTCCCAGAACTGTAAATTTTAATGATGAAGAATGCTGTTACTGGAAGAACGGAAACGAATTTGCTCTCCTTGTACGACGCGCTTGAAAGTAAATTGCGATCATTGCAGAGCCTTGGAAGAACTCGAAGAAACTGTTTCCTTGGAAGAACTCGAAGAAACTGCTTCCTCAAGAAAGTGCTACTTGTTTAGACAAGAAAAGAAAAATAAACGAGCAAAAAGATCGTGTACTCTCGAACAGTGGTCCTCAGCTCTCGGGACGCTGACCGGTACCTGTGCGGGGATTAAATGGTACCAGGCCACCCAAGCAACGTTAAATTATTTCTATTTTATTTACTGTGGCGTATTTCTCTCGGGTTTGTGCGGTTTTCCGTGAAAATTGCTTTATATTTCATGTTAAATCACTTTATATTCATTTTTTGGTGTAACTGTATTTTATTTTGAAAGTTTATTTAAATACAATTAAGTTATAAAATCAAAACAATCAAAAATATAAACAGTCAACGTCCCACCCATAGCAAGCCACGGTAAAATTATCGAACCTTGACCGGTCCGTGGCGATAAAAAGGTTGAGGACACTGTTCTAGAACAACACATTTAGCGACTTTAACTCGCTAGAAAGTCCAAGGGAAAGAGATGGTGCAGTTTGCAAAACAGATTTCCAAATTAATATTCGAAAGAGAGATCTTCCCTCATGAGAGTATAAAACCTAATGAATTGAGGATTGCACCAGCTTCGGAAAGTTCTGAAAATTTTGGGTAAAAAAATTACTAACCTTATTTTTTGTAATAAATGTCATGTGCAAAAGGAACAGATTTCATTGAAAAAAAAAGGTTTTTAAACAGGTTATATAAGTAAAAATTGGAATATTTTAATTTTTTTATATTAATTTTTCTAAACATAATTATTATCATGAAATTATGTGCCCCAAATTGATTAAAAAATATGGTGATTAAAATTTCATTAAAAAAGGGTTATTCTAATTACAACAGAAACTAGGTTGAATGATCATCGGGCACATGATCTCTGATGAGGTCTTCATCCCCTATCTGTAGGTTATGTTGAGCTTTAATGATAGAGTTTGCCATGATTGAGTGAGTATTGAAATTTTCAAAATAAGAATTAAAGATTTAACAATAAAAGTTAAGAATTATAAAATTAAAATTGCGATCCTAGAAAAACTAAAAAATAATTGCAGGAGCTATGAGTGTTTTCTATGTTGAAAAAATAAAAGAGTGTGTGAAGAATAACAAAAGCATATAACCTGTGTTGGCCGAGGCTGGTTCCGTAACCGGAGGCTAGCAAACGGACAACTTCTCACAACATAAACGAAAGTGTTTACTTTTGAACTTAGGTGAGGCTGTATTCGGGTCAAAGGTCGAAAAAGAAAAATTCGAGCTCTCATTGACTCAGTCAGCATCAACGTTTGCTGTTACAGCCATAAAGTTGGTTATCTTTTGAAGGTCACTCTTCTCAGAGTGAGGGTAATATAATTCATTCTCCGTTTGGGAGGGAATGAATCTAAACCCAAACATTACAATGTGTTTCCGATTGTGGTTCGTGACTTAAAATGATCTTTAAGCATGCAGTTAAATTTGTGAATTTATTTCTAAAACTGAGGATAAGGGAATTCTAAATGTGTTAAAAAATAAAAAATAAATTATCCGATTCTAATTGTGAAAACAAAAATGTGGCTGATAATGCAGGAAAACTATTAACTATGAATTAAATGGAGTTCATTTCCTCTGACTTGCACAGCTATTGAAAGGAAACTGGGATGGACTGCAATCGGAAAATTAAATTCGAATGGAAAAGGTATATTTTAACAACATTGTCACATGTAAGGAATGTTAAAGAAGTTATTGATGTGTGTTATTAGGAATAACTGACCCCTTTCTTTCAATGAATTACCTGATTTTAAGAATAAAATGATAATTCTTGCCAATGCGAGGTTAATAAAAATATTGGCATAGAAATGTAATTCTGTGAATTTGCCCTTTTATAAGGTGACCAACCGTCCTCCTTTTATAGGTTTTGTCCTTTCTCGAAAAGTGTCCTCCTACTTGCTCTCCTTTTCAATGTTTTAAAACTGATCTGTTAATCTCTGTATTCAGAGATGAACCCAACATGTTTCCAATATGTCAAAGAATTGTCTGAAACAAATATCACTGGAAATAACAGTTTTCAATGATGTTTTCTGACTTTATCACGAATAAATTGGGCAGATATAGAAAACTATGTTGATTTTTTTTATCAAGAGAAATGCCTGATATTAAATCGATGACAATTGTCTGTTTGAAGAAACTGGAAGACTGAATGAATATTTAGATTATAATAAATTGGAACAACTGGAAAATCAACATGCTGAAGTTGCTAAGATATGGGTAGAAATGCTTAACCATTTCAAAAATGAACACATTCCATAAGAAAATTTAGTTATTCTTTTTTTGAATTTACGTTGTGCTATCCTAGAACTAAAATGCAGCCTTGGAAAGAGTTTTTTCAGTCGGTAATTTTTGGACAAGTGAGAAATCAAGATTGAATGTTGAAATTTCCGATGTATTAGAAAACAATGCATTGGCAAACAAAAAAATTCATTTAATGAGAAAATATACGTTTAATTAAATAATTAAAAGGGACGTAAGCGTGATTAGCGTATTTTTGTTTGAATTAATAAAATGTCTATCTTCGTTGTAACTTTTTATTAAATTTTTCGTCCTCCTTTTCATTGTAAAAAAATTGGTCACCTTACCATTAACAAAGAATTAACGTGGATGAGGCATTTACGAATGATGAATAAATTAAGGTATCCGACTACGTTCGGAACCGTTATTTTGAAAAAGCATAATATTGTGTATTTTTATATGTATTTAATGCATTTAAATTATGATATGCATATAAAAATGTTTTAAAAATATTATTTCATTAAAAAAATTGTAATGAATCTTTTTGACAACAAAAATGACGTATTTTCAAAATATTCAGCTTTTTTGGAACATGCTCCTATATTAATAACTTGTTCCCTATATTTTGATGAGACTTTTGTACGAAACCTGAACAAGAATTTTTGAAACGTTTTATATAAAAGTGGATTTATATTCTTCCTGTGTTAATATATCAGAGTTGAGAAATTTTAACACAGCCGGTTGTTATTTCGATTACCGTAAAATCCTGCGTATTACGCGCACCTATACTTTAAAGCTGCATTTTTTAATTTTAAGTTAAATTCGCCGTATAACGCGCACCTCCTTTTTTGCGTAGGGATATGAAATATATGTATGCAATGCTCTTATGTTTTGAAGTTATTTGTTCGAGGTATTATTCTCAGCTTTTTATAAAATTGTATACTTCTAGAATTACACCACTTCAAATTCATAAGTAATGTCATTCCTTTTAAATTAACAATATTTTCGCAAAAACTCAGGGGTGTTAAATTTTTCTAGAGGTCTGAAAATATAAACGATCTTCAAACAGGTATAATTCTTTTAAATTTAAATTAAATGATTCGAATCCTTTACATATTATTTAAAATAGAATGGGGCTTCAGATAAAAAGTATAAAATGTTTAAAATATAATAATAATTTTAAAAGTCATAATCATATGAAAATTCTATAACAAATATTAAGTATTTTTTGCTTTGTGCATGCTATTTTCTAAAATATTAGCCTCTGATGTATAAAACTTTATAGAATTATACAATGCATCATACTCTTTAAACCCTACCTAATTTTAGTATTATATATCTTTTGTATTTCAAAATATTTGTAAAATATTGCAATTTTTTAAATATTTTTTAAAAATGTATTTTTTTATTTATTAAAATATGTAAGTTATTATTCTATTTATATAAAAGTAGCTACAAAGTATTAAGAATACATTTGTCTTTATAAATCAACTTATAGCTAGTAATTAATGCTACTCTTTTCGAAAATATTATGCGCGACGAAAAACTTAATAAATATTTCTTATAGAAAAGTTTCTTATTTTCATATGCTTATAATTTTTAAAATTATGATTGTATTTTAAACATTTTATACTTTTCTGAAGCCCCATTCCTTTATAAGTAATGTGTAAAAGATTCGAATTGTTTAACTTAAATTTAAAGAAATTATACCTGTTTGAAAATTGTTTATATTTTCTGACCCCTAGAGAAATTTAACACCCATGTGACCCCTTAATTTTTTTAATGCTCATTTCTTTTTTTTTTTTTTTTTTTTAAGTCTATTTTTATACCCATTGCAAATGCGCATGGTGGGCACACAAAGGGGGTTCCGGACCCTCCCAAAGCCCTTGATTTTTTTCCGATTGTTTATAATTCTAAGTATATAGTACGTAAAATTTTATTAATTAGTTGCTATTAATGATTAATTTTATTAATTAATGCTAATAATTTATTCAAAAACTAGTTTTTTACTATGTTTTGTTCCCGAAAATTGACAAAATCAAAAGGAGCATGATACAAGAATGGTGAACTTTCGACCCCGGACTTCCTTGAAAAATTCCTGTGTGCACCACTGATAATTCGCACCCCTAAATTTCGATCTTATTTTTGTTGAAAGTGCGTGTTATACGCCGGATTTTACGGTAATTATTACTCTGAAAATAATGTTAATTTTTCAGAAATCCTGGCTCAAGCTCTGTAGAGAAGTCTTTTAGCCATGTATAAGCAAAATACTATTATCAATGCATTTTCCATAAAAAAAAAATTGAAGATATGTAAATTTTTCTTCATTTGTTTGTCAGAATATTTGCATTAAAAATTTATTGTAATACTATTCTGAAAACAATTTTATATATAAAGAGGTTATTTCTTCAATTGAAATAAGAAACAACTTGTTTACAGATTTTATGAAGTTGTGTTTGGGGTCCTCCAGTCCTCTCCATTTATTGAGTGCATCTTTTCAAAAACTATAGTCCCAAATATAATGAAGTTGCACAAAAATTGAAATCTTCCTTTTTTTGTCGATAATTGTGTAGTTGGTGTTTTCAATGTTGATGAAGTACAGATCTTTATTGAAAGGACTAAATTAATCATGTCCAAAAATTTTTAATGTATGCAATTTTGAGAGCAATGTAGTTAGCTGAAGTGTTAACAAATTAAGCTAAGATGATATTTTTTTATTTTGGGTGCCATTTAGGACTTAGATAATAATGCTTTAAATTGTTGGAAAGATTTAGAACTATTAATGTGCGAACTGGAAAACACAAAAAGTTCAGTTTCGTCATCAGTGCAGAGTTTTCAATCCCATAGGGATGTTAGCGCCATCTACATTGCTTCCGAAATAATAATTGCATGGGAACTACGGAAAATAAAAATTACTTGAGATAAGGAACTGCCTCAAATTAGTACAATACATTTTTGAAATGGTTACTTGAAATTCAAATTCTTAAAGAAGTAACTATACCTCATTGCATGAAAATTGATTTCTTAGCTAAATTGCATGTCGGTCGATGCAAGCAGATGGGTATATGCGAGATCCATCTTTGCAGCAGTTGATTCTTAAGTTAATGTAATTCTCATTACAGCGAAATCTAGAGTCGCTCCACACATAAATCTTTGAGTCTACCGCGCTTAGAATTAATTACTTGTTGCATAGGGTCTCGCTTGTAAATTCTATTTTCGAATCGCTTAATATGCCGTACATGAAAGTTACAGTTGGCCCGATTCCACTGTAGCAGATTGGTGGATCAAGGAATACGGAAATTGGTCAGTTTTTGAAGCCAGTAAAGTTAAGGTTGTCTTCGGTTAATGTTAAAGAATAGGATCCGAATTTGAAACATCATTTCTTATAAAAAAGAAATAAAAAATTAATATTATAATCGCTATTGGCTTCGCTATCCTTTAGAGAGCAGCATTTTTTATCATACTTCCCATTTTTAATCGAGTTAATTCACTTTTTCTCGTATAAAATGTCTTTCGCGTTTTTCTCCTATACCGTAATGTTAAATGAGCTGTCCCTTCACATATTTACATGAAAACAAAAGCATTCATGGAATATTTTGAAATTTCTAAAAACACTATATTGTTAACAGATGTATGAGTTATACTGTTGCAAATTTCCATGAAAATCAAAGCATTTTTCTGTCTGAAAATGTGCTTCACGTTTAGTTCAATATTTCTTACTTTTGCCGAAAACAGCCTTAAGGAAATTAGATAATTTACTCAAACTCTATCATAGAAGTATGTCTCAGGAAGCATGAATATCGCGTGGTTGTTCTCCACAACAAATGCTTAATTCTAAATAAAGAGAGGGGCCATTCTGGCTCAAAATAATTCGGAATATCGGTCCGTCGGTGTAACCCAGGCATGTCAAACACGCAGCCCGCCAATACATTAATTGCGGCCCGCCGAGACTTTTTTTAAAAAAAATTTAAACATTTAAATTTTTCCATTTTGAAATATATTTGGTGTCAACTTCTTTAAAAATTTAGTTACCTATTCTTGTTTTAAAAGAAATCCTATTTGATAATAGAAATAAGTTTTAAATGAAAAATTATTTTTAATATTTTTTTTAAAATTCATTTAATTTTTCAATTATAAACTAATTTTTATTAAATTTTTAAATGTGTTAGTTCTGTTAATGAACAGCGCCCTCTAGCGGCTTGTAAAGAAAAACATCAGTGTATGTGTAACACTCAATCCGAGAGGTAGTGTACGGAGTAGAGAGATTAAAGATATTACAGTCCACTGTTAGTGTTGTTTAATGTGCTGAAAATAAAAACAAAATGTATGTATGCATATTATTTACTAAAGTGGAACCAAGATGCATTTTGTGTGTGTGACATTTATTTCTTTTCCTTCATCTCTACTTAAAGGACAACTGAGTGACTTCAGAGACAATCATCTCTACCTTTACTACCTTACATTACCACCTTTTTTTAAAGATTAAAAAACACGAGGCTATCCGTATAGAGTGCAATGTTTGATCAGTCTTTTGCGAATGAAAGTGGACTTTGTTTTTTATTCATAATAAGGTATTCGACTACGTTCGGAACCGTGATTTTAAAAAAGAGCATAAATGGATAATTATCATGATATTTAGTGTCACTCAGATTAGAATACATGCATACAACTGTTTTAAGGACATTTTGACAAAAAAATTATTTAAATATAATATTTTGACAAAAAATTAACTTAGAATAATCTTTTTTCCAAATGTTCTCCTTTTGTGAAAAGTGGTTCTATTATAATAATATTTTGCCTGTATATAGCTCAGAACTCTCTACAGAGGCTCAACTAGAATTTTTGAAAAACTCACATTAATTTCAGAGTTACCATCAATCGAATTAATTATTGGCGTTTTTTCTTAAAATTGCCCCCCTCTGTTGTCGTAAAATATGAATAAATCCACTTCTAAGTTATATATTTCAAACATTCTAGTTGAGCCTCTGAACAGAGGTCTGAGCTATATACTACAGGCAAAATATTATTCTAATAGAAGCATTTTTCACAAAAAGAGAACAATTGGAAAAAAGATTATTCTAAGTTAATTTTTTGTCTATATTCTAATTTAAGTGACACTAAGTATCATGAAAATGATCCATTTATGCGTTTTTCAAAATCACGGTTCCGAACGTAGTCAGATACCTTAAACTAAAAAAAAAATTAATAAAAATTTATTCACATTTCAAGAACAATGTGTAAGAAAAGAGATTAATTGAAGAGGAAAATCCTTTTTATTTTCAAGAAAAATGGAATCTGCAATATTTTTGTGTCCAAAACTAGAATAAAATATTATACCTAATATAAAAAAACACACCTTATTTCAGAGATACAAAAGAATATAATCTTAGAAAGCACTATGACACAAATCACAAAACAATGACCAAATAGAAATTGTCGAAAAAGAAATGAAATCTTCAAAGACCCCAATAGTAATCACTGTATTTGTTGAAGACAAATCAGCTGCTGTAAAATTTAGCTATTTATTGTTACATTTAATCGCAAGCAAATCGAGGCAATTTAACGAAGGAGAATTGATTAGTGAAAGCTCAATTAAAGCGGCTGAAGTATTAGGTCCATTTCAAATTTTTTAAAAAAAATTAAGTTCAAGTACTGTAGCCCGCAGAGTTGGTAAAATCGCCGAGAATTTGAAAAGACTTAAGGCCTAATCTATTACAATTGAGGTATGTAGTAGCCTAGCTGTTAAGATCATGAAATCGTGACCTAGGTTGTTGAGTCACGGGCTCGAGTATTCCTGCCACTTAAGACTCGCCATGCAGAGGCACTGACGCACGTTAAATCTATTGGGGTTTAAAATCCTCCCGTTGGCTTGGTGTGGTATTTTGAAGAGGAGATGCGCTGCTTACATGATGTTCTCGTCCCTTGACCGTTGGTCAAAGTAATGAGACTCTTCACCAATAACCCTTGTGTTGCTTCAGAGGGCGATGTTTTTTCCCACTCACTCGTTATTGCAAATACTATGATGAAAGTCTGGAAATTCTTAATATCTCTGAGCTGCCCGTTCTTATTCCCAGATGCGATGGTAATTTGAAAATAAAAGTGGAAATCTTGGAAATCACTCATGTGTATAATGCAAACACTGGAGCTGATATTTTTGATACAGTTATGAAAGTTTTGAAGAAGTATAAGTCACCATTGGGAAAAGCTGGGTTTGCCTTGCAACTGATGGTGCACTTACTCTATATGTCAATTATATTTAAAATCTTATTTTATCAGCAGAAAAACAAAACTTCTCGTTTACATATCTTTTATAAGGCCCGTTCTCACATATGCTGCAGAAACGTGGGGAATGACCGAGAGAGACAAGAAGACTCTTACAATGTTTGAAAGAGTCCTTAGAAGAGTAGTTTTAGAGGTTTAAAATGTGATAATATTTAAAGAAAAGGAACTAATTTAGAAATTTATAAACTTTTTAAGCAACCAGATATTGTTAAATCTATTGCAATACGAAGATTAAGGTGGGAAGGACACGTGATGTTGGACGACAATCGAATCAAAAAAAAAGACCATATGTATGTGGACAAACCATATGGGACTCGAAAAAGAGGAAGTGCAAAACTCAGGTGGATTGATTGTCTAGAAAAAGACCTGAACACTATTAATGTCAGAAACTGGAAAAGTCAGGAGAATAACAGGACACCCTGGAATAGAATTCTTAGGAAGGCCAAGTCCCTGGGCTGTCGTGCCATTGAGGAAGGAAGGATACAACCGCAGTTAGGCCTACAACCCCCTATTTAAAACCGGGATTACTATAGGTGCAGTAGCAATAAAAAAATAAAATAAACATGCAAATAGCACGGCAATAATTTTTAATAGTTTCATTGCATTATTCACCAGCAAGTATTGTGTTTCAAAGTTTTAAATATCAGATTTTTTTTAAAAAAAGTAGTCACACACACACCCAAATTGTAAATTATATTCGAGATTAATTATTCTCAATTTGTTTCATTTCTGGAAAATTTAAAATGTGAATGCATCGATCAATCAATCATATCATACGGAAGTTCAATGGATTTTGAATAATCAAATGTCAAAAGGATTCATCAAGTTGTTGAATGAAAGAATAATTTTTTTAAAAACCAAAAGCTGTTAATGGGCTGAATTAAAAGCTAAAGAATTGATGGGGGGAGAGGGGCTGACTTTCTTAGATATTATAAGTAAATTTAGTTCATGTTTAGTTCAAGTTAAAATCATGTTACAGCACTATTTGAAAAAAACTCAATGCTTTCAAATATAAATTTTTAAGTCGGCGAAAACAAATAGAAAAAGAAAATTTGTTTTACTTTTTGACCTGACTATTTATCAGCTAAATTAAAATTTACAGAATATGCTTAACAAATTGAATTGATAGATACGGAATTTAGTCGAAGATTTTCTGATTTTAAAAGCTATACATTGCAATTTCTGTATTTTTACTTCACCACTATCTATCAATATTAAAAATGTACACGAAAACTTACAAATTTAGTTAATTGAAATCCAATGCAATTCTTTGTTGAAACAAAAAAATGTATGGAATTTTGAAATTCCGGATTTTTATACATATTTATTTGTAGATCGCTTTCCTAAAATGTTACCGTTTATTGCTAGTTCAATGAATAAGTTCAGTAGAACTGATTTATGTGAGTAACTATTTCCTTTAATGAAAAATAATAATAATTCAGAAAGGTCAAGATTGACCCCGAACAACAATTATCATCATGTGAAAATTTTATCATCTTAATACATTCAACTAAATTTTGATGACTTGTTTTGAGAAGAGCTATGCACAAAATATCTTATAAAAATAATATTGCACAGCATTTCTTACTATACTATTTTGTTTTCTTATAAAAAGTACGAAATATTTATAATTTGATTGTAAAACTAACATGGAATATATAATGACTATGCAGGAATATTATAAACTGCATTGAACTTGTCATTGAGTCTAATAAATACATAATATAATCATGCTAAACATTGTATTTTATCAATTTTGTTAACATTAAAAACATGCGGCTCTCGACTCAATACAAAATAGACT